>CM060957.1:16946145-17296130 GCA_030765055.1 Mantis religiosa
TTAAGTTCATATCATAATCACTTCTTTATTCAACTGAACAAATGAAAACACTGCTTTCTAATCACACAGAAAGTGAAGCTGATCACAGTGAAGCAACAAATATTACACAAATTGAAATATTTGTAAGAGAATCTCCACTTAACTTAAGAATTTGATGTTAATACTACCTTCTTCTTTATAAAATCGATTTCAAAAGCATATCGCTTTCATCAGTTAATTCCAAACTGATTTGTAGTTTGGAATTAACTGGTGATGAAAGCAATATGCTTTTGAAATTGATTTTATAAAGAAGAAGGAAGAAATCGGCATGGTCCGCGGGATGCCGAGACGATAGCGTCCTTGCAAACAGTTATCGAAATTCTCAACAAGGATCTAAAAAAGGCTCAAGAAGAGCTCAAAACGTTACGGATTGAGAATGAGCAACTAAAGAGTAAAGTTAATTGTGAAGAAAGGACATATGCTGCTACCACGAAAATTTCGACACGTGGTGTAACCTCAAAACCAACAACGCAAAACAGCACGGAAACACAGGAAAAGGAAAAAAGGAAGCACCATGGATCACATCAAGATGAAAGAAGACAAAACAAATTTACAAACAATGCGAAACCTGAAGAAATTATGCTTATAGGCGACTCGATTATCAAACATGTAAATCTGAGTGAAGTAGCCAAAGTGCAAGTGTATAGGGGCATAAAAGCAAGTCAGATGCAAAACGTGATACTAAACAGCAGTGTACCAGCAAAAAGTGAACCAAAACTCGTTTATCTACACGTAGGCACAAATGATATAAACATTAGGAAGTGTCCAGAAGAGGTTATGGGCGACATATACAGTGTTATAAAATGTGTCAAAAACAAATACCCTAAATCTAGAGTGATAGTAAATGGAATCTTAAACAGAAGTGATGTAAGCCCCAGGTATATCAAACTTGTAAATGAAAATATACGTTGGGCCTGTGATGTTTTAAAAAGTGTGTTTGTAGATGTAAATAAGCAGATAGGCAGTGATTGTTTAGGAAGAGACGGCTTACATCTAAATAGGAAGGGAACTTACAAACTGGGAAATATAATAAATAGTGTAATAAAATTGTGTATGGGGCAGGGAAACTAGTGACCAGGGGAGGTACAGCTACAGCTAAACAGGAAATAAAAGGCTGCAAAAGACATGAAGGACAGACACAAATAGGTAAGGTGAGTGACTATATAAATCCTTGCTTACAGGTAGCTAAAAGTAATAACATTATAGATGCAAAAAAGAGTTCAAAAATAAATGTAGATAAAGAAAATTCAATTAACACAAAATACTTTAAAATATTTCACCAAAATACACAGTATATCGCAAATAAACGAGCAAGGGTGGAACAAATAATTATGGAACTTCAACCGAAAATACTGGTCTTTTCTGAACATGGGCTAAAACATGAGGAAATTAAGGTAAATTGCTATGAAAACTATGTGTTGGCAAGTAGCTATTGTAGAGAAAACCATAAAGGTGGGGGAGTAGCAATTTATGTAATAAAGGGTACTAAATATAAGGAAATTGACTGCAAAGAATATTCTGACGAAATGAGTAGTGAAATGTGCGGTATTGAAATAAATTTTAAAAAAGGAAAGCTAGTAGTTTTGGGAGTTTACAGCCCCCCAATATCAGACAAAACTAATTTTCTAGCAAAACTAGATACATGCCTTACCAATACAATAAAAAACAACAAAATTATAGTTATAGGTGACGTGAATATAGATATCTTAAAGGAGGGAATTAAGAAACGATTGTTGCTGGAACTTTGGAAAGAAATAATCTAGTTCAAATAAAAACGTGTGCAACTAGAGTGACAAAAACATCATCAACATGCATAGACCACATATACACAAACCTAAAAAGGGAATCAGTAGAGGTAAAAATAAGCATGGGTGGGCTTAGCGATCATTATGGGCAATTAGTAGAATGTAGTGATATTAATATACAAGGAGGGACAACTAAATCGCCAGTAGAAATCAAAAGAATCATAAATAATACCACATTAAATTCTCTAAGAGCCTATATTAAACAGGCAACCTGGACAAACATATATAATACAACAGAAATACATGATAAGTTTGAGCAATTTATGAATATATTAAAATCATGTTTAGAGGAGTCAGTACCATTACGAAAGGTGTTCTGTAATAAACATAAATCTGACAAATGGCTGACTAAAGGCATAAATAGGTCCTTAGCGAGAATGCAGTTTTTAAATAGTCTAAAGTGTAATACGCTAGGGGAGAAATCTCTCAAGTACATATTAAACTATAAAAACACACTAAATAAAGTAATAAATGAAGCAAAGAAATTACATAACAGAAGATTCATTCAAAAGGCTGAAAACAAATCAAAAAAGACATGGGATATAATAAAAGTCATTCATAAAGAAAGTGATTCAAAATGGGCAGAAAATCTTAAAATTCAAACAAATAATGAGCTAATATTAAATCCAAAAGATATAACCAGGTCACTAAATGAATATTATATAAATATTGTAACAAGTTTGGGAATAAAAAAAATGAAAATGCAATCAACAAATGAAACAGTAATCTGCAATTCCTTAGTAATAAGAGAAACTACAAAGGAAGAAGTCATCAAACAAATAAACTCATTAAAGTGTAAAAAATCCTATAGCTTAGATCAGTACTCAAATGAGATGGTCAAATATTGCAAACATGAGATAGCAGAGATTCTAACACACCTAATAAATGAAAGTTTTTACAGTGGAACATTTCCAAATATATTAAAGTATACAATAGTTAGACCAATTTATAAAAGAAAGGGCTCCAAACTAATGATGGAAAACTATCGGCCAATATCTTTATGTTCTGGATTTTCAAAAATTATGGAAGGCATATTTCTAGAACAGCTGCAAAAATTCTGTAACAAATTCAACATTGTATCTGAGTATCAGTTCGGCTTTCAAAAAAAGAAGTCGACCATACATGCAATTAGCAAGGGAAACGACATAATTATTAAGGCATTAGACAGAAAAGAATATGTGCTTGCAATCTTTCTTGACCTTTCGAAGGCATTCGACTGTGTAGATATTGAAAAATTGATAAAAATATTAGAAAATTATGGTGTTAGAGGTGTACCACTAGAATGGATAAAATCTTACTTGACAAATAGAGAGCAATGTGTAGAGATAGTACACAATGCAAACGGAAATCTTACAAAAGTTCGATCTCCATTTAAACGCATAACACATGGTGTACCACAGGGTTCAAAGTTGGGACCATACCTATTCATCCTGTATATAAATAGTCTGTTTACAAAAATACAAAAAGCAGGAGGTCTAGCTATAGGATATGCTGACGATACTACCATAGTTGTAACTGCCAACACTTCAGTTGATGTGCAGATCAAAGCAAATAAAATATTAAAAGTCATAGATACACATTTTGCAGAACTGGGGATGGCACTAAATATAAACAAAACACAATGGATGCAAATTAGTATAAGCAACAAAACACAAGCAAATATTACCTTGGCAATACAAGATAAACAAATCAAACAGATAAATCAAACTAACTTTTTGGGATTAATTATTGATAATAATTTAAAATGGAATAAACATACAGAAAGAATTTCAAAGAAAATAAATAGTGGTATCTACATATTAAAACAGGTAGCACAAATTATGGCAGAGGATAGTGTAATACAGGTATATTATGCTTTTGTACATTCGCATCTCAAATACGGGCTGATATTATGGGGATCAGCAAATATGAAACATTTACTGAAAATATTCAGACTACAGAAAAGAGCAATAAGAGTAATGAAGAAAATACAGACCAGAATCTCATGTAGAGAAGCTTTCAAAGAATTAAATTTACTAACACTACCTTGCTTGTACATTTATGAATGTCTCAAGAATGTAATAAAGGCACATAAAGACGATAAAAACATGAATGTACACAGTCATGACACTAGAACTAGGCAAAACTATTTTAGAAGTAGATTAAGAGGCTCCCTTGGAAAGAAATGTATTGAGAGTAATGCAAAGGATTTATATAATCACTTACCTGGTGAAATTAAGGAAATAAAGAATGAGGTGAAAATGAAAATGGAAATGAAGTCCTATCTCATCAAAAATGTATTTTATTCTGTAGAAGAGTATAAGGCAGGAAGAAATGTACGCTGTTAGTTTACCTCTCCTTTAATAGTAGCTCTGAAGTTAAAATCTGATACTTGTATATACTTAACTAAAATTGTAATCTCATGAAACAACTCTTAAAATTATAAAAATTGTAAATGTATTCACTTGTCTTATGTACAAAATTCTTCAAATTGTAAAATTTATATGTTTTTTTTATCTGACGAACCTTGTAAATTTTATTACATTGGTGAATAAACTGATACTGATACTGATTAACATCAACTTCTTAAGTTAAGTGGAGATTCTTTTACAAATATTTCTATTTGTGTAATAACTGCGTTCTAAGCTATATACTATGATTGAAACACTAATAAAAACTGAATGAACTACTACAAAGGCACAAGGCCAAGTAAAAATTGATCATGCCACAAGAAAATGGCAAAACTCAACAAAAATTAAGCTTCTGATATAGCAAGTCTTAGTTAATCTGCCAAACAGTGAGCAGCGCTATAGTACACTAAACACATCATACAGAAATCAACCTTAACAAATCATCATAAATAATTTTGATTACCACCATCATACATCATAACATGCTTTATCCTTTTTTAATTATTTTATGAACTCTGCACAGCTTGAGGAGTGGCAGTCAGCACATGCATATGAGCTGAGCTCAAGGTCACAAATAAACCAGAATTTCATTAGGTTTACAAGAATCAACCAATATAATGATACATTATATTCTCTTTATAGCACATGATACTTTTAACAATCATCCATCAATTCCTGTAGCGAGTAATAGGCCTTGCTGCATAGATAGTTTTTTAAGAGCAGACTTATACTCATCCATTCTTTCTTAAGTATTTTGGAAGTGCATTGAATATTCTGAAACATTCATAGTGTACTCCTAAGTCAATCCAGCACTGGGTTTAAGTCCATACTTTGCCTAGTGCTTTTGCTATATGTGTGCACATTTTGTGTAAAGTAGTCTTATTTTTTATATGGAAACACATATATGGAAGCATAAGGATATATTCATAAGGAAGTGTTAAAATATTCAGCCTTTGAAACAGCACCTTACATGGAGCCATAACATTGATGCTACATATCACTCTCTTCTGTAATATAGATATCTCCTTACTCTCCACTGAGTTACCCGAGAATATCAAACCATATTTCATTATTGAACAAACCTACACATAGTATACCTGTTTTAATGTCTGAGTTAGATAAAAACAGTTCAATGACCTAAACACAAAAGTAGCTGATCTAGACTTGAGTTTATTGAGTATTGACTGAATATAAAGAGAAATAAACATGTATATTTAACTGGGTGCTAGAGTACAGACCAAATAGAAAGTCCTCCGGCGAGGGGAAATGTGGATGTAAGAGGGGCTAGCAATTTGAGTGAGAGTTATCGGTTCCCCTTCCTAGCTGCCTGCACTGACATTCCTTTTGGTCAAAACGAAGAAATGGAGTGGAGGTCTACACTGCGCTAGTAGCCAGTGCACATGTACTGTTATAGGACTTCCTAACTGGTCTGCACTCTACCCTTAAATGCAAGAATTATTTTCCTACTTATGCCACTCTCACCGTAATTCATTAAATGGTTTTAAAACCGCTTTCTGAGATTTTTCAACATAATTGATTCAAATAGCCATGGTCATTATAGTGATAGGTAATGAACTGGCCATCCATTCAAAGCCAAATGCCGTGAAATCGAATCTCGGCAACTGCAGTCAAATGTACCAGTGGTAAAGTACAGGAGGGCTTAAGTAAAATAATTGGTGTGAAAGCATGCGTGGATGTTCATGGGGTATCATTTGACTGCAGTTGCTTGGATTTTGCCTTTTAATGCTAAAAAAATATTTAACTGTAAAAATAACATAATAAATATAAATCAAGAGGCTCAAAAGTTTTGTATCTGATAAATTCCAATACAGTACTATGATAACAATAAACCACACCAACACATTTCTCAAGCTGAATACAGCCTAATGTTGTATTTCAGTTACACCATGCATTTATGGGTTAATTGAGAAAATTTGACATTCCATTTCATAGCTACTCTACCACTTATATATCGTTATGGTATTTAATACTTCCAACTGAATTTAATCCTAATTCAGATGCCGAGTTTTTGTAACCTTATCCCCACAATTATTCATATTCATATTTATTGCAACTTAATACAGTGTTTGAACACAATTAAGCCATGTCATTTGTAATACTTACTCTCTCTTAAAAGTAAACGATTAGAGATGTAAAAAAAATTGTCACACACACACACACGCATGCACGCACGCCTGCACGCGCGCGCACACACACACACACACATACACACATAAAAAACATAATTATTCAAAATCATCGAAGTCATCATCAAAATATTCATCTATACTTTAATAGGCTCTGCTTAACAAGAGTTTAGTCAGTTTAGATTTAAACTTAAGCAGCTGACACAGTATTTTTTAGGCTTTCCAGAAGCTTATTAAGTAGTTTTGGACCAAAGTATTGGGGCTTAGCCTGTGACCTTTAACTATATAGTTATTCTTTCTCCTTGTTTCATATGTGTGGACATCGGAATTTGTGGAGGTTATATTCCTGTTAGGTAAAAAGAGTATTGTTTGCAGAATAAATATGCAGGGAAGAGTAAGTATGTTTAATTTTTTAAAATACGGCCTGCATGAGCTCGTACGTGTTATTTTTGCCAGGTATCTGATTGCTCTTTTCTGTAGGAGAAAAATTCTGTTAAAGTTTAATTTAGAAGTGCGTCCCCACAGCTCGATGCTATAAGAAATGTGTGAATATATTAATGCAAAATATAACAACTTACTAGTATCTACTGAGAGAAAATTGGCCAAATATCGCAACATAAATAGTCCTGAGCTTAATTTACTTTCTAGTTTTTCAATGTGATTATTCCAAGTGAACTTGTCATCAAGGATTAAACCTAAAATATTTACACTTTTTACACACTGGACTAGACTATTACCTATATTAAGCTGAGGTTCGAAAGGACGTCTCTTAAAATCAAATAGAATTAATTCACTTTTTTGTGCATTAGTACACAGTCTGATATCATTAAAATACTGTGCCATGATATTGGAGGTCAAATTTGCATCGATTTCTAGATTTTGTAAGTTGCTGTTGCATCGTCTGCATACAAACTTAAAGCTGAATTACCCTGTACCACAGTTTTTATTTTGTTAATATACAGAATAAACAATAAAGGTCCCAAAATAGACCCCTGGGGCACGCCAGATGTACCTCTACAGCTTTTGAAATGAAGTCACCTTGTTTACATTTCAGTTGTACATATTGTGTTCTGTTAGTCATGTAGGATTGTATCAGGTTATTACTTAGACCTCTGAGTCCAATATATTCAAGTTTATTTAATAGAATTTTTGTATCGGCACAATCGAAAGCTTTTGATAGAACTAATAAAACCCCAGCTGCAAAATTACCTGCATCAATGCTATCGATTATGTACTCAAGAAATGTTGAAGCTGCAGATATGATAGATTTTCCATGGACAAATCCATTTTGGCAGCCTGATATAAAGTGAAAGCTGTCAAGGAAAGTAACAATTCTAGAATAAATTACTTTTTCCACCACCTATCTCTTAAATATTCGGCGTAATTGTCTTTCTAGTACAAAGGCGAAGACTACATTCCAAGTTGTCAGATAATAGGCTTCTGTGACCAGGTTTACGTGTTTCAGTAGGCTATAAAATTGCTCAGAGGTAATAGAGCCAAACATGCTTAATATGTGAAAAGCATATCTGTGTCGCGGAAAACTGGACTGAGAAAAGTTTAAACAAAAATCGGTCACTTTTGTTTTATGAAGAAAGAATTCCTTCATTTCCTGACCACATTGCAGAACAACAAGTTCCAAATGAAAATTTGTAGTTACATTCTCAACATACACAGTGAAAGGAGTGACAAATATGCAGATTTCACATCTTCTAGCTCTTGGAATCGCACTCTGAATTCGCTCTGTAGGTTACTTAGTACGCTTGCATATTGCTCAAGCTCTGTAAATTCCAAATGCTGAGAAACAGATTTAAGTTTTGGAAAGAGACTTGTTTTTGTTGATTGCTATTCCCATACTTTGATTTGAACACCAGCACAAAGTCAACTAGGAATGTAATACAATACAATTCAATGTTTATTAGCCACAGGAATTCATACAGAATTATAGGCATTGTCAATATAGTTAGAGTATTTAACAATATTTACAATTCATCTATTAGGTATTTACAATCTAAAGTTTACAGATAATTTACACAAATTACTATACACACTTGAAAAACATTAAGATACTTAAGTACAATAACAGATCAACTCAGTTATGAATATTTATGCAGACACTGACTCTAGTATTACACTTAATTTTAATGCTTTGGTCAGCTAAAATTCTTCATTGATGAGTCTTCCAAGCTCGGACACATGAAACAAGAATAGAAATAGAATACATTAGTATAATTATGCACAACAAACTGATTAATTTATGCTTTAACTGATTTGTATTCTAAGCAGGGTCTGATAACTCAGATAGGAATACAGAAGCCGCCTTAAGGTTCACGAAACACCCGGGGTCTAAAGGTACATTTTGAGCGCAGAATTATATTCAATGCCTCCAATATAATTATTTTGGCTGCCGTGTTGCATATTAACTAATATATAAAATAACTTCTGCTTAAAGTATAAACTTGGAAGAAGCGTAGGGACAGTGAAGCACAAATTAGTACAAAAGTGAATCGAGAAGATATTGACATATTGCTTCACTCACACTGTATATTCACAGGACATGTTTCAAGAGCTCTTGCTCCTATCATCAGCTGATACTCGACTAGTGCAAGTTGTAGTGGTTTCCTCTTTCTCCGTTTTGGATAAAGTACTAAGTTATTTAATTAATAAATCTTTTGAAGCCGCACAATTTCCAGATATACTTAAAATTGCCAAAGTAAAACCAGTTTTCAAAAAAGGTGATAGAGAAAAAGTCGAAAACTACAGGCCTATATCGATTTTACCAGCCTTATCCAAAATTGTAGAAAAAGCTATGCTAGTAAGATTTAGTTCGTTTTTGGAGAAGCATAATGTAGTTAACCCTGCACAAAATGGGTTCTGTAAAGGAAAATCCACAACATCAGCAATTTTTGAGTTTACAGATCATATATTGGAGGCTATTGACAATGATAATAACTGTACAGGCTTACTAATAGATCTAACCAAGGCATTTGACATGATTCATTATGAAATTCTGTTACAAAAGCTGTACTATTATGGGATAAGGGGAACAGTATGGGATTGGTTCCAATCATATTTAAAAAATCGGAAACAAATGGTGGAAATCACAAATGTCGATGAGCGGAATGTCGTACGTAATCACTATTCAAAAATGGAAAAAATTAAATATGGAGTTCCCCAGGGATCCATACTAGGACCCGTCCTCTTTTTAATATTCATAAACGACTTCCCAAATTATTTAAATCCAACTCGAGTAACTATGTTTGCTGACGACACAAATGTTATAATAAAGGGAAATGAAAATGCAAAACACATAACCAGTAAAATTGAAACTTGGTTTGCTGAAAACAAATTGATTATTAATACAAACAAATCTTTAGCAATATCATTTCGTCACAAACAAAATAAAAATGTTGACAAACCTGACATCAAGTTGTATGGTGCATGTGTTTCTTATAAGACAGAAGCAAATTTTCTGGGAGTATGGATAGATCAGCATTTAGACTGGGAAGCACACATAAAATATCTAGTAATAAAGTTAAATAAATTCTACTTCTCATTAAGAGTAATAAAAAATGAGTTGTATGCAAGTGACATGAGAACCTTATATTTTGCATATGCAGAAAGTCTAATGAGGTATGGCATTATGTTTTGGGGGGATAGTAAAGACAGTCACTTGGTTTTTAAAGTACAAAAAAGGATTGTTAGATGCCTAATGTCAGGAAAAAAATATGACTACTGCAGGAACTTCTTTAAGGAGTTGAAAATCTTGACTCTGCCCAGTCTGTATATATACTGTTTGCTATGTTATACAAAACAAAACCTTGAAAATTTCACCACAAATAATCAAATACATCATCATAACACCAGAGGTAAAACAGACTTAAGAACAATAACACATAGAACTACACTTTATTCCAAAGGAGTTAGATATTCAGCAGTCACTCTGTATAATAAACTACCGGCCAATCTGAAAAACATAAAATCCATGAGGTGTTTCAAACTATCGTTGAAAGAAATTTTATTAAGTGATTCATATTATGATATAGGTGAATTTCTAGATACACTGTAGCTGGCCATATAATTGTATATATTTGTGATGCATTTTAAATGCTGTGTAGTTGTAGAGCCATGCAACTATATATATTTATGAGTTCATGCTTAGATCTTATTAATTACACTTGATGCAACTTATTTTTTTATTTTATACTTATATTATTTGTATTGTTCTAAATATTTGTATTGACGTATCCAATGTCATTGTATTGACTTAACGGATGAATAAAACTACTACTACTACTACTACTACTACTCAATAGATGGCGTGATGTACTTGTCAAAGATGTCCGGTGGTGGAGTTTCAAAATTCATGACTCTATGACAATTTTTGTTGATGAAGACTTTTTCCCATACGGAAAGGTCTATGGGGTGATTAACATATTTTATTAGAGATGTTTCCAAGTTGATGTCATGTCTAGTATTCAAAAAATGAAAAGCCACTGCTGATTTTTCTGTTTCACCATTTTTAATGTTTCTTAGATGTTCTTTAGTTCTGATGTTAATATTTCTTTTTGTTTTTCCTATATAAATTTTAGAGCAAGTTTCACATTTGATCTCACAGATTCCTGGTTTTTCTTTGGTTGGTTGGTTTGGTTGGTTGGTTGGTTGGTTGGTTGGTTGGTTGGTTTGGTTGGTTTTTCTTTTTTCAAAAGAAGCAAGAACCAAATCCACATAAAAAGCAAGATTTATTACTCTCATGTCAAAAACCTAACAACGTAACGAATATATCCACATGCAACTTCACAGAGAAAGAAATTGATTTTCTAAACAAAGGCCTAAAAACATGTGTAGATTACACAAAAAACATTGAAAACTATATTGCGGACATTGAAATAGCGATATATAATTTGCCCGATAATAAAAAATCTACGATCAGAACACAGTGCATAGAAACTCTAGATCATATTCAATATGCAAATTCAAAAAGTTATTCATATAAAAAATTAATCAAAAATTTAAATGAAAAACCGGTAATCTACACAAAAGCAGACAAGGGTAACAAAATAGTAATACTGGACGAAGAAGACTATCGCAAAAAAATGGACAACCTCTTAAACGGAAAAGAATTTGTTAAATTAGAAAACAATCCATTAAAGAAAGCATGCAAATCTGTAGAATTAGCAATTAAAAACAGTAAAATCATGACTAAAAGAGATAAATTGAACAATAAAATAGACAATCCAAAAACACCATACATATATGGTTTACCCAAAATACATAAACTTGAAATTACCCTCAGACCAATAATTAATAAAATTGATGCACCCACTTACCAACTATCAAAATGGTTGGTTCATATCTTCAGATCCTTCACAAAATTTGAAAATTTAAGTATCAAAAACTCGTTTGAATTGTTAAATCTCCTGAAGGACACAAAGATCAACTCTACAGATGCTTTAGTTTCCTTTGACGTCATTTCTTTATATCCAAGTATACCTACCAATGAGCTTATTCCACTTCTCAAAAAATGGCTGGAATCAATACAAATAACATCTGAAGAAATAGAAGAACTTTCACAACTTACAGAAATTTGTATCAATCAAAATTTTTTCAGCTTTAATGGACAGATCTATAAACAAAAAACAGCCCTAGCTACGGGCAACCCATTGTCTCCCTTCCTGGCAGATTTATTTATGAGTGCTTTTGAAACACATATCACAAAAACTTTTCCAAATTATTTCAAAGTGTGGTATCGCTATGTTGACGACATTTTTGCAATAGTACCTAAAAAACTTATACAAGATAGTCTTAAACTTTTGAATATACAAAATCCAGCTATAAAATTTACATTGGAAACAGAAGAGGATGGTGTGCTCCCCTTTTTGGACATCAACATCAAAAAAATGAACAACAAACTCACCTTTGGTATTTACAGGAAACCGACACACACAGATAATTACATCAAGAACAACCGTTTCAACCCAAAACAACACCAACATGCCATTTTCAACAGTTTAATCTTTCGGATGATCAACTTTCCACTAAACAGAGAAGATTATCAAGAAGAATACCTACACATAAAAAAAGTAGCTATATCCAACGGTTTCAACCCAAATTTAGTAGACAAAACAGTTAACAGACTCAACAAAGCTAAGAAAATAAAAGAAACCACCACCCTAGAACCTACAGGAGAAAAAGAGAAAAAACGTTTTAAAAAATTCACCTTCCACCCATCAGCCTATAACAAATTCCAAAAAATATTCTCATAACACAACATAACTCCTGCACCTCAAAATAGGTTTAATATCAGAAATTTGTTAAAAGGCCCTCCCAAAAATTCAATCACTACCAAAGAAAAACCAGGAATCTATGAGATCAAATGTGAAACTTGCCCTAAAATTTATATAGGAAAAACAAAAAGAAATATTAACATCAGAACTAAAGAACATATGAGAAACATTAAAAATGGTGAAACAGAAAAATCAGCAGTGGCTTTTCATTTTTGTATACTAGACATGACATCAACTTGGAAACTTCTCTAATAAAATATGTTAATCACCCCATAGACCTTTCCGTATGGGAAAAAATCTTCATCAACAAAAATCGTCATAGAGTCATGAATTTTGAAACTCCACCACCGGACATCTTTGACAAGTACATCACGCCATCTATTGACAAAACGGAGAAAGAGGAAACCACTACAACTTGCACTAGTCGAGTATCAGCTGATGATAGGAGCAAGAGCTCTTGAAACATGTCCTGTGAATAAACAGTGTGAGTGAAGCAATGTGTCAATATCTTCTCGATTCACTTTTGAACTTCTGCTTAGTTCAAAATTTGATAGCTACTGTATTATTTTACTACTTATGAAGTAATTTTCATAATATTATTGGCATATTTTCAACCTTATTTGAGCTCAATGTACGATATGAATAAGACACTACGTTGGCTAACCTGTAATTATTTGAACGAAATTTTGAAGCTTTAATGGTATGGAAGCCAAGCCAAATTAAGTTCTGATTAAAATTTTCATCGATTTGTGAAATTGTAAAGATTTGAAAGACCTACGAGGACGTATGGGTAGCAGGAAGAAAAAGAATGGATTTTCACAAAGACCTATTGGTAAGTAAGATTTAGCATGTAGCTAAATACCAAAAATTAATATGATATAACCTGAAATGTGCCTTAATACATATTCATGTATAGTTAAATTCTTTAGATTAATGTAGCACTTTGTAATGGAAAAAGGGTGTTTTACATACAAAAGCATTAGTTTCATTAACCTTGTTACTTTATTACTGCAATAATGGGGTTTTCTGTTTTTTGTCTTTCAGGGGTCATCTCAGGCTACCAGGAATATGATGGCAGAAATCGAGAACGCAGGATTATTGGATATTGTGTATGTTTCTTGTTTTGGTGATATGCAGTGATCTTCAGGAACATTAGTAATGTAGCACAAGGCACTTTTTCCCACCTATACAGCAATTTAATGTGGCATATCAAATATTTCTTAAAGTTTGAGTTTCATTTCATATCAGTGGAAAATTTAACAAAAACTTTGAGGAAAACTGTGGCGAACATGGAAAAGTGAAGTTATTTTAGACAGTTGATTGCGTGTATTAGTTTTGGTGTTTGTATTTGTAGTTTTAAATTTAAAATATTTTAGTCATATATAAGTCCATGTAATGTAAGTAATATCCAGTTTAAATTACTGAAAAAATAGCTACGAATTTTCAGATATACCAAAACTGTGGCTGTGGATTTGTACAGAATTCAATTCTCTTTGATTTCTGTAGAATTTCTTTGTTTATAATTGGCATCATCTGTGTTTACGTATAATCTGGGTGGCTTAAATTAAAATATTTGGGCGAGATGCTTGATATGAATTTTATAAAATTTTTCTTTAAATTGCAATGATAAGTTTTTTGAAGAACTAAGTTCTCTTAACCTTACTCATCAGTGTATATCTACATCATTGATCAAGAATGTCACAGCTTTTAACAGCAATTAAAAGTATGATCTGAGATTCCATAAACATAATTTGTTCTATATTGTTTAATGCAGTAGTCCCTATGCAATATTATTGTACACACTACACCAAATTATGTACCTGAATAACCATCTTAGAAGAGATCTGGTGGGATTAGAATTGATTTGAAAAAACTTTACAAGTTTTTAGGTGTAATTGTGCATTGCAAGAAATGATTAAAATGTCACTGTGTCATCATCATTATATGCCACTTTAACTTTAACACACTTTAACACACGAGCGTGCGCGCACACACACACACGCACACACACACAGATATATATATATATATATATATATATATATATAAACAGTGTCGAGGCCTAACACTTAGTCTTCTGCAATATAGGGTTACCGTTAAAGGCACATAGTGTTGAGCACCTCATATCACAACGCAATTTGGACAAATGGGTTTAGAAAAATAACAAGTTAACAGTAAGTGATATTTGCACAGCATTGATGTATTATTCTTTGGTACATCTGTTCTCAACATGTACTTTTCACCATTTATGAGTAATATTGGTACACAATTTCTGTAATGCTAAACATTTTAAGGGTGATATAACGTTACTAGCGTGACCCACAGAAATGTTACATGTGACATGAAACTACACTGTTAAGCATCTCTCTTTGTTCTAAGTTGGAATGAAAATGTCAATCTTTGGCATGGAAAAAAGATGCTTAACCTAATATATGAGCCATCTGTTACATGCAGTGATGCGAAGCTACATATTAATTTTGAAAAGTAGATAAAACTGCAATTATTTTGCTATATAATGCACTTCTTGTTTCTTTGTAGTGAACACATAAGGGAATTATGGACTGTCAAAAGAAATAATGGTTAGATGTGTGAGCAATTAAATTATAAAAAAAAAAACTAAAAAAAAACTAAATTATTTTCTATTAACTACTCAAACCTACGGTTCCATCACTTTCACTTCTTAACTAAAACTACAAACAGCATTAATAGTTTATAGTGTAATCTTTCATTGAGTTACTTATGTGACACACATTCAGTTATATGTCATGGACTGAGAGGTTCACACTATGCAGAGGGCTCCATTTGCCATCTTAGTCAGAAAGTACATTGCTTAAAGTCTTATCAAGTTAAAGCAAGCCATTTATTCAAACAATTGCTGTGCACATTAAGCAAATTATACTTCACAGTCAGATAACTACATGAAATAATCTCTTATTGGAAGATACACTGTGCATTAAATTTTATTTTTAAAACTGCACATTTTCTTCTTCAGCATTCATTACTGTGCAAATGCATGTCATTAAAGCATTTAAAAATTCAACGCTGTAATATTCTTGTGTTGTGAAGACAAAGTTAAGCTTAGGGCAATTTTAAATGAACGATACAGCTTTAATGTAATTATTATTTTTCATAATTTATTCTGCACTTGTGAATGATAATTCAACCAAAGTGATTAGAAGTATATAAAATAGAGCCATTTATGAAATTTATGTCACCAGTTGCTGATACGTACTCATGTACTAATTTGGCATTATTAATCTTATATGAATCGATCACAAATTTCAGGTTTTTCTCTGAATATACTTTAGTATACTTGTGCTGAAAATAATGTATGTACTATTGAGCTTTTAAAATTCTTATTAAATATAACAATTAACAGAGCTGCTTTTTTGTCATTTAAAGAAATAGTGCCATTTTTTTGTACATAGTTGTTTGTGTTCATTAAAAAATTATATATACATTTCTTTAGTGTTTTTTTTTAACACGTTTATTCCAGCGAATTTTTCAACATTCTGTGTACAAAGAAATTGCATTACACAGAACATTATGGTATCCTTTCCTGTTTTCCTGTATCTACAGAATCATTATTTTAGTGCTAAGTTATCTTTATTTCAAGTATTACACTAAGAAGCTTGAGGGAAAGGGGATGCAGATTCTTGTATAATCTCAACAGCATCTTCAGTGATCTCACTCTCTCGTTTTTAAAATTGTAACTGTTTTTAAAGACAAAATTATCAATTTGCAACAGGAATATTAAAGATATAATGCTTTGTGGAAGTCAATTATTCATATTTAACAGGAAAAGTTCAAGTGGATTCTTAATATTTTTTTCACAAATTCATTGGACAACTTTCGAAGTCACATCTCGCACACTGATGAATAGTTTACCGCATATTTCCTCAGCGTATTTGACGCGTATTATGCTAATATGCGATAGTTGAAATGTGCGTAAACTATTCATGTGTGGCGAGATGACTTCCAAAGAAGTTGGATTCTATCAGTCGCTGAACACGGGAGGGGAAAGGTAGGGGAAGCGAATGCAACATAGCTCCGTCGCAAGAGAAGCTTACTACATTACCGCCTTAGTTCCCAAGGTTGCCGGGGTCTAAAGGTCCATGAAAGAGCGCCCTATGTGGCTTCAAAATTTACCACGGAGTTGAATCTGGTATTAATCTGTGATTCTAAGTATTCAATTACTGAGTAAAACTGATTTTTTTAAAAGAAATTGTGTAGCTCTGCCTAAAACTTATTTATAGAGGGTATGTTTTTTAATTGATTTGGCAAGTGGTTGTATAGCTTTAAACAGAAGTCTCAAATAGTTTTGTTTTATGAATATAGGTGTGTAATTTGTCTTTATTACGTGTGATATGGGTGTGTATTTTAGCATTCGTGACATAGTTCGCAGTATTAGTCTTAATGTAAATCAATAACTGTTTCATATATAAACTTGGTAGGGTCAAGATATTCAAATCTCTGAAATGATTTATGCAGCTTTCTTTTTTTGGAACACCAACCATAATTCGTAATGCTTTCTTTTGTAGCTTAAATATCATCTTAATATTTGTAGTATTTCCCCACAATTGTAGTCCATATGATAGTAGTGAATGAAAATAAGCAAAGTAATAGGTTCGGAGTGCAGTAAATTGTACTCGAGGCTTCAGCTGATGTAAAACAAAACAAACACGGTTCAGCTTCTCTGCTAACTTTTCTATATGTTTGTCCCAACTTAAATTTTTGTCTACCCATATTCCTAAGAACTTAGTTTGCTGTTCAAAGTAATTTGTGCCTTGCCTTGGAGAGAACAATTAAAAAACATTGAGGTGCCCAGTTCGATCTGCAAAAAATGCTAAATCACAAATCCATCTTGAATCATTATGTTCGGCAGCAGGCATACACCGTCACTGCATACTAGACGCCGTCGCTGCTGCTCCCAAATTATAATCAGCTGCAATCTGTAATACAGTGTTAGCACAGAGATGCTGACCTTGACCCATGCCCGTACTTCCGCAAGGCCGACTAGGTATTTCTGTGAGTTGAGGATGTTGGCCTAGAGATTCAAACTATGAAGCGACAAAGAATAAGGCAAGTCGATGTATTTACTGCAGTAACGTTTAATATTACAACAATATATGCCTGGTCCGCACTATACTTGCGACCTTTCCCCTTAATTTCCAGCTTCTGAGCAAAAACTCATTTACCGTCTTCGTTCGAGTCGGAGACCTAGCGAGCTTGGTATTAAAGTGTAGGTAATACTTTCCGGAACCAGCGGTATTCTATTAAATAGCATTATTCTCTAGCATTGTATTTCTGCTCGAATAAACCTAAGCAGTAACTTCCGTGACATTAACGAAACAGTCAATCCTGGTTTCACCTTCTCCCTTGCTGTTTAATGTAGCGAAGCAGCTTGATTTTACTTTCATAATAATTACGGAACACAGCGGGTGTGCAGATAAAATACCACGATTAGACTTAGAACTGTTCAACTGTTCAACCGACAGAACATTTCAACCATCGTAGTGGCAGTGGTCGAGAAGTGTTGGAGTGATTTTCGTTGTTTTGGTTTGGAGTGCTTGGTGTTTTGTGATGAGCTTTGAAGGTATTTCACGCAGCGAATTATGATAAAACGCAAATGACTCATAAACTTTAGAAAAATGTTTACTTAAAGGTAGGATGGATAAACGGGATTTGATCACTGCATACATATCTAACCCGCCGGTTCTTAAACACAACAGCCGAACATCTACCTTATTTAGATGCAAATAACGGAGTTTTCATTTTGATACGAAGTGAAATATACTGTGGCAATCGTCAATTAAAGAGGATAAAGTATATTTAAAATTCTTGTTCACAATCCCCTGTTTCAGTCGAAAATCGGCATTATTCCTAAATTGTCACCATCTTGAATTGAAACTTTTCTGGCGGCGATGTGAAAATGTTTTCTTGTCTCTATATTGCTTTTATTCAGCAGAAATAACCTTAGCACATCTTACTTCTCATGTTTAAATTAATTTCTGCCAAAAGGGAAATCAGCCCAGTGCATAAAATCAGCAGTAATATGTAAATTACATATGTAAACCTGCACGGTTTTAACATGGCAGAGAACTGATGTTTCGCTTATTTCAGATTTATTACTATTGAGAATTCTTACAATTTGGTGTTGCAGTGAGTCCAAAAGATTCACATCCAGATTTTGCCATAAATATTTATGATTTAAAGTCTCATAAAGAGAAAGAAATACATTAGAAGAAAATCTCCTACCGACCAATTAAAAAAATAATAAAAATATTTGTTTAAGTGCGTATTATTTCACGGCCGGAGTCATTTGCTAGATAATGATTATCCGGGCTTGTGGACTATGGTCTAGGGGAAAATCGTGGGCTCCTCTTCGTGGTTGAGGGAGATGGTCAACAGGCCCACCCACGTGTAGGCCGTGCGTGGAGACCCGTGTCGGTGGAAAGGTTTGTCCTGGTGGTTGAGGGATGCGTATCTGAGCTCGTAACAGTTTTTTTTCTGAATTCGGGGAGGGTGCGCATTTCTAATACACTACTTTGGCTTCTGCTTCGCCTAAACGGGAGGTTAGGGACTAACCCACCCCTAATCAATCGGCCAGGACTAGGTATTGTACCGACCTCCAGGGTGAGTGGGACGGCGAGCTCGCTATATCCCCTGTGTAGCCCTGTCATCCCAGTGGGGTGACCCCTTGTTGGACTCCGTGGTGGGTGGGGAGCACTGGGGGATGAAATTTAGACCTAATATTATGGTTAACCTACACCCCCCAAAAAACAATAAACGTGGAAAGGATCTCTTTGAAAACAGTGTTAAACAAGTAGTTGAGTGTGGTCCTCGCTACTTAGTTATTAAACGAACGGAGGAAGGTAGAACGTTTTCTACGGTTAATCCGTTTATTATACAGAAAGGTCTTGACAATATAGCTGGTGCAGTTAAATCATGTACAAAATCTAGAAATGGCACGCTGCTGGTGGAAGCAACTACAGCATCCCAGGCAGCAAAGATACTGAAAGCCAACATGCTGGGCAGTTATCCAGTCAAAGTGGAGATGCATAGGACCCTGAATTCCTCGCGCGGTGTTGTAAACACTAGCGCGTTGGATGGAATGTCCAACGAGGATATTCAGGAGAACCTCCAGGAACAAGGCGTAACTGCAGTCTATCGTGTCCAAAGGAGAGAACGAGGGGATATGGTTCCTACTCGTACCCTGTTCCTGACCTTTGATCGGGTAGATCTCCCTCAAAGGATCAGGGCAGGATATGAAGTGATTGAGGTTAGACCATACATACCTAACCCTCTGAGATGCTACCAATGTCAGCGGTTCGGTCACACTAGTGCATTCTGTAAAGGCGCACCTACATGTGTCAGCTGCGGAGCCGGCATGCATGAAAATGCATGTACATCACCTCCGGAATGCGTAAATTGTAGCGGTGAACATCCATCAAGTTCACGAGAATGCCCCCGTTATATTGAAGAGCGAGCTATTCAGGAGATCCGGGTTAAGGAAAAGGTTTCCTTTTCGGAAGCCCGGAAACTTCTATGTATCCTCAAGCCCTCTTCAACCACCTCCCGTACCTATAGCTCTGTGGCGGCTACTCCGTCACCGAAACAGGAGGCT
Source organism: Mantis religiosa (assembly GCA_030765055.1). Taxonomy (NCBI): domain Eukaryota; kingdom Metazoa; phylum Arthropoda; class Insecta; order Mantodea; family Mantidae; genus Mantis; species Mantis religiosa. The sequence goes on from CM060957.1 coordinate 16,966,438, forward strand.
GGTACCCAAACATCTGATATAAATGGGGCAACAATATCCGAGAAAGTTCTAGTGCCTAGATCGCAACCAAGAGCATCAGTAACACCATCTAAAACTCCGAGAACACAGACTACTGAAAATAACAAGTCAGTGAAGTCGCCTGACAAAGCATCCACGTCTAACAACAGGACGAAATTGCCCATTGTATACCAAGCACCAGAGATCAAGTTCAAGACGCAGTATGATAGAACTGCCTTCCTGAAAGAAAGCACAAAGTCTGCTCCAGAAAAGTCCAAGAAACGTAGCCCTAGAGCGTCTCCGAGATCATCGTCGGAGTCATCTTCTGGGGAGGACTACGACCGGCGACCGTTATCTACGTCGGTCGGAATTTCCAATCGCTTCGAGCCCCTCGAATCGAAGGTTGTAGAAGGAAAACCGTCCTCTTCCATAGAGGATATGGAGCATGAATCAGCTGACCACGCTGCTACATCTGCAGCAAAGAAGAGGCAGGATAAACCTACCGAAACTAGCCCTACACCAAAGAAAAAGGGCAAATTGATTCGGCCACCCATGAAGTCGTCTTAATGTAGACTACCTTTACATCTTATATCCCATAGTTCCAATGGCTATCCTACAATGGAACATACGAGGATTAAGAGCGCATCGACCAGAATTGGAACTTTTGCTCAGTAAGCATCACCCCTTAGTGGTATGCTTACAAGAGACTAAGCTACGACCACAAGACAACTTTAAAATCAGACGCTACACACCACTGAGGTGTGATGTTGAAACAGAAGAGGGCATTCCTGCACACGGGGGTACTATGATGCTCCTCAGGGATGACATATTTGTAGATCCGTTACAGCTACAGTCTGATTTACAATCTGTAGCTGTAAGGATTAAGCTGCCATCAATAGAATTTTGCATTTGCACTGTATATCTCCCGCCATCAGATGACCTCTCGTTAGTTGACCTTGAAGATCTGGTTTCCCAACTTTCAACACCATTTCTAATAGTTGGAGACTTTAATGCCCATCACCCACTTTGGGGCTCAAATCGGGCATGTTCGAGAGGCAACCTCATTGCAAAATTCCTGGAGAGCAATAACTTGGTTCTCCTGAACACCGGAGAGCCCACATTCCTCTCAGACGCGTTTAACACCTATTCGCACATCGATTTGGCAGTGTGTTCATCCCAGTTAGCTGTTTCATTACAGTGGAATGTCATCTCTGATTTACATTCCAGCGACCACTTTCCATGTCTTCTTAGTCTCTTAGCACAAGATGTGTCTCCCTCACGTATCCCTAGATGGCGCTTTGATCGTGCCAACTGGAATCTTTACACCCAGTTGGCTGTCTTTGAATATAACGAGCACGATTCTGTGAATGATTTAGTTGATCATCTCACAGAGAAAATTCTTTCCGCTGCAGAACAGTCTATTCCACGTTCGGCTACCCAACCCGGTCGATTTCCTGTCCCATGGTGGACCAACGACTGCCGGAATGCTATTCGTGCTCGTAGACGTGCTCTAAGGGTATTCCAACGACACCCTACGCTAAGTAATCTAATTGAGTACAAGAAAGCGCGCGCAAAATCTAGGCAAATAATTAAGGATAGCAAAAAGACCTCATGGAACAAATTTGTATCATCTTTTAACAGATGTACACCCTCATCTGTTGTATGGGATAAATTAAGGCGCGTGGCCGGAAAATCAACCCACTTGCCAATCGCTGGTCTGAAAACAGCTGCAGGAGTTGTTGTTGATCCGTTTGTTGTGGCTAACACCTTCGGCTGTGCTTTCGCTCAGGTGTCTAGCTCATGCAATTATGCTCCTGAGTTTATCTCAATTAAGTCTCAGGTAGAATCTCAAGGTTTCGTGTTTAGTTCCAGAAACCTTGAAGACTATAACCGCCTCTTCATCTTGGCAGAGCTAGAACATGCTCTTTCGTCATCACGACTGACAGCACCAGGACCGGACGGAATCCACGTTCAAATGTTACAACATCTCTCACCTGAAGGTAAGGCATTCCTGCTCGAGGTGTATAACCGTGTTTGGGTTGATGCCACGTTTCCTGAAAAGTGGCGAGAAGCTACCATTATACCTATCTTGAAAGCTGGCAAGGACCGTCACCTCCCTTCTAGCTACCGCCCTATTTCCCTCACCAGTTGCGTATGCAAGGTGATGGAACGCATGATAAATGGGCGGTTGGTATGGTGGCTGGAAACGCACAACCTACTGAATAACATCCAGTGCGGTTTCCGACGACGCCGTTCAACAGTGGATCATCTTGTGTCCATGTCGACACAGATTATGAACGGATTTCTTAAGAACTGTCAAACAGTCGGAATATTTTTTGACCTCGAAAAGGCTTATGATACGTGTTGGCGGGCAGGGTTGCTACGTACTCTGCACACCTGGAATATACGTGGACGCCTACCACTCTTCCTTCAGGAATTCCTGAAAGACCGCGTATTCCGAGTAAGGGTTGGCTCGGTTTTTTCGAACCTTTTTGTTCAGGAGAACGGTGTACCACAGGGGTCGGTACTAAGTGTTACGTTGTTTGCTATTGCGATTAATTCTATCTCGAAATGTGTACCTCCAGGTGTCTCGTCATGCCTATTTGTAGACGACTTTGCCGTCTACTGTACATCTCAGCGCACTCCGTTTTTAGAGCGCCGTCTTCAGACCACCTTGGACAACCTTAAGAGTTGGAGTTTAAAAAACGGCTTCCGATTTTCCGCTGAGAAAACCATCTGTGTAAACTTCTGGCGTCAGCAGAGTCGACTACCTCCAAGGCTCCGGCTAGGCGCTGATCTACTACCTTTTGCAGATGAGACGAGGTTCCTTGGATTGATATTTGATAGAAAACTTAGTTGGTCGTCGCATATAGCACAACTGAAAGCACGATGTGACCGATCTTTGAATATCTTGCGGGTACTAAGTGGAAAATCGTGGGGAGCGGATCGTGCAGTGTTATTGCGACTTTATCGGGCACTCATCCGTTCCAAATTAGACTATGGTAGTATCGTTTATGGCTCAGCACGACCATCTGTGCTGAAGAGATTAGACACAGTCCATAACTGTGGCATACGTATAGCTGTTGGGGCATTTCCAACGAGCCGAGTTATAAGCCTGTATGCTGAGTCTGCAGAACCTCCTCTGCACTACAGGCGCAACATGTTATTAGCCAATTATGGCTGTGGACTTAATTGCATGCCCACACATCCATCGTTTACGCCGTTCTTTAATACCTTCATGGACGTGCGTTATAGGAACACTACTATTAAACCAAAGCCACCTGGTTTTCGTTTCCGGGAGCTCCTTAGACATCTTGATACTGACATGCCCAAGATGTATCCTAGGGGGGAGAGGACATACCCTCCTTGGTTGTGCAGAGCGTCCCCGGTTGATCTGGGCATGACTAAATATGATAAATCTACCATGTCTATGTCTAGTATCCGCACATGTTTTTTAGAATTTTTATCGCGATATGAGGACCATTTTGTAATTTATACTGATGGCTCCAAGAACTCAAATGGCGTTGGTTGTGCTTACGTGTGTGGAACCGAACCCTATACATTCGGATTCCACACTAGCACTTCCATTTTTACTGCAGAGCTTTATGCAATATACCGGGCCATTTTACACGTACGCCGACGAAAGTTGGGGGACTGCTTAATCCTGAGTGATTCCCTCAGTGCTCTTCAAAGCCTACGGCAGCTGTACAACTACCACCCTATTGTGCAGCGTATACAGGATGCCCTCCACGTTTTACACGCTTCTGGCGTTAACGTGGTGTGTGCATGGATCCCTGGTCACGTAGGCTTGCGGGGGAATGAAATGGCGGATTCAGCAGCCAAGACGGCTATCATGAAGCCCAGGGTTCGAATACCATCTGTGACATCGGAAGACTTTAGGGCCGAATTGCGGAGAGCTGTGCAAACCTGCTGGCAGGAAGAGTGGTCTGCTCTCCGCAATAATAAACTTAGATCTGTCAAAGAGCTTCCGATTCCCTGGGTTACCTCCTGTCGGTCATCTCGTCGCGAGGAGGTGAGTTTGGCTCGGTTACGAATTGGGCACTGCATTTTTACTCATAGTTTTCTTTTTAAAAAGGAGCCTTCTCCACTATGTCCGTTTTGTAATGAAGCGTTGTCTGTACGACACGTGCTGCTAGAGTGTTTTCACCTAGCAGACCTTAGGACGTCTCTGCAGCTGCCGGCCAGCTTTGCAGAAATGCTAGCGGACGATAACGCAGTAGTGAAGAAGGTTTTTAGGTTCTTTTCGAGATTAGATTTTAGGATTTAGCAAATAGAATTTATGGTTTTTGGATGCTTTTTTTTCTATTCTTTTTTTCTTTTTCTTTTTTTTTCCAACGCGTTTATATTTGTTTTTTTTTTTAACATAGTTATACTGTTTTAGAATGATTTATATCTGGCTTTTGCCATGACCATTTTCTTTTAAAAAGGGCGCTGATGACCTCTGTAGTTGAGCGCCCTTATACTCATCATCACTCACTAGGGGAAAATCTTCCAGATGTTTTGTTTGAAGCTGTGCGAACATCCTCAGTGGTATGGCCATAACATACTGGTTGTATTCTCAGTATCTGTATTCTTTTTACTGTCAGAACTGGCCCTTGATGAGTTTAATTGAGGTATAATGTAACTATTGAGCATGAGAATGATAAATATGTTGGTACAACTTGTGTAAATTAACTTTAAAGGCCTCTTCTTTTTACAAATTATGTGCAACCTTGGGAAATGGACCAAAAAGTTACTGTGGAAAAATTGTAGATTAAGTGAGGTATACTATTATCATTTCAAAAGTTTCTTTAGTGGCAAGCTATTTCTGAAATATTCAGTAAGCACTGTCATTCACTGTAATTTATTAACATTATAAGCCATACATTTTAAAATATTTCTCAATGTAGAAGGTATTTGTTACTGTAAGATCACCTAAATTAACAATAGCAGTAAATATAAAGATTGACAGGGCCTTTTTATGTCCTATAGGACATATGCCCTTACATATTTTGTTCTTTGATACCAGTTAACTACCTATTTCCAACCTATGCTGCTATTTAATACAGGCTTGCTATACTGCTTGAAAGCAATTGGGAACATCTCCCTCCAAGCAAAAGTTGTCTACACAAAGACTTCAGTGAAGACTTGCTTATTGCTCAGTGTTGTTTTGATTATTTGTCCATTCCTTTGCTCAACTTTTGGTGAATCAAAAAGGACACTACCTAATCATTATAATTAGGCCCGTGCCATGGGTGATTGGTTACACTGCCTCGCTCTGACCAAGGCGGCAGGGGTTTGATTCCAGGTGACCGTAAAGTGAGACTTGTGGTGGACAACATGGTGCTGCACAGGTTTTCTTCGAGATCTCCTGTTTTCCCTGTCATCTGCAACATAATTTTAATGGCATTTGTGACAATGTGAGCACCATATTTATCTAAAAGCCCCACTTGACTCCATTTGTGACTTTTTTAATGGCATTGGTGTGATTATGGATTTTAATCTTGCCATCCTGTTGGTAAAGCCATTTGAAGCCGTTTGATGCTTTTGTTGAAAATATCTTTAAAAAACAAAATGTTTAACTAATTCTTGCCTCTGCAGCTGGCATGAAGTCTTTTCTTTAGCATTCATTCTCGGACAGATGTCACAACTTTAAAGATGTTCCAGGATTGGATATTGGAATAAAAAAATTAGATAATATAATTTAAAATCTCCAGATAACTGAACTGGTTTTCAAAACTAAGAACTTGACACAATAGTTTTAAAATAAACACAATATTATAAATTTTACAGTAGCTTTGCCGAATGATTTAACGTCCTTTTTCACTTATCTAGACATCTTCTGTAATAACCAAGCTTCTACTCATCTCATCCCCTCTAAGAATTACTGATTTTGCTCACTGTTGCCCTTAGCAACCAACTATTTCATTGCATTTAAATTTTGTATTGCCTATTCTATATATATCTTCTTTCCTTTTACACACACTGTTTAAATATTTTCACTGATTTATCACACAAATGTTTAAATAGTTTCACAATTTGATCATAATATTCAGTAAACAAATAATATAAAAAATCTTACAAAATTAGTGATTACTTTTCCTGGGTTATAAATTTATTACAAATAATCAATTTTAAAATATTGTTTCACATGTCATTCCACTGGAGCTCCATCTTCATCGTTTGTATTACCAGTGTCACCACCTGTGGTACTGTATTAGTAAAAGTGGGCATTAAACACTACACATTTCATTTTAACCATTATAATTGATATTTATGTAAACCTCCGAGTGATCTAATATGTCATAGTTCATATTTGTTCCACTAATTTGCTATCTTTCATAAGCATTGTGATACATATGTATTATGTTATTTGTTTTGAAAAATGCTACTTGGAACAGAATTATACTATGTGAGTCACCTACACCTATTTATTTTTTAATTTATGCAGTATGCTAAGCAACATAATGTGACCTACACCTTTCTTGAATGCCTTCTAATAGATGATTTGCAGAACAGTTTATGGAGAAGGGGTAGATAAGTCAGTGCCTAAGTGCTGTAGAGGACAAAGCAACCACTATGTATGTCGATTCCAAAAACATCATATCCAGACTCAGTGAGTTTGCAAACTTTTATTCATTAAGGTGCATTCACACACACACCTTTAAACACGTCCCTGAAGGAACAACCTATTACATGCATCAGTTGACAATAACATTGGAACACAAAATGGCAGATCTACACAGTGGGACCAATTGGGTTTATATCTTCAGTCAGCACGTGTTTTCATTGTTCAGCCATGTCAATAAATGCTAAGAATTAGGTAGCTTGGTTTAGTTTCTTGCACAAATTACAGCAGTCTTAGCTCATACAGTTATTGTAGTGGCAGATGCAACTTTTTATTTGTGTTACGGCTACCAATATAACCTCAAAACACGTATGAAGCTGTAAAAAGCGTGTAAAGATCCATGGTGGAGTCTGAGGTCTGCAGTTATTTATTCGTATAGGAAGGTTCCCTCACAGGGTACTGTTGGCTAAATGGTACTCTACAGATTACTTTACCGTCCTACCACTGCACGTTGGGTTCCAATGTTACTTGTTCACCTCAAAAATTGTGTTACCCTTTGTTTTACCTTATGAGGCCTATAATTTAACAATATGATACAAGTAACATTTTTCATAACATTATAAGTGTTTACAAAATACAATAATTGCCATGCTTTCCGCAGGAAGATAGTTACTTTGTAGTTCATGGTAGATATTTTATACTCAGTATTGTGTTTGACACATTCAATCCGGTTTCAAACATTCATGAATGCAAAATAAACCATACCATGTAAGTATGAAAAAACTATTAGATTTAATGTCATCGACATGCTCTTAAAAATGAAAGCTAACTGTGTAACGTGGTTTACAACACCAGATACAATATAGATTACAGATCGCAAAATTAAACATAATCCCTAATCAAAGATAAAGATAGCCCATAGTTTCCCTTTGAAAAGCAAGGGCCACTCCTACCTGCTTCCCCCCAGGAGCCTACTTCGGTAGGTACGGGTTTGGCGCACCCGGGGTCCCGAGCCAACAGTCTCCCTTGTGTGGGCTCCTCTTCGTGGTTGAGGGACACGGTCAACAGGCCCACCCACGTGTAGGCCGTGCGTGGAGACCCGTGGCGAAGGATTTTAGATTCTTTTCTAGTTTAGGATTTAGTGAACGAAATTTTTAGTAGGTTTTGATTGATGTCTTTTATGTACGTGTATTTTTAATTGTTAATCTTGTATAGTTTTTAGAAAGTTTTATATCTGGCTTTGCCATGACTAGTTTTTTAAAGGGCGCTGATGACCGCTGTAGTTTAGCGCCCTTATATATATTGTCACCCAATTAGCGAAAGGCACGACCAGCAACAGCTGGTAAGGGGCCAGAGGCAGCCAACCACACCCTCCCATTAGTCTCTTGTCACTAACTGAGGGGGATGATTAGGGAAATGTCACTTGTCGCTGGCCGCCTCTTTATATCTGGCTTTGCCATGACTAGTTTTTTAAAGGGCGCTGATGACCGCTGTAGTTTAGCGCCCTTATATATATTGTCACCCAATTAGCGAAAGGCACGACCAGCAACAGCTGGTAAGGGGCCAGATGCAGCCAACCACACCCTCCCATTAGTCTCTTGTCACTAACTGAGGGGGATGATTAGGGAAATGTCACTTGTCGCTGGCCGCCTCTTTCCCCCCTACCACTGCCATCTGGAACCTTCGCGTGGATTCACGGAAACTAGAGACTTCGAGAAGATGGCGATATTCCTATAAAAAGGGCTGCAGCGAGTGATGTCAGTCAGTCAGTCAGTCCTTGACGAGATAGCGAACGGACGAGAAGACTGCGTACGTGTGTCGGAGGAGTTTACGTAATCGCGAGTGCAAGTGCAACTTTAACGGACGAACTGGTGAATCGTAATTGTGTGCATTACGGAATTCTGTGTAATTGGCAAGTGTTCAGCTGTAAGTCGGTGGAAATAAAGAACATTTTTGAGAATCCCTCATACACCTCATCGACGATGGTTTCGACACCATCGACGAAATGGTGGAATATTTTACTTGCTCGATCCTGCTCGCAGCAGAATCCAGTATTCCTCGAGGTTCACCTACACCACGTCGTATCCCTGTACCGTGGTGGTCTGAGGAATGCAGTTTGGCTGTCAAAGCACGCAAACGTGCTTTGCGCGTTTTTCAGCGGCACCCGACGGAAGGGAACTTCGTCGCCTTCAAACGTTCTCGCGCTAGGGCACGCTTTATACTGCGCAACGCAAAGCGTAAATCCTGGAAAGCCTATGTGTCTTCGCTTTCCCGGCGCAGCTCTACTCAACAAGTATGGTCAGCTGTTCGGCGGATGTATGGCAAGTATCGCCGGACGGTAATTCCCGGCCTTGCCATCAACGGTTCCATGTGCACCACCGAGCAGGACATGGCTGAAGCCCTAGCTACCATATTTGCTGCTACTAGCCAAACTGCCCGCTATGACGCTCTCTTCCTGCCTATTAAGGAAAAGGCGGAGTGAGTACCACTTAATTTTAATAGTGACTGCACCGAGCCGTACAATCAACCTTTCACCGCAGCCGAGCTCGCCCATTCTCTGGCGTTAGCAAAGGATTCTTCTCCAGGTCCCGATGACGTACATCGACAGATGCTGCTCCATCTTCCTTCTGAGGCGCTATGTTTCCTTTTAAACATCTATAACCGCATTTGGCGTGAGCGGGTTTTCCCTTCCTCCAGGCGAGAGGGTATCGTCATCCCCATCCCTCGACCCGGAAAGGACCGCACGCTACCATCTAGCTACCGCCCCATTTGCCTAACGAGTGTCATCTGTAAGACGTTGGAGCGAATGATAAACGCTCGGTTAAATTGGTGGCTAGAAAAACATAAACATCTGTCCAACTTGCAATGCGGTTTTCGTCGCCATCGCTCGAGTGTCGATAATCTAACACGCCTTGAGGGGTATATTTCCGATGCCTTTCTACTGAAGCAACATGCCGTGGGCGTGTTCCTCGACCTGGAGAAGGCCTATGACACCACTTGGCGGTACGGCATACTCCGTAACCTACATGGTTACGGCATGCGTGGTCATCTACCCGAGTTTTTATGCAATTTTTTAAAACTTCGCCGTTTTCGTGTGCGCATAGGAAACACGATGTCCCAGGAGTGGATACAGGAGAATGGTGTACCTCAAGGGTCGATTTTGAGCGTCACCCTTTTTGCTGTAGCGATTAACGGCATCACTAGTGCCGTTAGAAGTGGAATTCCATCATCCCTCTATGTTGACGACTTCGCAGTTTATTATAGGTCTGCCAACACAGATCACATTGAGCGCCAACTGCAGCTGACCATCACCCAGCTAGCAGCTTGGGCGCTTCAAACCGGCTTCCGTTTTTCAGCTGCGAAGACGCAGTGTATCCACTTTCACCGCCTACGGGGTATTCACCCGCCTCCTGATATTCATTTGAACGGCACACCCCTGCCATTTGTCTCGCACCTGAAGTTCTTGGGCCTCTACTTGGACCGACAACTCAATTGGGAGCACCACATTCGTCACCTTCGAGCCTCTTGCGATCGTTCTCTTCGGGTGCTGAAGGTATTATCTGGAGCAGCTTGGGGGGGGGGCGATCGCACGGTAATGTTGAGGCTGTACCGCTCTCTGGTTCGGTCCAAGCTGGACTATGGCAGTTTTATTTATGGCGCAGCGACCGCCTCTAAACTTCGCCTTTTAGACACCATGCATCATACTGGCATCCGCCTTGCCACAGGAGCTTTCCGCACCAGTCGAGTCGACTGCCTGTATGCAGACTCAGGCGAACCTCCACTCCATATTCGTCGCTCGCTGTTACTCTGCTCATATGTCTCGAAGTTGGCAAGTTATCCCAATCCTTGTTTTAAACCAGTTCTGTGTCCAGATTTAGTCCACCGTTATATGCGCCCTGGTTCTCGGACACGCCCCATGGGAATAAGATTTCGGGATCTCCTACATTCCCATGGCCTCCGAATGCCTCGCGTGGAGAGGTCGTCCATCAGCCCTTATCCTGCTTGGCAACTCGATCGTGCGCGGTTCGATCTCGCTCTTTCCAGCAACTCTAGACTCGCTACTCCACATTCGGTGTTCCAACAACTTTTTGCCGAACTACTGGGCCGTTACCCTAACTATGTTCCGGTCTATACAGACGGTTCTCAGTTAGGTAGCACTACGGGTTGCGCGTTCTTCATTAACGGTGAGGCTCATAAATTTCGACTTCTGGACTCCACTTCGGTCTTCTCAGCAGAGCTATATGCCATCTTTTATATGCTCCTTTTTATTTGCAAGTTAGCTCCTGGCTCTTTTATTGTCTGCACTGACTGCCTAAGTGCGCTTCAGGCCTTGCAACAGCACACTGCCACTCACACACTGGTTTTAAAAATACAGACCCAGATCTCGCAAATGCTCGGTCGGGGATACAATTTTGTTTTTACTTGGACCCCAGGCCATGTTGGGATTTCTGGGAACGAGGAGGCGGACGCGGCTGCTAAGTCCGCTTGCCGTTTGCCCCGGAGTTCAACAACTAGGGTGCCATTCCAGGACGTGCAACGTTTTTTCCGTCGCCAACTGCTATCTGCTTGGCAGCACTCCTGGACAGCTTTGGAAGGCACACAACTCCGGGCAATAAAGGAGAGCGTACAACCCTGGCTAACTTCCTGCAGGGATAACCGGCGAGCCGAGGTGATACTCACCCGGCTCAGAATTGGGCACAAACGAACGACTCATGGCCACCTATTAAGAGGGGAACCGGCCCCTGTGTGTGCTCCGTGTGCAGTACGCCTCACGGTGCGGCACGTACTGCTTGATTGCCCGAAGTACGCCCGCGTTCGCCAGTCAATAGGCTTGGGAGCTAACTTGCCCAGTATTTTAGGGGACGACCCAGTGGCCGTGATGAAGGCACTGCGGTTTGTTACCGAAATTGGTTTTAATAAACAAGTCTAACTTGGATTTTATATTTGTTAATTTTAGCGATTTTAAATTATTAGACTTGGAACGGGTTTTTATGTACTTTTAATAGTTCAGTGTTATTTTTAATTTGTTGATTTTAGAGATTTTAAATTGTTAGTCTTAGTAGTGGCTTTTGATGTACTTTTAGTAGTTGAGTGATTTTATTTTACCTTTTAGCTTAATTTGTGTATCTTTTAGATTTTAGTGTTGACTTAGGGCCCAAATGACCTTGTTGTCGACGGGCCCTTAAACACCACACACTCACACTCACTCACATTTTTGAGTGGTGCAATTGGACTTTTCATTTCACGAACCCACAAAGTCACACTGGTGTCAGGAAGCGGGACGATAACATCACCGAACATTACGGCCATTGAATCGGCATTGGAAATGCTTTTGGCGAAGATGAACGAGTTAACAACAAAAACGGAAGCGGCAAATAACAACCTGGCCGCGGAACTGAAGCAAATGAAGACGGCCAACGACAACATCACCGAGAACAGGGAAGAAATGAAGGCCGAAATAACAGCGAAGACTGAAGAAATGAAGACCGAATTAACAGCGAAGACGGAACGGTAAACAACTGGGCCCCGACAATGACCGCAAAGATGGCCGAACTGACCGCGGAAATGAAGGTGGCGAACGAAGCTCTCGCCGCCAAATTTGAAGAACAGTTGGCCGGCGTGAGGGATGACGTGAAGGAGCTGGGCAAGCGGATGGGCCAAGTGGACGAGCGCGTCGAGGACCTGCGAACCGCTTCAATGACCTAGATGAAAAGGCCGACAGTAACGCCAAGTCCCTGAACGCCATGGCGGAAGACGTCGAAGACCTTGCTAACCGCGTTAACAACCTGGAAGGAAAGGCCGACAGCAGCGTCAATTCCCTGAGCGCCATGGTGGAGGACGTCGTCGGCAGGAGGTTGAAGGATTTGAAGGCCGACGCACCGGGACGCGACACAAATCGGCGCGCGTCAAACCTCCGAAATATGACGGCGCGTCAACATTTGAGGTCTTCCGCCGCCAGTTCGACACAGTGGCCAAGCACAACAGATGGTCACTGGAGGAGGCCACACAGTTAATAGCCAGCCTCCAGGGACGGGCCGCGGAAGTCCTAAACGCGGTGCAGACAACGGCGGCGCCCAAGGACATCTGGGAGGCCCTGGAGAATCGTTTCGGGAACCACCGCTTAGTCGCAGCATACCGCAGCCAGCTAAAGGCAAGGTCACAGCAGCCGAGGGAGACGCTGCAGGAGTTCGCCATAGCGTTTGAGCAGCTGGCTAGCAAGGCCTTGGTTGACCTGCCACTGGAGTTCGTATCCCGGGAAGCCGCCTACAACTTTGTCGACGGGGTATGGGACACGGAGATTCGTCAGCGCCTAATGCTCGGCGATTATAAAACCATCCACGAGGCGCTGACGGCATTAAGGATGGAGGCGGCCAAGGTAACATCTATCCCGTCGTCAACAACGAGGAGTGTCCGCTACGCCGGAGACAAAAGACCAGCTGAGAGACGCCAGCGAACACCTAGTGGCCTGTGTTGGGGGTGTGGACAGCCCGGACACCTGCAGAGAGACTGCCCACACCAGGAAGAGCAGCCGGAAAACGAGTAAGGGCCGTCGTGGAGAGGGGCACGTCGGCGCCATCACCACCAACCCCTCGAGTGACACTGCGCGCCGTCAGCCGGCGTATGGATGACAGCCTCATCGCGGACGGTTGGGTAAGAGGAAAGCCGTGCCGCGTGCTTGTGGACACCGGGGCGGCCGTGACCGTCATCAGACCTGACGTGGCGTAAGGTTTGCCGACAAGGAAGCCGAGCCGACCATACCAGCTTGTCACGGCTTCGGGCGACACCTTGCCTGTGGAGAAGGAGGCCCTGCTGGAGCTGACCTTGGGACGGAGTGCCGTGCGTCTGTGGGTGTTCGTCGCGAAGGTGGCTGAGGAGGTGATTCTGGGACTGGATGCCCTCAGGAGCCATGAGGCGACGGTCGACGTCGGCAAGAAGGTCCTGCGGCTCAACGGGGAAGCGGTTTTACTCTGTCAACCAGAAGAGCGCCTTGGAATTTGCAGGGTCGTCTTGGACGAAGACGTGGTTGTCCCCGCGACGAGCGAGGTGGTGGTGACGGCGCGACTGGAAGGCCAGAGTACCAGGAAAATGATGCTGGACCAGAAGACGCCTGTGCACGGACTATGTGTAGCCAGGGCACTGCTGCCGTGCCGAGAGGAGGTGCCAGTGAGACTGCTAAATCCAACGGACACCGATCACGACGTCCAGGCCGGAGTTGGGAACGTGCGAGCCCGTGTTAAGCGTAACAGCAATCGACAACACGCAGGAGCCGGTGCCGACGCAAAACCTGGGGCCCCGGCTAGAAGGCTTACTGGAGAGGGTGGCTGACCACCTGACCGCAGAGCAACTGGAGAAAGTTCGACTACTGCTAAGACGATACCAGCGCGTCTTCAGCCAAGGTGATAGTGACTACGGCCGCACGGACAAAGTGCTTCACCACATCGACACCGGGGACGCCCGGCCTATTCGGCAACCACATAGACGCGTTCCGCTGGCGAAGCAAGGGGCGGTACGAGACATGCTCGAGGACATGACATCCAGGGGAGTGATTGAAGAGTCGGACAGCCCTTGGTGTTCTCCTGTATTCTTGTTGACAAAGAACGGCGAGATGCGCTTCTGTGTAGACTACAGAAAGTTGAACGCTGTCACCCGGAAGGACTGTTTCCCCTTACCCCGGATTGACGACACCTTGGACACGCTAGCTGGTGCACAGTGGTTCTGGACCCTGGACCTGAAGGCGGGCTACTGGCAGGTAGCTCTAGACCGAAGAGACAAGGAGAAGACCGCATTCTCGACAGGCCAAGGGCTCTGGCAGTTCACGGTTATGCCCTTTGGCCTCTGCATCGCACCAGCTACCTTCCAACGCCTCATGGGGTCAGTGATGAGAGAGCTGACTTACGACGCCTGCCTGCTACACCTGGACATCATCTTTGTCGGGAAGACTTTTGAAGATCACCTCGAGAATCTGATTAAGGTGCTACAGAGACTGCAGGCGACCAACTTGAAGCTGAACGCGAAGAAGTGCCAGCTCTTCCGCAAGGAAGTGAACTACTTAGGCCACATAGTCTCAGCAACCGGAGTGGCCACAGACCCGGAGAAGTCACAGGCCGTGAGAGATTGGCCTCGCCCAAAGGATAAAGAGTTGCGCTGTGCGCTGTGCTGGGGCTGTGCAGTTATTACCGCCGCTTCATATAGGGGTTCTCCAACATCGCAAAACCCCTCACCCGCCTGACAGAGGAGCACCGGCCTTATGTATGGACAGAGGACGCCGAAAACGCTTTCCAGCACCTAAAGAGGACCCTGTGCAGTGCTCCAATTTTGGGTTTGCCACAATCGGGTGGCGCCTTCATTGTGGACGCCGACGCTAGCGACCATTGCAGTGGAGGTGTCCTATCGCAGATCCAGGACGGCCATGAGCGGGTGATAGCCTACTACAGCAAGACGCTATCCAAAGCAGAGAACTACTGCGTCACCCGACGAGAGCTACTGGCGATAGTAAAGACCTTGGAGCACTTCCACAAGTACCTGTACGGTCAGGCATTTCACCTGAGGGCTGACCATTCCGCCCTAACCTGGTTATTGAGCTTTAAGAACCTGGAAGGCCAGACAGCACGTTGGGTCCAGAGGCTGCAGGAGTGCGACTTCACCTCGGAACATCGTAGAAGGAAGAGCCACGGTAACGCAGACGCCATGTCCCGAAGACCCTGTCCAGAAGAGTGCGGCCATTGCACAAGAGGGGAAGAGAAGGAGCGTGCCGCAGCAGTCCGAGTAGTTGTGGCAGTGCCTGCAGACGGCTGGGATAGCGCAGGCCTGAGGAGGGAGCAGCTGGCGGACGCAGACTTGGGACCACTCTTGAGGGAAGTGGAGGCAGGGAGGAGACCAACCTGGGAGGACATCGCACCGAGGAGCGCCACCTACAAGTCTTACTGGGCCCAATGGGACTCGTTGAAGACCAGAGAGGGCGTGCTGTTCAGGGTATGGGAGTCACCTGATGGAAAGAAGCAGAGAGAACAGTTGGTACTTCCCCGGAGTAAGATCCCGGAAGTCTTGGAGGAAGTGCACGCCGGTACTTCGGAAGGACACTTTGTGACGAACCGAACGATTGACAAACTACGGCAGCGCTACTACTGGCTGAGATTCCGAGCAGATACTGAGATGATGCCGTCAGTGTCACGTGTGCGTGGCGATTCGTGGCCCCCAGACTAGGAGTCGGGGTTGCATGCAGCAGTAAAATGTCGGAGCGCCATTCGAACGGATCGCCGTTGACATTGCTGGACCGTTCCCAGAGTCCGACTGAGGCATCAAGTACCTAATGGTGGTCGTGGACTACTTCACCAAATGGCAGGAGGTGTATGCCATCCCAAACCAAGAGGCAAAGACAATCACAGACTGCCTCCTGGAGCAGGTGTTCTGTTGATTTGGGGTGTTGTTAGAGCTACACAGTGACCAGGGTACCAACTTTGAGTCCAACCTAATGAAGGAGGCTCTACAAAGGCTTAGGGTGAACAAGACCCGCACGACGCCTCTACATCCCCAGTCGGATGGCATGGTCGAAAGATACATCAAGACCTTAGGGGAACACCTGAGGAAGGTCATGGCCAGTCATCAGCGAGACTGGGACGTCAAGGTACCACTGTTCTTGCTGGCCTATCGCTCGTCTACACACGACACAACTGGAATGACGCCAGCTAGCTTAATGTTGGGTCGAGAGTTACGCCTCCCTTGTGACCTGGCTTTTGGAAGCCCTCCGGAGGCGAAGCAGCCGGTGACCGAGTATGTGGAGAACCTGGTGCACCAACTCCACGACATGCACGAGATGGCTCGCCAGAACATCCAGAAGGCGAGCGACCGCATGAAGACCAGATATGACTGGCAAGCCAACAGCCAAGTTTTCCAGCAAGGTGACCTGGTCTGGTTGTACCGTCCTACCTGGACCAAGGCACGCTGCCCGAAGCTCCAGCAGCCATGGCAAGGACCGTACCGGTTGGTGAAGAGGATTGACGACGTGGTCTACCACAACCAGAAGGTTCCCCGAGGAAATATGTTGGTGGTACACCTGGATCGTCTAGCCCGCTACGATGGTGCTGTTCGGGACGACCAGCTTTGAGGAGGGAGCAGTGTCACCCAATTGGCGAAAGGCACGACCGGCAACAGCTGGTAAGGGGCCAGATGCAGCCAACTACACCCTCCCATTAGTCTCTGTCACTAACTGAGGGGTTGATTAGGGAAATGTCACTTGTCGCTGGCCGCCTCTTTCCCCCCTACCACTGCCATCCGTAACCTTCGCGTGGATTCACGGAAACTAGGGACTTCGAGAAGATGGCGATATTCCTATAAAAAGGGCTGCAGCGAGTGATGTCAATCAGTCAGTGCTTGACGAGCTAGCGGACGGACGAGAAGACTGCGTACGCGCGTCGGAGGAGTTTACGTAATCGCGAGTGCAAGTGCAACTTTAACGGACGAACTGGTGAATCATAATTGTGTGCAATACGTAATTCTGTGTAATTGGCAAGTGTTCAAATGTAAGTCGGTGGAAATAAAGAACATTTTTGAGTGGTGCAGTTGGACATTTCATTTCACGAACCCACAAAGTCACAATATTTAACTTAAAAATACACTTTAATAAAAAAAACTTTATAATCTTAAATTCAACCCAATGACTTAAAAATTTCTTTAAATGTAAAAAATTGAAAAAGTTTGCGAGCGAGCGGTAGGCCAGCAAGAACAGTGGCACCTTGATGTCCCAGTCTCGCTGTTGGCGGGCCACGACCTTCGTCAAGTGTTCCTCTAAGGTCTTGATGTACCTCTCGACCATGCCATCTGACTGGGGATGTAAAGCTGTTGTGCGAACCCCAAGTCTCTCTAGTGCCTCCCTCATCAGGTTGGACTCAAAATTGGTGCCTCGGTCACTGTGCAGCTCTAATGGTACCCCAATCGGAAAAACGCTTGCTCCACGAGGCAGTCTGTGATTGTCCTTGCCTCTTGGTTCGGGCTGGCATACACCTCCGGCCACTTAGTGAAGTAATGCACGACCACCATCAGGTACTTGTTGCCTTGGTCGGATATTGGGAATGGTTCAGCAATGTCAGCGGCGATCCGTTCAAATGGCGCTCCGACGTTGTACTGTTACATGCGACCCCGGCTCCTAGTTTGGGGGCCGCGACTCTCCGCGCACACGTGACACTGACGGCACCATCTCTCAGCATCTGCTCGGAGTCTCAGCCAGTAGTAGCGCTGCCGTAATTTGTCAATCGTTCGGTTCGCTCCCAGGTGTCCTCCTGAAGTACCGGCGTGCACTTCTTCCAAGACTTCCGGGACCTTACTCCGGGGAAGTACCAACTATTCTCTCTGGTCTTCAACGAGTCCATTTGGGCCCAGTATGACTTGTAGGTGGCGCTCCTCGGTGCGATGTCCTCCCAGGTTGGTCTCGTCCCTGCCTGCACTTCCCTCAAGAGTAGCCCCAAGTCTGCGTCCGCCAGCTGCTCCCTCCTCAGGCCTGCGCTATCCCAGCGGTCCGCAGGCACTCCTCGTCCTCGACGTGGGAATAGATGATACCTTGGCCGCCTCCATCCTTAATGCTGCTGTCAGCGCCTCGTGGATGGTTTTATAACCGCCGAGCATTAGGCGCTGAGGAATCTCCGTATCTCGTACCCCGTCCACGTATGTGTAGGCAGCTTCCCGGGATACGAACTCTGGTGGGAGGTCGACTAGGACCTTGCTAGCCAGTTGTTCAACTGCCAGGGCGAACTCCTGCAGCGTCTCCTCTGGCTGCTGTGACCTTGCCTTTAGCTGGCTGCGGTACGCTGCGGCTAAGCGGTGGTTTCCGAAATGTTTCTCCAGGGTCTCCCAGATGTCCGTGGGCGCCGCCGTTGTCTGCACCGCGTTTAGGACTTCCGCGGCCCGTCCCTGGAGGCTGGCTATTAACTGTGTGGCCTCTGGTGTCCATTTGTTGTGCTTGGCCACTGCGTCGAATTTGCGGCGGAAGACCTCAAACTTTGACGTGCCGTCATATCTCGGAGGTTTTACGCGCGCCGATGTTGTGTCGCGTCCCGGTGCGTCGGCCTTCAAAACGTTCAACCTGCTGCCGACGACGTCCTCCTCCATGGCGTCCAGGAACTTGACGCTGCTGTCGGCCTTTCCTTCCAGCTCATTAACGCGGTTTGCCAGATCTCCGACACGTTCGTCCACTTGGCCGATCCGCTTGCCGAGACCCGTGACGTCCTCCCTCAGGCCGGCCAACTGTTCCTCAAATTTGGCGGCGAGGGCCTCGTTCTTCATTTCTTCCATCTTCTGCGTGAGTTTATCGTTAGCCGTCTTCATTTCTTCCAGCTTTGCGGCCAGGTTTTTATTTACCGCCTCCGTCTGTGCTGTTAGTTCCGCGGCCAGGTTGTTATTTGCCGCTTCTGTTTTTGCAGCGAGGTTGTCATTTGCTGCTTTCATTTCCGAGGTCAGTTCGGCCTTCATTTCCATCATCTTCTCCAAAATCTTTTCCAATGCCGCGTCCATGGTTGTAATGTTCGGTGATGTCGTCCCGCTTCCTGACACCAGTGTGACTTAGTGGATTCGTGAAATGAAAAGTCCAATTGCACCAGTCAAAAATGTTCTTTATTTCCACCTACATACAGTTGAACACTTGCCAATTACACAGAATTACGTAATGCATTCAATTACGATTCACCAGTTCGTCCGTTACAGTTGCACTTGCACTCGCAATTGCGTAAACTTCTCCGACGCACGTACGCAGTCCGTCCCCTCACTGGGCGCTCCTCACAGCTTGCCAAGAACTGACTGTCCTCACTCATTGAAGCCCTTTTTATAGGAATATCACTTTTCTAGAAGTCTCTGGTTTCAGTGAATCACCGCGAAGGTTCCAGACGGCAGTGGAAGGGGGAAGAGGCGGCCAGCGACAAGTAACACGTCCCTAATCATCCCCTCAGTTAGTGACTCAGGTTAATGGGTGGGTGTGGCACTGTATACTTCACGTCTGACCCTCCTGCTGGCCAGTTCTATAGGGAGTTCCGATGTTCGGGTGACAATATATATATCATCATCATCTCTCTCTCTCTCTCTCTCTCTCTCTCTCTGCTACCTGCTTATAGGGTGAGCTAGCTGGAACTTAAATAGTGAGCTAATCCCAGTAGATCCCTAATTATCGGATTGTAATTCTTGTGTCTTTGGCTCACAAGAGAACCAGTAACAACAATAAATTAGTAACTAAAATACTGACAATAAAGAGCAGGAGAAAGAAAGAAAGAAAAAAAAGCAATGTGATGTTGTTTCGAACCTGGCTCTTGCATCACCGTATTTCAGTACCTAACCATCTTGACCAACTGTCATGTGTTCTATATTGCTCTTTGGGAAAGCATTTGTTTATTGCCTTGCAGTATTATATGTGTGCAAAGACGTTGACGTATGCTTTTTCTCAGCTTCTTCTTTCTCATTCAGGGCTGTAAGTATTAAGCTGGGTGCTTAACTGCAATAACGGCTTTTGTGCTACAAGAGTCAGTGTTTTCACGTTAGACTTTAAACTGTGGGTTGCATAGATCAGAATAAATAGGAACAGTTGACTCATTTGGTATAAAAGTTTGGGGTAAAAGTTTCATGCTTCACCAATAAAGTAAATGCAGAAGAAAGGCAATTTAACTAATGAAAATGCGTGTAAGACACTAAAAATTCCTAATACCTTCTCTTACCTTACTTAATTCTTAGTGATGTACAATATGCAAATATAACATTTTTCTTCTTAAAATTACTTATATAGAGCTAACATAACCCGTGAGAAACTTGAAAGGTATAGGCCAAGAGAGGGAGCTAGATAAATGTCCATTGTGTGGAGAAGAGAATTAAGACCAACTGACCTACCTAGAAGGTTCCCAGTTAGATGAAATATCCCGACTGTTCCAGACTCCGGGGGAGCGGAAAGAGATGGCTAGTGATGTTTTTCCAACAATCCCCTCGCTACCGCTACAAGATAAATGGGTAGGCGTGGGCTAAATGCCTCCTGCCGCCCACCCGGCTGCTAGCTGGCCGTGCCTTCCGATAATTAGGTGGTACTGCTCCCTCATAGCTGGTCGTCGCGAACAGCAACATCGTAGCGGGCCAGGCGATCCAGGTGTACCACCAATATCTTTCCTCGGGGCACCTTCTTGATGCGGTAAACCACGTCGTTAATCCTCTTCACCACCCGGTACGGTCCTTGCCATGGCTGCTGAAGGTTCAGACAGCGTCCCTTGGCTGTTGGCTTGCCTGTCGTATCGGGTCTTCATGCGGTCGCTCGCCTTCTGGATGCACTGGCGAGCCATCTCGTGCATGTCGTGGAGGTGGTCCACCTGGTTCTCCACATATTCGGTCGCTGGCTGTTGCGCTTTAGGAGGGCTTCCAAAAGCCAGATCACAGGGGAGGCGTAACTCTCGGCCGAACATTAAGCTGGCTGGGGTCATCCTAGTTGTGTCGTGTATAGACGAGCGGTAGGCCAGCAGGAACAGTGGCACCTTGACGTCTCAGTCTCGCTGATGGCTGGCCACGACCTTCCTCAGGTGTTCCTCTAAGGTCTTGATGTACCTTTCGACCATGCCATCCGACTGGGGATGTAGAGGCGTCGTGCGAGTCTAGTTCATCCCAAGCCTTTGTAGTGCCTCCTTCATCAGATTGGACTCAAAATTGGTGCCCTGGTCACTGTGCAGCTCTAACAGCACCACAAATCGGCAGAACACTAGCTCCACGAGGCAGTCTGTGATTGTCTTTGCCTCTTGCTTCGGGAAGGAATACACCTCCGGCCACTTGGTGTAGTCCTCGACCACCATTAGGTACTTGTTGCCTCGGCCGGACACTGGGAATGGTCCAGCTATGTCGACAGCGATCCGTTCGAATGGCGCTCCGACGTTGTACTGCTGCATGCGACCCCGGCTCCTAGTCTGGGGGCCGCGACTCGCTGCGCACACATGACACTGACGGCACCATCTCTCAGCGTCTGCTCGGAGTCTCAGCCAGTAGTAGCGCTGCCGAAGTTTGTCAATCGTTCGGTTCGCTCCCAGGTGTCCTGAAGTACGGGCGTGCTCTTCCTCCAAGTCTTCCGGGACCTTAATCCGGGGAAGTACCATCTATTCTCTCTGCGTCTTCCCATCGGGCGATTCCCATACCCGGAACAGCGGTAGGGGATCCGTCCCCTTCAGCTGCCAAAGTGCGGACGCTGCGGACCCTTAGCACTCGTGGTACCTCTGACGTTACTAGAGGAACCTCGGGCCGAACATCTGAGCCCCTCCTTCGGGAGTTGTTCGGATTGGGATGGCTTCGAGGGGGCAGTGTGTTCCCGATACCCGTGGGAATCGGGCACGTCTTCGGAAGGGGTTGAGGGAAGCCATTAATTCTCCCGGGTACTAGCCTGCAAAGCTAGTAGAAGGTGTGCTGGATCACCAGGCGGCCCCACCGAGGTCATATCGGTAGTCCTCACCTTTGGTGTTGGCGCGCGTAAGTGGCGTATCAACTTCCATCCCGTCTTGGGTCCATAGGACCAGATGGGGGGGCTTGTTAGGCAAACAGGTCTTGCCCTACGGAAAGCCCGACGGAGGATGCCGAGCGCCCTTTGGAACAGCTCGGATAACTCCCTGGTTGAAAGAAGCCCGGGTCTTGTTCCTACGGGTTCAAGGCTAATGGGAGTAGAACCTCTGGACTCAACACGGAACAGCACGCCCTCTCTGGTGTTATACGAGTCCCATTGGGCCCAGTACGACTTGTAGTAAGCGCTCCTCGGTGCGATGTCCTCCCAGGTTGGTCTTGTCCCTGCCTCCACTTCCCTCAAGATTGGCCCCAAGTCTGCGAACGCCAGCTGCTCCCTCCTCAGGTCTGCGCTATCCCAGCCATCCGCAGGCACTGCCGTGACTACTGGAACTGCTTTGGCACGCTCCTTCTCTTCCACTCTTGTGCACTGGCCCACTGTTCTGGACAGGGTCTTCGGGACATAGCGCCTGCGCTACCGTGGCTCCTCCCTTTGCGATGTTCCGAGATGAAGTTGTACTCCTGCAGTCTCTGGACCCAACGTGCTATCTGGTCTTCCAGGTTCCTAAAGCTCAATAGCCAGGCTAGGGCGGAATGGTCAGTCCTCAGCTGGAGTGGTTGACCGTACAGGTACTTGTGGAAGTGCTCCAAGGTCTTTACTACCGCCAGTAATTCTCGTCGGGTGACGCAGTAGTTCTTCTCTGCCTTTGTGAGCGTCTTGCTGTAGTAGGCTATCACACGCTCATGGCCGTCCTGGATCTGCGATAGGACACCTCCAATTCAATGGTCGCTGGCGTCGGTGTCCACAATGAAGGCGCCACCCGGTTGTGGGAAACCGAAAATTGGAGCACTGCATAGTGTCTTCTTCATGTGCTGGAAAGCGTCTTCGGCGTCCTCCGTCCACACATAAGGCCGGTGTTCCTCTGTCAGGCGGGTTAGATGTTTGGCGATGTCGGAGAACCCCTTTATGAAGCATCGGTAATAACTGCACAGCCCCAGGAAACCGTAACTCTTTCTTATCCTTTGGGTGAGGCCAATCTCTCACAACCTGTGTCTTCTCCGGTCTGTGGCCACGCCGGTTGCTGAGACTATGTGGCCCAAGTAGTTCACTTCCTTGCGGAAGAGCTGGCACTTCTTGGCGTTCAGCTTCAAGGTAGTCGCTGCAATCTCTGTAGCACCTTACTCAGATTCTCGAGATGATCTTCAGAAGTCTTACCGATGATGATGTCGTCCAGGTATAGCAGGCAGGCTTCGTAAGTCAGTCCTCTCATCACTGACTCCATGGGGCGTTGGAAGATAGCTGGTGCATTGCAGAGGCCAAAAGGCATCTCTGTGAACTGCCAAATCCCTTGACCTGTCGAGAATGCAGTCTTCTCCTTGTCTCTCGGGTCTAGAGCTACCTACCAGTAGCCCGACTTCAGGCCCAGGGTCGAAAACCAGTGCACCAGCTAGCGTGTCCACGGTGTCGTATATCCGGGGTAAGGGAAAACAGTCCTTCCGGGTGACAGCGTTCAACTTTCTGTAGTCTACGCAGAAGCGCAGCTCGACGTTCTTCGTCACCGCACCCACAGGGGAACACCAAGGGCTGTCAGACTCTTCAATCACTACCCTGGATCTCATGTCCTCCAGCATGTCTCGTACCGCCCCTTGCTTCACCAGCGGAAGGCGTCTAGGTGGTTGCCGAATAGGCGGGGTATCCCCGGTGTCGATGCGGTGAAGCTCTTTGTCCGTGCGGCCATAGTCACTTTCGCCTTGGCTGAAGACGCGCTGCAATCGCCTCAGCAGTTGTCGAACTTTCTCTAGCTGTTCTGCGGTCAGGTGGTCGGCCGCCCTCTCCAGTAAGCCTTCTAGCTGGGGCCCCAGTTTTTGCGTCGGCACCGGCTCCTGTGTCTTGTCGATTGCTGTTACGCTCACCACAGGCTCGCACGTTCCCAACTCCGTCCCGACCTGGACGTCGTGATCGGTGTCCGTTGCATTAGCAGTCTCACTGGCACCTCCTCTCCGCATGGGAACAATACCCTAGCTACACATAGTCCGTGTACAGGCGTCTTGTTCCTGGTTCTCTGGCCTTCCAGTCGCGCCGTCACCAGCACCTTGCTCCTCGCGGGGACAACCACGTCCTCGTTCAAGATGACCCTGCAGATTCTAAGGCGCTTTTCGGGTTGACGGAGTATAACCTCTTCTCCGTTGAGGTGCAGGACCTTCCTGCCGACGTGACTGTCGCCTCGTGGCTCCTGAGGGCATCCAATCCCAGAATCACCACCTCAGCCACCTTCGCGACGAGCCCCCACAGACGTACGACACTCCGTCCCAAGGTTAACTTCAATAGGGCCTCCTGCACAGGCAAGGTGTCGCCCAATGCGTCACAAGTTGGTATGGTCGGCTCGGCTTCCTCGTCGACAAACCCTTCGCCACGTCAGGTCTGATGATTGTCACGGCCGACCCGGTGTCCACCAGCACGCGGAAAGGCTTTCCTCTTACCCAGCCGTCCGCGAGGAGGCTGTCATCCATACGCCGGCTGACGGCGCGCAGTGTAACTCGAGGGGATGGTGGTGATTGCGCCGACGTGCCCCTCTCCACGACAGCCCTTACTCGTTCTTCTGGCTGCTCTCCCTGGTGTGGGCAGTCTCTCCAGGTGTCCCGGCTGTCTACATCCCCAACATAGGCCACTAGGTCTTTGCCGGCGTCCCTCGGCTGGTCTTCTGTCTCCGGTGTAGTGGACACTCCTCGTTCTCAACGTCGGGATAGCCGTCACCTTGGCTGCCTCCATCCTTAATGCTGCCGTTAGCGCCTCGTGGAGGGTTTTGTAATCGCCGATCATTAGGCGCTGACGAATCTCCGTGTCTCGCACCCCGTCAACGAATGAATAGGCAGCTTCCCGGAATACGAACTCTGGTGATAGGTTTAACTAGGGCCTTGCTGGCCAGTTGCTCAACTGCCAGGGCGAACTCCTGCAGCGTCTCCCCTGGCTGCTGTGACCTTGCCTTTATCTGGCGGCAGTACGCTGCGGCTAGGCGGTGGTTCCCGAACCGGTTCTCCAGGGCTTCCCAGATATCCTTGGGAGCCGCCGCTATCTGGACCGCGTTTAGGACTTCCGCGGCCCGTCCCTGGAGGCTGGCTATTAGCTGTGCGGCCTCTTCCTTCTGTGACCACTTGTTATGCCTGGCCACCGTGTCGAACTGGCGGCGGAAGACCTCAAACGTTGACGCGCCGTCATATTTCGGAGGTTTGACGCGCTCCCATGTTGTGTCGCGTCCCTAGCGCGTCAGCCTTTAAATCCTTCAGCCTCCTGCCGACGACGTCCTCCACCATGGCGTTCAGGGACTTGACGCTGCTGTCGGTCTTTCCTTCAAGGTCGTTTACTGGGCTTGCCAGGTATTCGACGCGCTCACCAAGCTCGGTGACTTCCTGCTTTACCTCGGCCAACTGCTCTTCAAATTTTGCGGCGAGGACCTCGTTTGCCGCCTTAATTCCCGTGGTCAATTTCGTCTTTAGTTCCGCGGCCAGGTTGTTATTTGCCGTCTTCATTTCCTTCAGTTCCGCGGCCTGGTTGTTATTCGCCGCTTCTGTTTTCGCAGCGAAGTTGTCATTCGCCGTCTTTATTTCTGTCAGTTCCGCGGCCAGGCTATTATTTGCCGCTTCTATTTTCGCAGTGAAGTGGTCATTCGCCGTCTTTATTTCTGTCAGTTCCGCGGGCAGGCTATTATTTGCCGCTTTCATTTCCGAGGTCAGTTCGGCCTTCATGTCCAACATCTCCAAAATCTTTTCCAATGCCGCGTCCATGGCTGTGATGTTCGGTGATGTTGTCATCCCACTTCTGACAGCAGTTGTGACTTCCCGTAGGGGAAGGGATCCGTCCCTTTCTGCTGCCAAAGTGCGGGCGCTGCGGGCCCTTAGCACTCGTGGTACCTCTGACGTTACTAGGATCCTCGGGCCGAACAGCCGAGCCCCTCCTTCGGGAGTTGTTCGGATTGGGATGGACTCGAGGGGGCAGTGTGTTCCCGAAACCCGTGGGAATCGGGTACGTCTTCGGACGGGGTTGTGGGAAGCCATTAATTCTCCCGGGTACTAGCCTGCAAAGCTAGTAGAAGGTGTGCTAGATCACCAGGCGGCCCCACCGAGGTTTTTCGGTAGTCTTCACCTTGAGTGTTGATGCGCGTAAGTGGCGTATCCACTTCCATCCCGTCTTGAGTCCATAGGACCAGATGGGGGGGCTTGTTAGTCTCTAGGTCTTGCCCTATGGAAAGCCCCACAGAGGACGCCGAGCGCCCTTTGGGACAGCTCGGATACTCCCGGGTTGAAGGTGGCCCGGGTCCAGTTCCTACGGGTTCAGGACTAATGGGAGTAGTACCTCTGGCTCAACCAGTTGTGACTTTGTGGGTTCGTGAAATTAAAAGTCCAATTGCACAAACTCAAAAAGTTCATTATTTCCACCGAATTACAGTTGAACACATATGTCGTTTACATAGAACTACTTAGCGCACACAATTACAATTCACCAGTTTGTCTGTCACAGGTCCATTGCAAGCTCACAGTTACGTACAACTCCTCTAATACACGTACACCGTCTTCCAGTCCGTCCACTCACTTGGCGCTCCTCACGGCTGCTTGCCAAGAACTGAACTCTCTCCAGCCCGGCGCGTCACTTATATAAGACCAACTGACCTAGCTAGAAGGTTCCCGTTTAGATGAAATATCCCGACTGTTCCAGACTCCGGGGGAGGGGAAAGAGATGGCTAGTGATGTTTTTCCAACCATCCCCTCGCTACCGCTACAAGATAAATGGGTAGGCGTGGCCTAAATGCCTCCTGCCGCCCACCCGGCTGCTAGCTGGCCGTGCCTTCTGATAATTAGGTGACAATATTATATTGTAGTCAAACAAAGATATGGAGAGAGCAGGCTTGGCTACTTAAATGGGACAATTTGGGGGGGGGGGGGTTAGTAATTAGAAAAATTTTGTCAGTAAAAGGGGAAAAGAACAGGAGAAATATAGGGAATTATTTAGGGAAAGTTAAAGAGAGATGGCTAAGAACAATTAAGAGAAAAATATAGAGTGGGATAGGTGAAATTGCGAATGTATGAAAAGGAGTAGAGGGCCTCCAATACACAAAAACCTAGGGTTAGGTGTATGGGCAACGAATTATTATTCAATGGCAAGCAACATGGTAGGATTAAATTTTAGATGAGTGGTATTTTTTACACAGTTAAATCTCGATAACATGGTAGGAGTTCAGGATTTAGGAATATATGGTATTTTCCAGTATGGGTTTTATAATTGTGATCTCGATTTTGTATTTCCATTTGATGATGTAAAAGTAAAGATGAGAAACATAACCCAGCCTTGGGTAAGTATGAAACTTTTTCTAGTTTTAGCTATGACAAACAAAACAAAAAATAACTTTTCATGCTTTACCTTTTTAAGGTTTTCTTCACATCTGTTCAACTTACTGCATTGTTGTGAATATTGCTACATAGAAGAATGAACAAAAAGCTAGTAGCAATATTTATATTTTTAAATGTAACTGTAAATTAATAATATAATAGTAATAGTAATTGTAAGAATAATTAATAGTGCTAATAATAATTTTTATTTCCCGGAATGACGATTGTGAAGGATGAAGAGTTTCTGCAGTATAAGTTTGGCTTCTAGATTATTTAGACTTGCCAGAAAATAAGGGTGATTCTGGTGTAGACAAACTCAATCACCTAGAGGTATCACATACCTCATTGTGCAGGATGCAACACAATGAAGTATGTGTCAGTAGAAATTATGACATTATTATGCAATATCAGGAAAGGGAAGAAGAAATCATTTTGGAACAAGAGGTGCAGGTCAATATGTCTAGTAATATGGGCAGTAAATATTACATATATTGAAAATATGCTAATCCTGAATCAAAATGTAGTTGTGAGGTGTAATCTAGGGGAGGAAGCCAAAGAAATAAACCACTCTATCTGTGTTTATAGTGATATTTGGCACAATAAAAGATTAGACAAATTTAAATGCAATGCAGAAGCATTGAATATGCATTACAGGCCAAAGAGCAAAAATGCTAACTGGAAACTAATGGATACAAAAGAACTGAAATCTTTTACACCTGTAATTAATAATGATGGACATATGTAAGTAACAGAATATTGTGGCAACCCTACTTTAAAAGGAACCCAAACCATTATTAAAACTAAATCACGCCACATGGAAATTTACTCGCTGGCCTGTGAATTCATAAGGATCAAGACGTTTAGGATTATTTAAGTAAATACCCGAAAGAGCTACTTAATTCAATTCACATGTTTATTAACCAAAAGAATTACAATACCTTTTAATAGATCCTCACATTTCAAACACACTAACACGTCTAACCTTTACTGCAGTCAAGCTCGACTCCTACAGCTACCAGTTCTTTTCTCAACCATCAACAAGACAGAAGTGACATCAAGGTCACATATTCCAGTAAGCGTCCAGAATCTTCCGGAATGTTCTCACAAGGTCGGGAGCATTCTAGAAGAAACTAGACACCGGAAACAATTGGTGTCTTCCATCGGACGCAGCTACAACTCGATTGCCCCATACTGATAGCTACAGCCCTCTCACAGTCATACTATGAACTACATGCTTGAACAAATTGTTTAACCACCAGATATGCCCGTCCCCTAGTCTGAAAAAGTTGACACCCTCGACAACAAGTTAACATTTAAACAAATCCTTGGTGACAGCATAAATATGCATGCAATTTTTTGGATACAGAGACCATGATACAAAGTGTACAACATTTTTTAACATATTATTATTATTTTTATGGAATTAAAAACAGATCTGACTCTTTCTAATTCTAAAGAAAACATTTTAATCAAAGAAAACCCACTGACTTTTGAACCAATAAATATTCAATTAGATTTAGAACAAATAGTTACAAAATCTGAAACTTCCAAACCTGTACTGAAAGCACTAGCATTAGAAACTGTGAACAATGAATGGTTACATATCTACACAGATGGATCTAACTTGGACAACAACTCAGGAGCAGGAATTAAGTGTGCACTGTTCTCATTCTATCAACCAGCAGGATACCACACAACAAATTTTGATGCAGAAGTAACGGCTATTCCTATTTTGCTCCAACACCTTCTATACAGAATAGATAAATTCAAAAATGCTGTCATACTTTCTGATTCTAAAGCAGCATTATGTGCAATAAGTTCATATAAAATGAGGTCAATCCAAATTAAAAAATGTCACAAAATGATCCAACAGCTTCAAAAACTACAGAAAAGAATTATATTACAATGGATACCTGCACATTGTGGAATTGCTGGAAATGAATCAGCTGATTTTCTTGCCAAAAAAAGTGGAAATTTAATTCAGAACAAAAGTAAAAACTTACCCTTTACATCCATAAAAAGATTAATCAAAAGCAAGTATAAAAACAAACAAAACCAATCAATATCTAACAAAGCCAAAGATAAAAAATGTAACATTTTAATTAAAAATCCAGAAATTATTCCAGAAATCCCACATAAAGCTGCAGTAGCAAATTTTAGATTACTTACGGAACATGATTATTTGGCCAAACACTTACACAGAATATAAATTTATATAAGTCCAAATCGTCCTCTGTGCAACAAAGAAGAGGAAATGACTGAAGAACATCTTTTAACCTGTGAAGCCCTACCTGCCGGACCCACTACACAGAAATATTGGAGAGCAAGAGAGCTAATGGCTTCATTGCCAAAGCCTAGCATTTGAAAACAACATTTTTTAACTTTCTTGCTGCAATTACAGTTGAGTCCTAACTTAACCATTTTTGCTCTTGATATAATTTTCTTTTTATCTTTTGTTTATACAGATACTATTTAACCTTTAGCAACCGCGACCACCAAATCACACAATGTAATCCACCATCTTATGTTTTGTGCAATACTGGAATGCTGAAACTGTGATAGGTTAAGGCATTGTAACAATGGCAGGCACAATCTTTATGAAGAATTTCATGCTTCCTGTGCTGGTTCCCGTGAAGACAGTTGCAGATATCACCTCCAGAATTGGCATTTTCGGGGGATCTGTGCACACAATCCTGCATGAAGATCTGAAAATGCTGAATCAGCGATCCTCCAAAACAATGTTCTCCACTTGCTAGACATGTCTTCAGACCAGCTTGTGCAAGGCCATGACTGTCTTGGTTTGTTGTCACACAGTGTTCTACCTTCATTGAACTGTTGCACCCAGGAATACACATTAGACACATCAATGGTACTATCATCACATGCCTCACTCTACTGGAGATGAATTTCAATAGGCATCACACCACGAAAATGGAGAAAGCGAATGATTACACGCTGTTCTTGCAATGAAAATGTCACAATATGGTGTATCAAAATTAAGTATCAAAAACAGTCCTAACTCTTGTCACTACCACTAGAGTTCTATGCACTGTACAGTGCTGCCATCTCTGTCACAGTCCACGTGTATTTAAAAAAAAAAAAACAAGTTCCTATCTGGTCCCAATCCTGAAAAAAATGTACGAGGTGTTATAACTTGAATGCACCTCGTACATTAGTGATTTCCTGTGCATCAGGTTTCCCCATTTCACTTGTCTGTCAATGTCCTCTACCCTGTTCTTACTGTCCAAAAACCCTTTACATTTCTTTCTACCTCTTGCCAGTTATCCCCTATCCCTATTCTATCCAACGTTCTCTCTAGCTCTGACAACCAGCTATCCTTATATGTTGAGTTCTTGTGTGGTTCTAATCATCATCATGTATTCACTATAAAGTGTCACTATGTTTGCACCTTTTGCTTTCAGAAATGTCAGCAGAAGTAGCATTATAGAACTAGACCATTTGGGGAAAGTACAATGAAAGAACAAATTTGGTGAAATTTCATTGTACAAAATTGTTTTAGTGATAAAATAAAATGTGTTTAGTTGAAACTTAAATTTGTTTTATTTTTCCCTCTTTTCTTAAATTCTCTTCCAAGACCAGACTATATGCTCCACTTGACATTTTGAAAGCCACATAAAGTGAAATGAAGTGTTTAAGTATAGTGAGTCAATCTGGAAGGCTTAGTAAATTAGGGAGTGGCATACTGGTCTCAAGATAGTGGGTTCAAATCTGGCCCACATGGAAGGTTTTAAAATGTGCTTAAAAACGACAGTGCATGTCAGTAAGTTTACTCGTATGTAAATGAGCTCTTGCTGGATGAAAATCCAATACACCAGTGTGGTTGGTATGATCGTGCTATTTCACAGTATCATTAACAAAATATTTATGTACTATATAATGACAAGTGGCATTTTAGTGTTTTTCAAGAATGTAATTTGGTTAAATTAAATTTAAACGGAGTCGATTAATGACGCTAAACAACACTTTTAAATTCTCCCGGAACATGTTTCAGAGGCTGTTTCCTCCCTTGTCAACCGGACATCGATTGGTTCTCAGTGGTGTAGCTGGTGATATTTTGTCATAGGTCTCCTCTGGTGGCGGTTCGAGGAACATGCTGAACAAATCTTTCTGGGGGATGTCAAAATTGAATACTTTGTTCCTATTTTTTGAAGTTAAAATTTGTTCCCATGTGGACAGTTCTTGTTTTCCTGTTGTATGTTTTAGTAGTTTTGGTTCTGGATTTATGTTGTGGTTTTTTCCAAAAAAATGCGCGGCAATTGTTGATTTTTCTAACTGTATTTTAGGTTCCTAAAGTGTTCCTTTGCTCTTGTTTCTAAATTTCTCTTGTTTTTTCCAATATAAATTTGACTACAGTCACTGCATTCAATTTAATATATACCGGATTTTTTGTTAGATGGAATGGTATCTTTGATGTTTGAGCAAATTAGGTTTTTTAAGGAGTAATGGTTGACTGGTGCTAGTTGAATGTTTTGTTTTTTGAAGACTCTTTTTTAATTTATCAAAGGCCCATGGATGATAAATGAAGTTTTTGAAGTTCATATTAGTTTCTGTAGCTGGGAGGATTGTGGTTTCCTTTATTAGCTTCTTTTTTACTAAGTTCACTTTTTTGTCTACTAATGATTTGGGAAAGTCAATTTTTTGTGCTATTTCAATAATTTTATTGAAGTCTGTGTGTTAACTATTGAAGATTGCCTGTTTGTGGGATCTTAGGTTGTCGCCATTAGCTTTCAGTAGTTGTCTGTGTTGGTTTTCTGTAAATGCCAAAGTTTTTTCTCTTTTTATTTCTGATTATTTTTAGAACCAAAAATGGTAAATACTCGTCGTTTTCTATTTCTACAGTGAACTTGATGCTTTTTTTCTTGGATATTTAAAAGTTTTAGCACATCGCTGATGTGGTTTTTTGGTACTATTCCAAAGATATCTTCTACATATCGTTGCCAGAGTTTGAACATCCAAGGGAAACCTTTGGTGATCCTTATTTCTAATGCACTCATTACAGATCGGCCAGGAAGGGTGATAGGGGGTTGCCCATTGCTAAAACTGAAGTTTGGTGGATTGTTTGAAATTAGAAGAAATTTTGTTCTATGCATAACTTGGTTATTTCGATGTAATCTGAAATTTCAGGTGATGACATTCCAAGTGATTTGAGAAATTTTTCTATCAATATGATTTGGTTCTAAAAGCATTAAAGAAATAAACCGCAGTTTTTATATGAACAATTTGGATCAGTAAGAAATAAATGCAGTCTCTTGTATTGCCTTTGTAACATCAAACTGTGTAATGAAATCATTTCTGCAAATGTTTATGTTGATAAGCATTAAGTAGAAAAATAACTTTATGTAAGAGTATTTTGCAGAAAGAATATGAAAATAAATTATATTTGCTTAGAGAAAATCATATAAATGTATGTCACATTTCTTTAACATGCAGATAACGGTGTAATGGCTTTAAGCACAAAATCCAGCAACTCAGCCAAATTGCCTTGCCTTGAAACTTTGGCTCTGGAAGCACTTTCCTCTATTGTATCAAATCTGGGTAATAGACTCTTAAAGGGGCCAAGGGATGCAAATCTTTGGAGCGCATGTGAGACTTTTGGTGAGCTACTTGAGGAGCATATTCCTCCCATCATGGCTAATCAGGTATCGTATGTATGATTCAAACTGTCAATCTTAGCTCATATGCAGTTAGTGTGAAAGAAAAGTTGATTATAAATTTGTACTAATGGTGAATCAGTACTTGAAATACTAATATTACATGTTCAAGTTCACACTGGTGTTCTATTACAGCAGTAAAATACACTTCCAGAGTTGATTTGTAGCGTAAATCCAAGTACATCAGTCAGTGTTTCATATTAAATTTCATATTATATTTTTTATTCATGTTAGATTCATCATTCTTTGTTGTACATAGTTTCCTTGATGGAAATTAATTGTTCTTTCACACTAGCTGTATGTAGGCTAAGATTTAGATAGTCACACTAAAAATTTCAATGCTATATTGCTAGGATTTGAACCATGGATCACTTTGCCTAACTGGACTATTTCCTCCATCTTAATTCCTCCCAAAGGATATTTCTTTGTTGACAGTAAAAAGATTAACCCTTTAATATATGGTGCTGCCATATGGCAATTAGGCTGTATTCAGCTTGAAAAATGTTTTAGTGCAGTTCTTTTGTTATATTATTGTACTGTCCTTTGTCAATTATACACAAAAAATTTTAAGTCTTTTGAATTATAAATATTATATTATTTTTATAATTACTTTGTAGTGTTTTTCTTTTTACTGTAAAAGGCAACATCCAAGCAACTGCTGTCAAATGATATCCCATCTACATTCAAGCGTGCCATCACACCATTTAATTTACCTGGGCCATCCACGTCCTTTACCATAGGTACATTTGACTGCAATTGCTGAGATTGGATGGCCAGTCCATTAACTATTGCTTTAATGACCATGGCTATTTGAATCAAATGCGCTGAGACACAGTAGAAAGTGGTATGAGGACCAGTTTAGAAATTAGAGCAAGAGCAGCATAAGTAGCAAAATAATTCATGCATTAAAGGGTTAAATGTCAGCTACATTATCCTTTTGGTTATAAAGTATAAAAGATACATTCCCTCTGCCACTTTATCCTTTATAACCTGCATCCATAGTCTTCTGTTCCTTTATGTCACATTATCAATGGATTATATACCATATTACTTGGCAAGACTTGTTTGTATATAGTGAAAATATTTCAGTATCATTGCATTCCAGGTTACATCAAGGTTAATAAAACAGGTTGATGAACTGCTTACATATGGGCACAACAGAAATTCTGCTGCAGATTTACATAGATTGGTGCTAGCAGTAACTCTGCCATTAACATCCATTTTGGACCTGTCCCATATAATGGCATGTTTCCAGGTCATGTGTATCAGGATACGGACACTCACCAATCTTCATTCACTGAGACTACGACGCTGCATAATTCCAGCAGAAAGAGAAATCATTGCCATGGCTTTGCATTGTTTATCATCTCTTCAAGTAAGTATGTCAGCATTCAATTAAGTTGTGTATGTAATATTCATGTTTTATTCGTTGTTTTTTCATTAGTGATGAGAGATGATTAATGATGCATCATCTATCATTATCTATATTGTTTTTACTTTAAGGCTGTTTGTTTAGGAAGCTGTTTGACGTGGTGACTAATTTGCTTTGGAGTTACAGATGATTTGTGGTTGAATTAAATTAAAAGGGAGTCGATTAATCGACTCCCTTTAAATTTAATTTATTATAACAATGTTTTCAACACTTCCAAGAAACGAATTCTGGTTGGATGTTTTTGTTATTTTAGGATTCTTGTTCATCAGTTAAAAGAAAATAATCATTACTCTTCTGATAGAACCAAATGGCAGGAATTTATAGTTGCCAACTTTTTACAGACAAAAGGAACAAAGGAGGAAAGATACAAAATCAACATAAATAGTGTCATTTGGTGTCACATCTTTATTCTCAAGCATACCAACAGAAAAATTACAGGCTCTAATAAAAAAGATGGCTAACTATAATAGAAATGGGAACAATAGAAGCAGAAGAATACATTTCACTAACAAAAATATGCATTGAACAAAACTTCTTCAGCTTTAATGGAAAACACTGCAAGCAGAAATCAGGGATCAATGAGCAACCCACTTTCAGCTTTTTGGCAAACTTATTTATGAGTGCATTTGAAACACAAATTAAAAAGGCCTTTCCATGGATCTTCAAAGTTTGGTATAGATATGTTGACGATATCTTTGCAATTGTACCAAGTAAACATTTAGATGATGCATTAAAATTACTCAATCTGCAAGAAAGGACTATCAAATTCACAACAGGAAAGGAAATTGGATAACTCTCTTTCTTGGATCTAAATATCATCAGGAATAGCTTCAAACATAAAATTTGAAATTTACAGCAAACCAACACAGTCAGAAAATTACATAAAAATAATAGCTACAACCCAGTTATACATAAACTTGCAATAATAAAGTCTTACACACAGACTAGTCAACATATTGATGGATAAAGAAGAATACTTCAAAGAACAAAAAGTCATACTACACATAGCAGAAGAAAATGTACAAAAGTCTGGTCCTCAAGAAAATTAGAAAAACTAAACTAAAGAAAATCATTAGGGAAGCAACCACATTTACAAAAGAAAAAGAAAGCAACAGCGTATTCAATTTATTCACGTATCACCCAAAAACATTTAATAAATTCAAAAAGATCTTTAAGGAATAAAGTATCATTTTGGCATCCACTAATGGACACTAAATTTTAAAATTGCTAAATTCAAAACCAAAAGATGAAATCCCATCAATTAACAGATCCAGAATATACCAAATAAGCTGTAAAATTGTGAGAAATACTACATACATAGGTCAAACTAAAAGAAATCTAAATACCAGACTATGAGCACTTTAGAAATATCAGAATGAAACAAGAAGATAAGTCAGCAGTAGTACTTCATTTTTGGAATGAAAATCATGACATTGATCGAATTCAAAATTATTAAAAGGAGTGATAAACCAAAATAAACTGACAACATGGGAGAACATATTCATATGGAAAAATAAGGACTGAGTAATATACTTTGAAATCCCACCAGTAGATAATTTGACAAAGAAGTTCATAGTTCCACTACCAGAGAGAGAGGAGAGCAGACGATAACATATGCTAGTTGGAGAGAGGTTGAAAGTGGAGGCAATGGCTTCCGAAACTAGTCCCTCAATAATATAAAAACGTAAGTGACAAAATGTCAATAAACTGATTACAAATCGTTTTTCCAATTAAATAGTGTATTCTACAAAGGGCCATGCCATGGTCGAGCGGTTAGACTGCTTAACTATTACCAAGGCAGCCTGGGTTCTGTCCCAGGCAATCTCGTGTGAGATTTGTTGTAGACAACACAGCATTGGGGCAAGTTTTCTCTGGTTTCTCGCACCATTATTATTTTTCCTGTCATCCACTTTGCCCTCATTCCATTTATCTACTTCTCTTACTCTCATTCCAGGCATTAGGCTGATCACCCAGGCTCGATTTCTCTATCTGATCCAGAGTTGTTCCTCAATCCAACATCTAATGGCATAAGGGATAGAGGACCAAGAATCCTCTAACACCACAACAGTGGTATAACTAGAGAATTTAAAGAAAAAGTAGTATTCTCTATATAACATTAGGAATATATTTAGAATGTGCATACATTTTGTATGACCTAATTAAAAATTAAAAGTATTTTTTATATATAATATGGTTGATAATTCAATTCATGGTGAGAATATCCACGTGGACAGTAAAACCGGCCGCTCTCCTTACCTGGGAGTTACCAAGTTAACCCCAAAGGTGCACCGGGCACACTCCAGGGCTCTTTCCAGTGGGGCAAGACCTAGAGACTAACAACCCTGTCTGATAACAGACATCCTCGATCTCCCACAGGAATCAGGAACCACTGTCCCCTCGAGTCCAACCCAATCCAAGCAAAGCCTAATATAGTTGATAATAAACATTTCATTTCACAGCGAGGTCTATCCGAAAGTCCAAGGACTCCAGCCTCTATTTCCCGAGAGTGATGGAAAATTCTGGGGTGCTTTCCATGGGGCAATACCTTGAGTCTAAAAAGCCTGCCCCCCCCCCCCATCTACAACAAGACAGGTGGAAGTGGATATGCCACTTATACGCATCAACCCTGCAGGGAAGACTATCGAATAACCTCAGTGGGGCCGTCTGGTGATCTAGGACACCTACTAGCTCTGCAGGCTAGTACCTGGGACTTTTTAGGCAACCCTCTACCCCCTCCGGGTGGCCGGAGGTACCCTATCTCCCACGGGTATTGAGAACACATTGCTCCCTCGAGTCCAACCCAATCCAAACAACTCCCAACAGGGAGGGGCTCGAATGTTCGGCCCGAGGTTCCTCCTGTAATGTCAGAGGTATCACGAGTGCTATGGGTCTGCAGTGCCCGCACAATGGCGGGAAGTTGATAATAAAGAGAATAAAATAATATTACACAAATAAAAATATTGTAACAATTGTCACAGCGCTAATAAAGATGTTAAATTTCTTGCATTTTACCAACCTGTTTTCTGAAAATGTTAACAAACACGTCTTAACACGAAAAGACTTGTAAATATTACAGCTATAGAGGGCTATGGATAAGTCATATTATTTTCAGAACTTACTGCGATGCATTTTTGTTTTCATTTTCGTCTGCACACAGCTGCAAAAATGGTGGGTGAACAAAATCATAAGAGAAGCCATGGGACAAATTTCTTATCAATGGAAAAAGAATTGTTAATTGAGTTAGTGACGAAGTATAAGGATGTTGTTGAAAATAAGAGGGCAAATGTGGTGAATGTAAAAGAAAAAGATGTCACATGGGAAAAGATTGGAAACAAATTTAATTCAAATGCATGTGTTACTACTAGAAACACGAAACAACTTCATCAGTATTGTTTTTATGTTCTTAAAGTGTTTTTTGCTCTTGTTTCTAAATTTCTTTCTAAACAAACAATTAGAAAAATCAGCAGTTGCCACACATTTTTGGGAAAAAACGCAACATAAATCCAGAACCAAAAGTACTAAAACATTCAACAGGAAAACAAGTACTGTCCACATTGGAACAAATCTTCATTTCAAAAAATAGGAACAAAGTATTCAATTTCGACATCCCCCAGAAAGATTTGTTCAGCAAGTTCCTCAAACCGCCACCAGAGGAGACCTATGACAAAATATCACCAACTACACCACCAAGAACCAGTCAATGTCCGGTTGACGATGGAGGCAAAGTTACTGACAATTGATTTAGCCAATTCTATATGATTTTCAATAATTTTATTTTCAAAATGATGAAATATAAACATCACCTCAACCACTAGCTTCTGCTCTGTGAAGATTGTGGAGGCCATGCCGTGCCTGATTGGTTAGTCTGCTTGACTCTCATCAAGGCAGCCCGGGTTCGATTACAGGCCACTGCAAAGTGATATTTGTGGTGGACAACATGACGCTGGGGCATGTTTCTTCTGGTATCTCTGGTTTTTCCCGCCACCTCATTCCACTGGTGCTCCATCTTCATCTCATGTATCATCAGTTGCCGCATGTAGTTAAACACTACACATTTCATTTACATTTGTGAAGATTGCAGTATAATGGTAGACACTGTGCGACCTTCAAAAGTAACAGCTACATTGACTCCACATTCCTTTAGAAGACAAGTCTGTATACAAATAGGCATAAACTATATACAAATATAATAATTTGTAACTTAGGAAACTTCACTTATAAGAAATGATGACCGTTTACTTATAAATTGACTAGGATTGCAATTTCGTGACTATCTTATTCACATCATCAGCTTGAATCAGCAACAATCTCATTAACGTTACCGTTGCTAGAGGTAACCATGTTTTTTTTTAGTACTACCAAGATCTGAAAATGAAACAAATTTAAAATCACAATCAACTGCCAGTATTTCAAAACTCATTACGGAATGATTATTTTTTAAAATAAATATCTTTTCCCAAACCATTAAATCTATCGGGCCATTTAATTGTTCTAATAATTTAACTTCTAGATTTATTTCATGGTTAAATGATCAAAAATGATCTTCTACGGTCAATTTATCAGTTTGTTTATACTTAATGTTACAAAAATGTTCTTTCGTTCTGGTGGTTTCCAAATTACGTTTTGTCTTTCCAATATAAAGTTTAAAATTAAACTTAAAGTTTTAATTGTGATAAAGTTTATATTGGAAGAAACGTAATTTGGAAACCAGAACGAAAGAGCATTTTTGTAACATTTAGTATAAACAAATTGATAAATCAGTCATAGCAGATTATTTTTGGCCATTTAACTATGAAATACATCTAGAAGTTAAATTATTAAAACAATTAAATGGCCCGATAGATTTAATGGCTGGGGAAAAGATATTTATTTTAAAAAATAAACATTGCGTAAAGAATTTTGAAATACCAGCAGTCAATTCTGTTTTTAAGTATTTCATTTTCAGATTTTGGTAGTACTGGCAAAAACACAGTGACCTCTAGCGGCGGTAACGTTAACAACGAGATTGTTGATGATTCAAGCTGAATGTGTGAATAAGATATTATGACTATGGTTTCGTAGAATTAAAAGTCCAATTTGCAGAAATTCTAAATGTTCCTTATTTACGTAGAAATACACTCACAGTAGCAGGCTACAGCATAATTACGTCACATACACATCCCAATCTGCCAAGGTCGATGACCACACAAACAGCATTCTGATTACATCAGCTCTCGTTACAACAACACTCTACAATTGTTTACTCCTTACTGTGTTTACTACTGCTCACGACTGTCTCTTGGCGAGTCGTCGCTTCTTTAAATACCTCTACTGATAATTCCAGACTGATGCAGAACAATCAAGAAACCGAACGCTTTCCATCAATCAAGATGTTACCAGAATATTCTAACTTTATCTGTTTTGGCATGCCTTTTATCTCAGTGATCCATTATCCAACTGTTATCTTTATCTGCAGGCTCTTTGTGTACACAAGCTGCGCTTAACTCTCTGCACCGAACCTTCTGTGCTTTTTGCCGCAACAATATTCACGAAATCGCGATCCTAGTCAATTTATAAGAAAACGGTCCATCATTTCTTATAAGATAAGTGAAGTTTTTTAAGTTAAAAATTATTATATTTGTATATTTTGTTTGCTTCACTGTTAATAGCCTCTTGTTTTACGTATTTATTAGGCATGAACTGTTTATTTGAACAAGTCTAGGTATTTAACACATAAAGCCACATTACAGTAGACTTCCAAGAAAGTTTATATTTTGAGGTTCCGATGGTTGAGTTTACTAATAATGCAACCAAACTCCCAAAAAATGACAAGCATCATATAAATGATTTATAACCTGTAAAAATGCTTTATCAAATAAAAATGTCTAAAAATGAGAAAATAAAATTCCATATAAGTGGTTCAATTTCACTCAAAATGTGAGGTACATAGTTTTCCTCATGGCTTTAGTATCATTAGAAACAACATGCAGTCATTGAAATCTGGCCCTAATTAAAAATAAATATGAATGCAATTAAAATATACAAATATAATTTTTGAAAGCCAAATTCCTTTCTAGCATTGTGTTTAATCACCTAATGCTGTAGCGCTGCAAATTCGAGAATTTGTAATTAGTTATGCTGTAAAACCCTACATTCAAGAATTGTCCATGCTGGAAGACTGTAATTGATAAAACTATTTGCAGTCGGTTTTTCACTTACATTTTGGTTCTTTGAGGGACTAGTTTCGGGAGCTGTTGCTTCCATTTTTAACCTCGAAGGCTTGATTGTCATTTGTTGTTACCTGCGGTCTTCTCTCTGATGTTGGAACTATGAAGTTCTTTATCATATTATTGACTTTGATTCTTTGAAAACTTTGAAATCCCATAATCGATAATTTGACAAAGAAGTTCATAGTTCCACCACAAGAGAGAAGACCGCAGGCAGCAACAGCAACAAGAGAGAACAGTCGGGCCTTGGAGGTTGAAAATGGAAGCAAAAGTTCTTGAAACTAGTTTGTTGAAAATTCATAATGTAAGTGAATAGTGTGAAAAACCTACTACTCATATACAAAGTCTGACTGAAAAATTCAATGCCATAGCCGGGATTGAACCGCAGATCTTCAGGTTGCCGCCCAGCCGCTCTAACCATTGAACTACTATGGCCAACGTGCCGACATGACATTAAATTCTCCAACTGACTCATGTTTTTCCCGGTAAACCACTAGGAGTTCTCATAAACTCAAGAGACAAGTACCTTAATGGCGACTTACTATGCTGTAAGTACTTTAAAGCTCTTTAAACTCCAGAGTTTATGGAGAATGGTTTAGAGTAACCAAACAGTTGAGGATGAGATCGAACGATCTTGAAAATGTTTAAATTATACAACAACAAGTAAGTGAAGTTTGACTGTAAACATAGTGACTCATAAATCATACTCAAAAATGAAGAATACTTCAATGTTAATAATGCTTCTGCCTTTAATATTTATAGTTTTATCAATTATTTAAGACATGCATAATTAATCCAAAGGTATAGTTTGTATTTGTTTTGATACAAGTGAAGTTTGTTCCAATGTTTGCTATATAACCTAGTGTTAAAAAATAAATAGAAACAATGTTTCTATAGGAGTTTCAGTGTTGGTATGGTTGTAGCGATGATATAATCATGGAAATTCCAAAAGCACTCAGAAAATTAGATGTGT
This sequence comes from Mantis religiosa, assembly GCA_030765055.1. Lineage (NCBI taxonomy): Eukaryota > Metazoa > Arthropoda > Insecta > Mantodea > Mantidae > Mantis > Mantis religiosa. Next base: position 17,008,160 of record CM060957.1, read on the forward strand.
GCTGGTCAAGAAGTGTGTCAGATCTGTCTGTTGCACATATTGTGACACGTGGAATAAATCTTGAGGATATTCGCATTAGTGGCACCAATATTTCAGAGGAAGGACTTCAGGAGTTGTTGGACAAGTTTAGAACAAGATCTGGTATCTGTAACACCACGCTTAAGACCTTTGAGTGCAATCACGTCTCTAGGAAGCATATTCAACTCCTTGCTCATGGATTTCCTTGTTTGCAGCAGGTAAGCAAGTGTAAGATTAAGATTATTATGGAGGGGATTTGGCACCAAAACCTACGGTTTATTGTACCGAATTCCAAAGTGGGGAACCCCAGGGAGGAAGGATGAAGTGAGAAGAGACAAAGGGTGCATAACTCAAGGCACCGACACACCCGCTGACACTTCTAAAAGAGACTACACTGAAATGTTAATGGAGATGCAATGGAGGGGTAGGAAATTTGGGGGTGTAATTAGCCTACCCAGCATTCACCTGACGACCCGGGAAAACTCCCCAAAAGGACTGGGTCAGGTAGGCGAACCCAAGGGAATCAAACCCGGGCCTTCTGAATGTGGGTCGCAGACCAAACCGCCTTAGCAATCCCACTCGGTAAGCAAGTGTAACTCTTAACGTACAGCAGTTAACACCTGCATTAATTTCAGTTAATTGATGGAAATTAATCATTTCTTCATACTAGCCGTATACAGGCTAAGGTTTTTGATAGAGTCAACATGAAAAATTCAATGCCATGGCCAGGATTTGAACTACGGATCTCCTGGATTCCATCCAGTCGCTCTAACCCATTGAGCTACCATGGTCAACGTACCATCCTGACATTAAATTCTCCATTTGACAGCTAGTGTGAAGAAATGATTAATTTCCATCAATTAACTAAAATAATAAGAGTTAAATGATGAAGCCTGGGACTCAAGTACTTACGATACTAAGTCGCCACAAATGGTGTATCTCGAATGCGAGAGCCCCTAGTGGTCTATTGGGGAAATATGCGAGTCAAATGGAGAATTTAATGTCAGGAAGGCATGTTGGCCATGGTAGCTCAATGGGTTAGAGCGACTGGATGGAAACCAGGAGATCTGTGGTTCAAATCCCAGCCATTGCATTGAATTTTTCATGTTGACTATCTGCATTAATAATTACCATCTGTAATGCATATATGCAACTGGTGCATAATATTTAATTTTCCAATGCATTACACTTATTAGAAAAATGTATAGTATGCACAGTCTCATTAAAAGCTGTCTTTCGTTCTACTTACATGGCAGTGTCACTTTGTTTATTGTATTGGGGCCCAAATGACCTCGCTGTCAACGGGCCCTAAAACACCACACACTAAATTAAACTATATTGTGCTGTCTCATAAAATGTATATAGATGTCTTTTTAGATGCCATATTATTCTTAGCTAACACATGAAACTTGTTATAAATAAATATTTATTCATTAAATTATAGATGAGTCGTATTTATTACACATAAGCTTCCCTTACATTTTTTGAGTTTGATTTATGAGTCACTATGTTTACACTCAAACTTCACTTACTTGTTGTATAATTGAAACGTTTTCAAGATCATTCGATCTCATCCTCAGCTGTTTGGTGACTAAATCAGGATGAGATCGAATGATCTTGAAAACATTTCAATTATACAACAACAAGTGAAGTTTGAGTGTAAACATAGTGACTCATAAATCAAACTCAAAAATGAAGAATACTTCACTGTTAATAATGCTTCTACTTTTAATATTTATTCCTTTACATACCTATATTGAGGACATGTTTCGCAAACTATCGTTCGCATCATCAGCTCTTATGCTACTAAAGCTTCATACAGTAGTGTGGGTAGTTCTGGAGTTGCTGCTGCTATCTGTCGATTTTGTGATGAATTTAAATGTGGGTTGTCTTCTGGCGGGATTTCGAAGTTCATTAGTTAGTTTTTATGTTTTTCTATGCATATTCTCTCCCATATGACGAGTTAACTATGTTTTTGTACGTATTTTAGTAATTTGATGCTATGTTCAATCTCATGATTTGCAGAAAAGAAATGAGTTGCTATTGCAGATTCATCATTATTTTTGTATCTTAAGTGCCTAAATGTTCTTTCTTTCTAGTGCCTATGTTTCTTTTTGTCCTCCCTATGTAAATTTTTTCACAGTCTTTACACTTATTCTTGTAAATGCCTGACTTTTCTTCTGGTTTTATCTTATCAGTATAATTACTGTTAAGCATTTTTTGGTGCCAATGTTATATTGTATTTCTTCGAAATCCCGCCAGAAGACAACCCCACATTTAAATTCATCACAAAATCAACAGATGGCAGCAGCAACTCCAGAACCACCCACACCACTGGATCAAGCTTTAGTTGTATAAGAGCCGATGATGCGAACAATGGTTCGTGAAACATGTCCTCAATATAGGTACATAAGTGAAACTCATGTGTAATAAATACGACTCATCTATAATTTAATAGTTATTTCACTTCACTGTGGTGTTCCAATACAGTTAAATTTTGAAATATTTATTTATTGTTTTTATTTAGTCCCTGTCGTAATTTTCTTCTCTTTTAATGCATATTTAAGTTCAGTTTTATATTTTGCTGAAATTCAGCTTCTGTTTCCAAATTTATCAATTTTTTTAACATATCTGGTATATTTACAGGTAGTTCTTGGCGTAGAGGATGACAATTGTGACGTATCAGTATTGTCATTACTTGAACATCTGAAGGTGCTAAGGTTTTCCAATGGCAACATTTCAGGAATTGTGAAGTTACTGAAACAATCTGGACATCGTCTCAAGGAACTAGAGATCATTGGATGTCATCCAAATATAATATTTAAGGTAATATTAAAATTCTAGTTGTAATTCTCAGTTACAGTTAATCATTGTTTACACAATTATTTTCACAGGTGATATGTTTTTTTGCTGTTTTCACTTGTGTAATTTTGTAGTAATCAAGATTACTTTTAAGATAATGGTAACCAGCAGTTAAAAAAGCTGTCAGGTGGTTCAATGAGTACATGTGTATCACAATATGTGGTGTTGCTAAGGGTAGTATGTGTTATCATCATTTGTTATACGTTGACAAAACAGATTTGGTGCTGATTTATAGATTAGTTAGGATTTTACAAACATTTCAATAGGTTCCAATTCCTTTCTTGGAAGTGTTGAAAACAGTGTTATAATAAATTAATAGGTTTCAATATAAAATTGAATCGAGAATATATTGACACATTGCTTCACTCACACTGTTTATTCACAGGACATGTTTCAAGAGCTCTTGCTCCTATCCTCAGCTGATACTCGACTAGTGCAAGTTGTAGTGGTTTCTTCTTTCTCCGTATTGTCAATAGATGGCGTGATGTACTTGTCAAAGATGTCCGGTGGTGGAGTTTCAAAATTCATGACTCTATGACGATTTTTGTTAATGAAGATTTTTTCCCATACGGAAAGGTCTATGGGGTGATTAACGTATTTTATTAGAGATGTTTCCAAATTGATGTCATGTCTAGTATTCAAAAATGAATTCATTTTTTGAATACTAGACATGACATCAATTTGGAAACATCTCTAATAAAATAGATGAATGAATAGAATTCATTTTTTGAATACTAGACATGACATCAATTTGGAAACATCTCTAATAAAATACGTTAATCACCCCATAGACCTTTCCGTATGGGAAAAAATCTTCATTAACAAAAATCGTCATAGAGTCATGAATTTTGAAACTCCACCACCGGACATCTTTGACAAGTACATCACGCCATCTATTGACAATACGGAGAAAGAAGAAACCACTACAACTTGCACTAGTCGAGTATCAGCTGAGGATAGGAGCAAGAGCTCTTGAAACATGTCCTGTGAATAAACAGTGTGAGTGAAGCAATGTGTCAATATATTCTCGATTCAATTTTGTACTAATTTGTGCTTCACTGTCCCTACGCTTCTTTCAAGTTTATACTTTGAGGTTTCAATATGTTGTTTAACGTTGTGACTTCATGGGTTGCTACAACAAAAGTGTTGTTTCCAGAAATTTAAAACAATCTTTATTGTTGTAAACAGAAGCTTTATACAACCCTTGCAGCAGCTAAACTACGTGACATTGACAAACAGCAGACTTCAAGGTCGACTCGATGATCAGCTGTACTTAAACAAACAAAAGAATCATTGTGACGCAGTTCAAATGTCTACCATCACAACTCACAACAACAACTCACTACTTCTCACACTTTGCCACTATTTATACCTCCCACTCTTTGTTCTAGAATGCAGTAGATCATTTGATAACAATCGCGACAGCATCAGAGAAGTGGAAAATTCCAGACATCTCTCTGTCTCTTTGCATCTCTGCTTCTTTCTCTCTCTTGGCAAACATCCAGCTCTGCGTGCCACTATCTGTCTCTTTCTTTCCTGCCCACATGCACAGCTCTGGCTTTGTGGCAGCTCCAACACAACAGTGCAATCGGTGACAGTATGTTTGCTAAAATTGGAAAAGTGCAGTATCATTCAGTGATTTACTTTTTACTTTTAGATGGGGAAACTTGCAAGGAGATAAAAGCAAAATTGGATTCTGTTTATAGAGATCATTCGTCTTCTATGACAACAGTTAGATATTGGTATAACAAATTTAAACATATAAAAATTATTTGTGGTTGGTTTATTGACACTTGTCACTTACTTTTTCATATATTTATGAGAGACTAGTTTCAAAGGCCCTGGCCTCCATTTTCAATCTCTTTCCAACTGGCATCTGTTGTTGTCTGCTCTCTCTGGTGGTGGAACTATGAACTTTTTTGTCAAATTATCTACTGGCGGGATTTCAAAGTTCATTACGCGATCCTTATTTTTCCAGATGAATATGTTCTCCCATTAATACAATTTTGAGTCGAACTAATACTCAATGCTCCATTTATTGCTAGCATTGAGTATTAGTTCGACTCAAAATTGTATTAATTTTGTGCTTCATTGTATCATAGTCCTTAAACAACAGAATAATGTTCTCCCATGTTGTCAATCTATTTTGGTTTATCACTCCTTTTAATAATTTTGGATTTGGATCAATGTCATGGTTTTCATTCCAAAAATGAAATGCTACTGCTGACTTGTCTTCTTGTTTCAATCTGATGTTTCTAAAGTGTTCTTTGACTCTGGTTTTTAAATTTCTTTTTGTTTGACCTATGTAGCATTTTTCACAATTCTTACAATTTATTTGGTATATTCCAGATTTGTTACCTGAAGGAATTTCATCTTTTGTTTTTGAATTTAGTAATTTTAAAATTGAGTATCTATTAGTAGGTGCCAAGATGATATTTTGTTCCTTGAATATCTTTTTAAATTTATTAAATGTTTTTGGATGATATGTGAATGAACTGAGTATGCTGTTGCTTTCTTTTTCTTTAATAAATGTGGTTGCTTCCTTAATGGTTTTCTTTAGTTTAGATTTTCTAATTTTCTTCAACACCAAACTTTTGTTGTATCCGTTTTCTTCTGCTATGTGTATTATTGCTTTTTGTTCCTTGAAATATTCTTCTTTTTCCATGGGTATGTTGACTAGTCTGTGTGTAAGGCTATTTATTATTGCATGTTTATGTGTAATTGGGTTGTGGCTATTATTTTTTATATAATTTTCTGAATGTGTTGGCTTCCTGTAAATTCCAAATTTTATTTTTATATCATTCCTGATGATATTTAGATCCAAGAAAGGTAGTTGTCCATTGATTTCCTTTTCTATTGTGAATTTGATAGTCCTTTCTTGCAGATTGAGTAATTTTAATGCATCATCTAAATGTTTACTTGGTACAATTGCAAAGATGTCGTCAACATATCTATACCAAACCTTGAAGATCAATGGGAAGGACTTTTTAATTTGTGTTTCCAATGCACTCATAAATAAGTTAGCCAAAAAAGGTGAAAGTGGATTGCCCATTGATAATCGTGATTTCTGCTTGTAGTGTTTTCCATTAAAGCTGAAGAAGTTTTGTTCAATGCATATTTTTGTTAGAGAAATATTCTTCTGCTTCTATTGTTAAAAAATGGCTAGCTACAATTGATATGGAAGCAATAGAAGCAGAAGAATATATTTCTCTAACAAAAATATGCATTGAACAAAACTTCTTCAGCTTTAATGGAAAACACTACAAGCAGAAATCACGATTATCAATGGGCAATCCACTTTCACCTTTTTTGGCTAACTTATTTATGAGTGCATTGGAAACACAAATTAAAAAGTCCTTCCCATTGATCTTCAAGGTTTGGTATAGATATGTTGACGACATCTTTGCAATTGTACCAAGTAAACATTTAGATGATGCATTAAAATTACTCAATCTGCAAGAAAGGACTATCAAATTCACAATAGAAAAGGAAATCAATGGACAACTACCTTTCTTGGATCTAAATATCATCAGGAATGATACAAAAATAAAATTTGGAATTTACAGGAAGCCAACACATTCAGAAAATTATATAAAAAATAATAGCCACAACCCAATTACACATAAACATGCAATAATAAACAGCCTTACACACAGACTAGTCAACATACCCATGGAAAAAGAAGAATATTTCAAGGAACAAAAAGCAATAATACACATAGCAGAAGAAAACGGATACAACAAAAGTTTGGTGTTGAAGAAAATTAGAAAATCTAAACTAAAGAAAACCATTAAGGAAGCAACCACATTTATTAAAGAAAAAGAAAGCAACAGCATATTCAGTTCATTCACATATCATCCAAAAACATTTAATAAATTTAAAAAGATATTCAAGGAACAAAATATCATCTTGGCACCTACTAATAGATACTCAATTTTAAAATTACTAAATTCAAAAACAAAAGATGAAATTCCTTCAGGTAACAAATCTGGAATATACCAAATAAATTGTAAGAATTGTGAAAAATGCTACATAGGTCAAACAAAAAGAAATTTAAAAACCAGAGTCAAAGAACACTTTAGAAACATCAAATTGAAACAAGAAGACAAGTCAGCAGTAGCATTTCATTTTTGAAATGAAAACCATGACATTGATCCAAATCCAAAATTATTAAAAGGAGTGGTAAACCAAAATAGATTGACAACATGGGAGAACATATTCATCTGGAAAAATAAGGATCGCGTAATGAACTTTGAAATCCCGCCAGTAGATAATTTGACAAAAAAGTTCATAGTTCCACCACCAGAGAGAGCAGACAACAACAGATGCCAGTTGGAAAGAGATTGAAAATGGAGGCCAGGGCCTTTGAAACTAGTCTCTCATAAATATATGAAAAAGTAAGTGACGAGTGTCAATAAACCAACCACAAATAATTTTTATATTAATTTTGACGTCACTGTTACTAAATTCCTCCAAACACACATCAAATTTAAACATGTTCAAACATCCGTGTTCGACAAGGAGCACCCTGGATGACCTGCAGATGTGGTTACTGAGGAAGTATTAAAAAGTGTCCGATATGATTCTCACTGACCATTGAATGAAGGTTCGTGAAGTGGCAGAGGCCATAGATGTATCGACAGGAATGAAAATTCATATTTTGCATGATGATTAAAGATAAGAAAGCTGTTGGACTAATCGTGTTGTGTTTGCTCATAGTGGGCAACAAGCGGCTTACAACTTCGAAGTTGCTTAAGTGAAATCTGAAGTTTGTTGAGTTGTCACTGTCGATGAGACCTGGATTCATCATTATACTCTGGAAACCAATCAACAATTCAAACATGGGTTGCTTCTGGAGATTCTGCTCCAAAGAAAGCAAAAACAGTTCCAATGGCTAGAAAAGTGAGAGCAACTATTTTTTGAGATGCGAAGTGTGTCATACTCATTGACTTCTTGGAAAAACGAAAAATGACTACTGGAGCATACTACTGTGAGTTATTAGCCCAATTTGAGAAGTTCAATCTCCTGGCAAAGAAGAAAGTTCATTTCACCACGATAATTGCCCAGCACATTCATCCAGAGTTGCAAACTGAATGAATTGCTGGTACACCCCATATTCTCCTGTTTTCAAACATGAATGAATGGCTCGCAGGAACAAAATTTAGATCAAATGATGAGATCATCATGGAGACGGTGTATTTTGCAGAGCTTGAGAATTTCTAGTTTTTGGAGGGGTTAAAAAAATTGTAGGAGCATTGGAAGAGGTGTATATCCCTAAAAGCAAACTGTTGAGAAATAAATAGTTTGTATATTATTGAGGGACTAGTTTTGGAAGCAGTTGCATCCATTTTCAACCTCTATCCGACTCAAAGTATAAACTTGAAAGAAGCGTAGGGACAGTGAAGCACAAACTAGTACAAAATTGAATCGAGAATATATTGACACATTGCTTCACTCACACTGTTTATTCACAGGACATGTTTCAAGAGCTCTTGCTCCTATCCTCAGCTGATACTCGACTAGTGCAAATTGTAGTGGTTTCTTCTTTCTCCGTATTGTCAATAGATGGCGTGATGTACTTGTCAAAGATGTCCGGTGGTGGAGTTTCAAAATTCATGACTCTATGACGATTTTTGTTAATGAAGATTTTTTCCCATACGGAAAGGTCTATGGGGTGATTAACGTATTTTATTAGAGATGTTTCCAAATTGATGTCATGTCTAGTATTCAAAAAATGAAAAGCCACTGCTGATTTTTCTGTTTCACCATTTTTAATGTTTCTCATATGTTCTTTAGTTCTGATGTTAATATTTCTTTTTGTTTTTCCTATATAAATTTTAGGGCAAGTTTCACATTTGATCTCATAGATTCCTGGTTTTTCTTTGGTAGTGATTGAATTTTTGGGAGGTCCTTTTAACAAATTTCTGATATTAAACCTGTTTTGAGGTGCAAGAGTTATGTTGTGTTTTGAGAAGATTTTTTGGAATTTGTTATAGGCTGATGGGTGGAAGGTGAATTTTTTTAAAAAGTTTTTTCTCTTTTTCTCCTATAGGTTCTAGGGTAGTGGTTTCTTTTATTTTCTTAGCTTTGTTGAGTCTGTTGAGTCTGTCAAAAATGAATTCATTTTTTGAATACTAGACATGACATCAATTTGGAAGCATCTCTAATAAAATACGTTAATCACCCCATAGACCTTTCCGTATGGGAAAAAATCTTCATTAACAAAAATCGTCATAGAGTCATGGATTTTGAAACTCTACCACCGGACATCTTTGACAAGTACATCACGCCATCTATTGACAATACGGAGAAAGAAGAAACCACTACAACTTGCACTAGTCGAGTATCAGCTGAGGATAGGAGCAAGAGCTCTTGAAAAATGTCCTGTGAATAAACAGTGTGAGTGAAGCAATGTGTCAATATATTCTCGATTCAATTTTGTACTCTATCCGACTATCGTCTGTTGGTAAGTGACGAAGTGTCAAAAAACCAACTACAAATAGTTCTTTCAATTAATTTGGCATCACTGTTACTAAATTCCTCCAATCACACATAAATAGTTTGTGTTTGAAACAACTGGTGTCTTCATTCCTAACAGGGGTACTTATTGAATTGCCATCGTATTGTATCTTAATATATGTGCACGATAAGGAGAGTGATCAGGCTCCAAGTCCTCATTCAGTAAGTTTCATTTAGCTCCGTAAATCTAGATGACAACTTTGAAATTTGAAATGCGCTATACACTGACATCTAGTGGCTAATATGCTAAGCTTTATCATGACCACCATATTTTGTTTTGATCAATTTCGAGGTTGATTAGGTAACCAGTTTACAACAATCGTAGGTTAGAATTAGAATTTTAGCTCATCATTGGCAACATATACATGTTATGAGACACATAAAAATGGATAAATACAGTATATACATAAAGTCAAATTGATTACATACAAATATACAGTAAGCAACTTTTCTATGGTTTCATGTCGTATTTCCATAGACTAATTTACTACAAGAAATGTCATAATATAAGTATTACAGGTTTCTGAATGTACTATGCTCCCAGTGCTCATTTACATGGTTATAGTTCTAAAAATTCATTAACCATATAAAAACTGTGTGCATGCAAAACTTTCTTAACCTTATTCTTAAAGTGTTTTAATGATGCAGCTTGTTTAAATGAATTTGGAAGTTTATTATATAACATTATCACTTTGTAGTTAAAGCTTCCTTCATAAAGGCTCGTTTGGTGCGCTTGAATTGCCAGTTTATCCTTGTTACGAGTGTGGTACATCAGCATTTTCTTGAAAATGATTTATATTTGTATGAACATTTGTGGATGTTATGGCTCTCAAAAGGGGACACATTATTATTCGTCTACCTCCGTATAACTGTGATCTGAATGCAATTGAGCTGGCGTGGGCAAAACTAAGGAATGTTTTCAGAGGATGCAACGTTACTTTTGATATCTTCGCTTATCTTACACGCTATTTTGTTGAACTGTGTTTTTCAAGGTTGACCACACTGCAGAAACAAAAGAGCATTAGCTCTTGCTTCATCCCCTCTGCCCGCATCACACCGTAAATCTAGCGCTCAACTTATCTTGCACATACTGTAATTTTCACATACTAGCACTACAGCTATTCAGACCAACAAATAGTGTCAAACTCTTGAATTTTCTGTGATTATGCTAGAGATATGACTTTTTTACTTATGCTATAATTTAACAGACCTTAAAACATGTATTTTTCGTAGAATCTCAACATTTAATTTTTGCATAGAGTAGAATATGTGCTCTACTTCTGTATACATTAGAGAAAGTAGAAATGTGTAACATAAAAACTATTATAATTTTCTTTCATGGAAGTGTTGAAAATAGTGTTGTAATAAATTAAATTTAAAGGTGAGTTGATTAATGACACTAAACAACACTTTTAAATTTCCTAGAACATTATAAAATTATAGATGAGTCATATGTATTACACATCAGCTTCACTTACGTACCTATATTGAGGACATGTTTCAATACAGGTACGTAAGAGTAGCTGATGTGTAATAAATACGACTCATCTATAATTTTATAATTATTTCGCTTTACTGTGGTGTTCCAATACAGTTCAATTTCGATATTCCTAGAACATATTTCGGAGGCTACTTTCCTCCATTGTCAACCAGACATCAACTGGTTCTTCATCAATTTTGACATCCCCCAAAAAGATTTGTTCAGTAAGTTCCTCGAACTGCCACCAGAGACGTATGGCAAAATATTGCCAGCTAAACCACTGAGAACCAGTCGATGTCTGGTTGACAATGGAGGAAAGTAGCCTCCGAAACATGTTCAAGGAAATTTAAAAGTAAGTGTTGTTTAGTGTCATTAATCGACTCACCTTTATTTGAAGACAGATGAATTTTCTGGGCTCAGGAGTCGTGGTCTGATGGAGTTGGAGCATTCATACATTTCATTCACGTCTGCAGTGAACATCATCAGTGGTGGCGTGGTCTGAGTCTTCTGGTCTCAATTGTGACTGAAACTTCACCCAGAAGACTCCGACCACGCCACCACTGATGATGTTCACCGCAGACGTGAACAAAACGTATGGATGTTCCAACTCCATCAAACCACGACTCCTGAGCCCAGAAAATTCTTCTATCTTCAAATTAGACTCCGTCCGTGAAAGCTTACGTTTATTCATGACTCACCTTTAAATTTAATGAAAACTATTGTCAGAAATAACAAGTGTTTACATATGTCTTTGTGTGTGTATACATGCTTTAGTGTAGAGAAAAAAACAAAGAATGTGCGCTCACTTTCTTCTCAGGCAGCCAGCCAGGTGAAAAGACGATTAGATACAAACGTTTTGGGAGTGTGCATCTCTCCCATCATCAAGATATTTATAAAATGTTATAACCACAAATGAAATACTGGATATAACATATCTATAAACAAAGACAAAACACTATCAAAATTTGCATTACTGAACAAAAGACTGTTTTCAGTAAATTAAATGCCAGGTCAGGAGATGGTGTGAGTATAGAAAATTGTGTCAAAGAAACATAACTACATAACTTCATTATCAAGCTCTATTGATCTTTGCCTCTTAATTCGACGGATTTCCATTTTTAAGGCTGGTTTCTAAGAGGAGCTAAATTGAAATCCAGCATCACAATTAAGCATGCTCCTTTCAGAGGAAAACGCCAAAGCCTCCTTAATTCTCCGCTCCCAGTAACTTGCATTTTGCCAAGATGGTCGTCTCCCGAAAATTGGCTCTATGGTCGTTATCAAAATAATGCTCTGCCAGCCCAGACTTCTCAGGTTGCGTTAAACGAATACTCCGTTCATGTTCGATTATTCTAGTAGCAATGGTCCTTCCGGTTTGTCCTATATACGGTGTCCTACATTCACAGGGAATGCGGTACACTCCCAGCTCTATGGTCGTTATCAAAACAATGCTCTGTCAGCCCAGACTTCTCAGGTTGCATTAAATGAATACTCCGTTCATGTTCGATTATTCTAGTAGCGATGGTCCTTCCACTTTGTCCTATATACGGTGTACCACATTCACAGGGAATGCGGTACACTCCCAGCTCTATGGTCGTTATCAAAACAATGCTCTGCCAGCCCAGACTTCTCAGGTTGCATTAAATGAATACTCTGTTCATGTTCGATTATTCTAGTAGCGATGGTCCTTCCGGTTTGTCCTATATACGGTGTTCCACATTCACTGGGAATGCGGTACACTCCCAGAACTTGGAAGTCCAGTTTGTGTTTAGCTGGTCTCAACAGCTGTTTAATCTTCGGAGGTGGCTTGTGGATGATCCTGATGTATTTGGTGAGAATTCTGCTGATTCTGCTGGATTGGTTGCCGGTAAAAGGGATGCAGGTTGTAGCAGTAGGCTTATCTGACGTTTGCTGTATTACAGGTTTCCTTTCCCTATCTTTGGTGATCGAGGCTTCAACGTCATATTCGGAGTAGCCTTTTTGAAGGAAAGTGAGTCTCAGGTGCTGTAATTCTTGTTTTAAGTGGCTGGGATCAGAGATAGACAAAGCTCTGTGGGCCAATGTATTGAGAACTTCTAGTCGTTGAGACTTATGATGGAAACTATGAGCGTTCAGATAGAGATCGGTGTGTGTTGGCTTGCGGTATACAGCATGCCCCAGTGTACCATTGCTGTTTTTTGAAACAAGAATGTCCAGGAATGGAAGAGTTCCATCCTTCTCCACTTCCATGGTAAACTGTATTTGAGGTTTATATCTAATAATATAAACGTAACGTTGATATCTAATAATCTTTTCACCTGGCTGGCTGTCCGAGAAGAAAGTGAGCGTATTTGTCGCCAGGAAAGCTTCAGGTCTTATTTTAACAAAGAATGTGGTTATATAAATCCTTTTATGGAAGTGTTGAAAACAGTGTTGTTGTATAAATTAAGTTAATTAGGAGTCGATTAATAACACAAAACAACACTCACTTTTAAATTTTCCCGGAACCGGTTTCTGAGGTCTTCCCTCTATCTTCAGCCGGACATCAACTCAGTTGAGTTAGTTAGTTACTAACACTCCCCACATGGCAACCTTGGCCTTCGGGGTAACCTCACCCCACCAAGTGATGACCGGACCCATTTCTCAGGTGGAGGCACCCAGAGGGCGGTGTCCATTACCTCCGATGATAGGGTGATAGTGAAGATGGCGGTGAGGTGAGAGGACCTACAGTTTTTACCGTGGACTCCGAACCACGTTGGGCATAGGGGATACTTCACGTGTGCTAGACAGAGGTGAAGGCGTGGATAGGGCCGACTTAAAATCGCCAACCCCAGAGCCGGGAATCGAACTCGGGACCCTTAGAACGGGAGCCGCGAACGAAATCAACTCAGTTGATGTCCGGCTGAAGATAGAGGGAAGACCTCAGAAACCGGTTCCGGGAAAATTTAAAAGTGAGTGTTGTTTTGTGTTATTAATCGACTCCTAATTAACTTAATGTGGTTATATATTTGCAGATTGGCAAATATTGTAAGCAACTAGACAACCTGATCTTTATATCAGACAACTCGGAGGTGGACATCATAGTTGATAGCAACATCAGAGGGTTCATATCATTGCAACAAGCCACGCTTGGCTTAAACAAAGAAGAACTTTTGGTAGTACTGAAACACTGTGTCAATCTGAAGATGTTATGTCTTTATCGCATGGATGAAGATGGAATTACAAACATACTGATTCGTTGTAAAGACTCTCTGCAACAGCTACAGGAACTGTACTGTCCAGGGAGCCTGCTGTGTGGAGACTGTGCTCACACCATAATTGAGCACTGCCCGAGACTACAGGTTCTCGAAGGTATTGATACTGGCCTGGAACTCCTAAGGCAGAGGCATCCAGGGCTTCGCATAAACTAGTTATACACATTGCTCGTTTCAAGTCTGCATTATGTTATACTTATGTAAACTGGAAATGCCCTATCTTATTGATGTGACACAAATATCTTAAAAAATCTATTGTTTGTACCGGTTGCTTTACAAATGATGTTTAGTGACAGTTATCCATTTCAAATTTTCATCTGATGAACTGTCTTATTTTTATTTCAGGTCATGTGGTAAAATATAAGAATTGCTCTGATCTTATACCCTGAGCAGGATGGTTCAGGTGGTTTCATCTGTTAATAAAATTATAAATAGAAGTATTTATAAGCAGTGGAGCTTCATCAATAAAACCTTTTCAAACCACTTCTCGAACTGTAAAAACACTTAAATTAGGACATGTTTCAAGGACCCCGCGTCCTCATCGTCAGCTGATGTTCGACTAGTTCTTCAAGTGACCGCCTCCCTCTCCTGGCGCTGTTCAACGAGTTGAATGACGTCATCTACTATCGGTATTTCAAAGTTCATGACTCTCTTTTTATTCTTCAAAATGTGTATATTTTCCCAAACTGTTAATTCCCAATACTTTTTTGCCAGTACCAAAAGTTTTATGTCTTTGGAAATATTGTGACTTTTTCACCTGAAATGATGGGCTATGGCTGATTTATCTGTCTGTTTTATGCATCTCATGTGTTCTTTCATCCTTGTTTCTAGGTTTCTTTTTGTTTTTCCAATATATATTTCATGGCAATCCTCACATCTAACACTATAAATTCCATATAATTTGTTGGTTGGACCTGTGTTTTTGAGCGGGTGATTTAGTATGTTTCTCATGTTGTATTTCTTATGTGGTACTAGCTGTATATGAAATTGACGGAAAATGTTTTTAAATTTATTAAAAGCCTTAGGATGATATGTGAATTTGCAATATACTTTCTTTGGGTCATCAGCTTTTAAAGTGCTAATGTCTTTGATGGTTTTCCATCTTTTATGTTTGTTTATCATTTTCTTAATACATTTTTGGATCAAAGCCATTCACAATTGCAACATATTTAATTGTGATGACCCAAAGGAAGTATACTGAAAATTCACATATCATCCTAAGGCTTTTAATAAATTTAAAAACATTTTCCGTCAATTTCATATACAGCTAATACCACATAAGAAATACAACATGAGAAACATACTAAATCACCCGCTCAAAAACACAGGTTCAACCAACAAATTATATGGAATTTATAGTGTTAGATGTGAGGATTGCCACGAAATATATATTGGAAAAACAAAAAGAAACCTAGAAACAAGGATGAAAGAACACATGAGATGCATAAAACAGACAGATAAATCAACCATAGCCCATCATTTCTGGTCAAAAGTCACAATATTTCCAAAGACATAAAATTATTGGTACTGGCAAAAAAGTATTGGGAATTAACAGTTTGGGAAAATATACACATTTTGAAGAATAAAAAGAGAGCCATGAACTTTGAAATACCAATAGTAGATGATGTCATTCAACTCATTGAACAATGCCAGGAGAGGGAGGCAGTCATCTGAAGAACTAGTCGAACGTCAGCTGATGATGAGGATGTGGGGTCCTTGAAACATGTCCTAATTTTAAATGTAAGTGGAGCTTAAGTGTTTTTACAGTTCAAGAAGTGGTTTAAAAAATTTTATCGGTTTCATCCAGGAGATCTGGGTTCGATTCCATGGCCGACCTACCTGACCCATGGGCTTTTTTGGGTTACCCAAATTTCCTGTCCCTCAGCTTCAAGCAAAAGTATGCAATACATATATTATAATATGTCAAAATATTTGTATAAAACATATAACTGTGTAAATTAATTGTTCTTTCACATTAGCCGTATGTAGTCAAAATATGGAAATATAGAGTCAAACTGAACATTTCAATGCCATAGATGACGTTGGCCATGGTAGCTCATTGGTTAAGAGCAGCCGGAAGGAGACCATAAAATCGAAGGTTCAAATCCCGGCTATAGCATTGAATTTTTCAGTCTGACTCTATCTTTCCATATAACTGTGTATTTGCTGTTAGTAAATATATCCATTGCTGCCAATGCAACAGAAAGGGGGGAAATATGTAACACAAAAGTTTCCAATGTTATTGCTTCATTTTTCAAAAAGGTTATTCAGCATTAAATTTTAAGCTCTTTTTCTTTTCTTTTTTCACTCATTTATATACTTTCATACAGTCACTGCTTTAAACTACACTATATAATTACACAAATATAAATATTTGTTACTAAATCTCCACTTAACTTAAGAAATTGATGTTAATACTTCTTTCTTCTTTCTAATGAAGATCGATTTCGAAGGCAAATTGCATTCATCCTCAGTTCAAAACAAACTCCGTTGTCAAGGAAATCTCGGTTACCATGTTTTTTCTTATGTTATGTTTTCAGCATTACCAACATCTGAAGACGAAACAAACCTAAAAACAGAATCAACTGCCGGTATGTCAAAATTCATTAAGCAATGTTTATTTTTTAAAATAAATATCTTTTCCAAAACTATTAAATCTATCGGACCATTTGATTGTTTTAATAATATAACTTCGGGATTTATTTCATGGTGAAATGAGCAAAAAGGATCTGCTATGGCCGATTTATCAGTTTGTTTATATTTAATGTTATGAAAATGTTCTTTCGTTCTGGTTTCTAAATTACGTTTTGTCTTTCCAATATAAACCTGATCACAATCTAAACAATTAAATTGATAAATACCGGATATTTTATTATTAGAAATTTTATCTTTTTTAGAAAATTGTAGTAAATTTTTAATACTATGTTTTGAGGCACTAAAGTTATACCAACTTCTTTAAAAAATATTTGAAAATGTTTATTAACCCAAGGATGGTAAGTAAATTTTTTAAAGTTATAATCGTCTTTTATTTTTTCAAGAGTAGAAATATCATTAACAGTTTTTTGATATTTAAATTTTTCAATCTTCTTTTGTATAAAATCTTTATTAAAACCATTAATTAAAGCAGTATTAATAATATGTTTATATTCTTTATTAAATTCTTCTTTATTCAGGGGTATATTTATTAATCTATAAATTTTGTTTTGAACTGAGGAAAAATGTGATTTGCCTTCGAAATCGATCTTCATTAGAAAGAAATATTAACATCAATTTCTTAAGTTAAGTGGAGATTTAGTAACAAATATTTATATTTGTGTAATATTTATTGCTTCACTGTAACTAGCTTCATTTTCTACGTTAACTATATAATTTTAAAGCTAAAACTGAACAAAATAAGAACCTTTGAACTTTTTTTTCCAGATTTCTTAATGCTAACTGAAACAAAGCATTGTGTGTCCGATTGAAGGAGCTCAGTATTGTAAATAAGAAGTTAGATATTTGAAGTTAAACACACACTGTGGGCCACATTGGCTTACTTGCTAATGTTTCTTGTTCCTTGTTTTAACTGAAAATATGATACATTGCTTGATTCTTGTAACTATATACCAAAAAAATATGAGTACATTGGAATTGTATAATAAAAGAATATATATGTTAATAAAATGTATAGAATGTGTCTCACATTGGTTGCTTTTACCTCTTCACTCATTAGCCAAAGTTGTTAAACCATCATTTACTTAATCTAAACCCACCATATCCAAACTAACAGATATTATAACCCTGTCACTCTTAGTATAGTTCCTTCTTGGATAAATTAATTTTTTTCTGTGACTATAATGTTCGCAAAAGTTAAAGGCATATGGAGGCAGGTCCTAAGTTTGCCGCTCCTACCATCGCTGCCGACTGTGGTACATGCATCTCATGCGCCTGAACTGAGAACATTATCTCATTAAATATGCTTGCATAAATATTTGAAAATGGTAGATGTCAATTTCATAAGAAGAAAGAATTGTATTTTCTGATCATGACCATACAAAACCCCTGTCTCTACAATACCTAGAATGCTAACAATGCATGTTTTATGTTTCTTATGGTTATGGTTACTCAACATCCATCCATTCAACACAGATAAACCTGAAAAACAACATTCCTTCCTGACCACACTTATCTCAAGAATAAATAAACAGTTCACCTACTGCATGCAGTTTGAAACAGACCGAATTAATGTTCAGTTCCTTTACAGAGTAGTGGTTTGTTATTTTGTTAAAGTGAACAACATCGTTAAGTCGTGAGTCAAACTCGAGCTGAAATATTGTTAATATTACATTAAATTATCATGCACATATACGAGGTAGTCCAGAAAGTAAGTTCTATTTGGTAATAAAATTAAATTGTGTACAGATACAGAAAAATTATTTATTGCAAAAAATTCTACAGCTCTTAAACTACTTTTCCACATAACTGCCGAAATTTTGCAGGCATTTGTCATAGCAAGCACAACTTTTTGTATACCTCCTTCATAGAAGTTTGCCGCCTGTGTCTTCAATCAGATGGAAACATTTTCTTTCAGCTCTTCTCATTGTTGAAGTGTTGACCGCCAAGGAAAGATTTGAGATGCAAAAACAGATGAAAGTCGCTAGGAGCAAGGTCAGGGCTACAGGGGGTGGTCAAACACGTCCTAGCCAAATCCCTGTAGGATGTTTTTCGGCGCATTTGCAGTGTGTGGTCGTGCGTTGTCGGGAAGAAATACAACACCTTTTGACATCGCAACTTTGCCGATAAATTTCAATTGGTTTCACTTTCCTAGCATTCAAAAAATGAATCACAGATCTCATTTTACAAGCAGCAGGATTTTCAATCAACACCAACATTGTAAACAAGCACAACAAAGCGTACGTGGCTGACAGTGATTTCACAATGGCGCACGTTTCTTCTCCTTGATACAGAGTGTCTACCGCACATGTGCGGAACTGCGATCGCAGCGCTGCAGCGGAGATAAATTGAAACAGAACTTACTTTCTGGATGCCCCTTGTATTTTCTCCAGTGTTTATGATTTGAGTGCATGAACTTGTTCCTCAAAGCTGAGACAACTGATTTTTCTATCAAAAAAAGTGAAGTGATTCATTTTCAGGGTAGAAAAATTATATTTAATATGAACAAGGTTTTATGAAAGCTCTCCAATCCAGAATATAGGGCAAGTGTAGTTTTCAAAACCCAGCAATTAGCTGTGGAAGCTTGTGGTGTAGGTAATGCACATACAGTGTCATGAATTTGTAGTGAAGCAGCTTCATGCTTAGAAAAAAGGAGTGTGCCTGTATTTCAATCTCCAGGAGAGACCCACCACGAAGTTGGAAAGTAGATTACTGGATTGGAAACCATGCTTGCTGTTCCACTGCTGTGAGGTGTGTCAAGGTAAGATTTTAATGTTTTATGAACATTTAATGTGTTTAATTATGGAAAAAATAGGCAGAACCTTTGCTGGTGTGTACAGCGTGCTATGTAAGATCCTCTGTCGGCACACACACTATGCTTGGCAACAGCGCTCCGCTTGAACATTGGCCAGTATTCAGGCCTTTAACTTTTGTGAGCAGTGTAGCCTGTGAAGTCCTGTTTATTTTGAATAATTTGTATAACTGGTAAACTCCAAGAAATAGAAAAAAATCTTACTCCTAAAACCATATAGATAAAATTAAGGAATACAGTAATTGTAATGTCAAATAAAACTTTTGGTTATGTGTGATTGGAGGAATTTAGTAATAGTGACGTCAAAATTAATTAGACAAACTATTTGTAGTCGGTTTATTGACACTTCGTCACTTACGTTTTTATATTATCGAGGGACTAGTTTTGGAAGTCTTTGCCAGTTGGAGAGAGGTTGAAAATGGAGGCAAAGCCTTCCAAAACCAGTCCCTCGATAATATAAAAGCGTAAGTGACGAAGTGTCAAACCAACTACAAATAGTTTATCCGATTAAAACTTTTGGTGTTATCCATTTCCATTATATTATTTTTTATTGGTTTGAATTGTCAAGTGCTTTACTGTTTTCATTGATGAGCCACTATTTGGTAGATAGAGTCAACATGAAAAATTCAATGCCATGGCCGGGATTTGCGCCACGGATCTCTTGGTTTCCGTCCAGTCACTCTAACCCATTAAGCTACCATGGCCAATGTGCCGTCCTGACATTAAATTCTCCATTTGACTCATATATTTCCCCAGTAGTCCACTAGGGGCTCTCGCATTCGAGATACACCAATTGTGGCAACTTACTATTGTAAGTACTTAAGTACCAGGCTTCATCATTTAACTCTTATTATTTCAGTTAATTGATGGAAATTTCCGTATAAAGGATAAGGTTTTTGATAGAGTCAACATGAAAAATTCAATGTGTATCTCAGATGCGAGAGCCCCTAGTGGTCTACCGGGGAAATATGAGTCAAATGGAGAATTTAATGTCAGGATGGCGCATTGACCATGGTAGCTCAATGGTTTAGAGCGACTGGACGGAAACCAGGTTCAAATCCCGGCCATGGCATTGAATTTTTCATGTTGACTCTATCTATCAAAAACCTTAGCCTATATACGGCTAGTGTGAAGAAATTAATAATTTCCATCAATTAACTAAAAACAAAGAGCCACTATTTGTTAATATCTCATGGTCACATAAGAAGAAATGAATTTCAAAGCCATCGCATAAAGATTTGGTTCTAGTTTATCGTACAGTATTCTTCTTATATCTACTACAAGATATTATCACACTGGCATTCATGTGGCCTGCCGAGAGATTGTCACCACTGCTTTCTGTTATGGAGGAAAAGAGTTGAGTCGAGAAACTTGCCACCACAAAGTGGAAGCAGGGGTATCCTCTCATTGTTTATTGGCTGGTGGAGTGGGAGTCGCAAGCCTTCAAGGCTAGTCACATGCTGATGTCTTACAGCTCGGATATAACTGTGTTGCTACTATGCAAAAGAAGTTTTTAGATCGTTTCCAGAAGGATCCAATTCTAGAAAGATTTACCGCACCCAGCAGATATAGGTATAAAATCCAATGTAAGGCCAAGAGTTAGTCAGCCAGTATGAGTTGTGCAGCGGTGCTTTGAGCTGAGTGTGGTACGTTCCAGGCTCTCTTTAGGAGCCGTCAGGTCATGGGACGGGAAAGAAGCAGTTAACAGGTCAGTAAATGTGGCTCTGGGTAAGAGATTCCTGAGGTGTGGAACCGGCAGCAAAGTAGCTTACATGTGAATATTGGAGGTATGTTCAGAATTGGTGTATAGCTCGTGTTAAGAGGTGTACAGTGTGTAGGTCAATAGTGCAAAGGGTACTGCTACAAAGACTTTAAAGGAATGGTGTTGGATTTGTGTAAAAGTAAGGCTTATTGTATGTTAGCACTGAGCAAACAAGTTTTAGTGAAAGGAGTGGGGGGGAAAAGAAGCAGTTTAAGGTGAACATTTTGTAGTCGTTTGTCACAATATGTAACAACTTCTTTTTTACAAATATTCATCTGAATTGGAATGAAGCAGTTAGAAGAATAAGCTTTTGTAAGAATTCCTATGAGTAAAGGATTATGATATAATGAAGCATAAAATTAATATAATTTTGAGTCGAACTAGTACTCAATGCTCCATATATTGCTAGTGTTTACTAAGAACACATTTCGTTAGGACCATTCTAACATCCTCAGCTAATGACGACTTTTGAATTTTGATTTGGTGAACTCCTTGGAGGTGATAGGGATGTCTCTGTTGGTATCTTGATAAACTTGAAGTTTGGGTTCTCTTTACAGGTGGTGTTGAAATTGAATAGTTTTCATTCATGCTTCTTTATGAATATTTTTTCCCATGTGTAGTCAGTTCTGCAAAGATTTCTCTGAATTAAATTGAAAGAAATAAAAAAAAAAAGTAGCTTCATAAAAATAACCGAAAAAAACTATTTGTAGTCGGTTTTTAACACTCCATCACAAACGTTTTTATATTATTGAGAGAATAGTTTTGGGACCTGAGAGTCGGATCTTTAAGGTTGAAAATGGAAGCAACAGCTTCCGAAACTAGTCCCTCAAAAAATAAAAATAAGTGGTGGAGCATTAAAAAACTGATTACAAATCCTATTTTCAAACACTTTGGATGTCACTGTTACTAAATTCCTCCAAAAATGCATAATTATAGGAATAATTTGATATTTTAATGAAAATTCATGCATTTTCTAAATGAAGCTCTGTGGTTTAAATATAGTAATCCTAAAAATTGCTAATTTACTGTCAGAGAATTCTTAAGGGTAGAAATCATTCTAGAGTTTCTACTTTATCTAATAGCAGCCATGTTCTTCAATTTCCTCTGCCAGAGGAAATATCAACATTTTGAGATAACCTCCATAGTGCAATTGAAGGTCCTTAATAATAGTTAACTTTTGACATATTACCAGTGGTGGCTCATGGAATAAAAATGTGGCTGTTCACAAGACCTACACTTCAAATGCACACTAGCACTATCCGCTACTGCTACCACTGCTACTACTAATGAGGCAGCGCCGTGGCTCAGTGGTTAGACCGCTTGGCTCTCACCAAGGCGGCCCGGGTTCGATCCCAGGCGACCGCAAAGTGAGATTTGTGTTGGACAATACGGCGCTGGGGCGGGTTTTCTCCGGTTTCCCCCGCCATCTCATTCCCCGGTGCTCCATCTTCATCTCATGTATCATCAGTGTCATCGCCTGCGGTGCCGTATGTAGTAAAAGCGGGCGTTAAACACTACACATTTATACTACTAATGAGTGCTAGCTCTAACGCCCCACAAAATGTTATACAATCGAATGTATCTATTCCTATCACATTGCTTATTGTGTCGCTTTACTGACAGTCTGTAAGCTGAGCATTAATATTCACACAATCAAACATGGCGAACTGAATACATGCGTTTTTACGTCAGCGTGAATTCCTGTGCTTCTTTATCTTTTCACTAAGATGTACCAAGTCGCACATCCTACTTTTGTCCAATTACTCACTTCAGAGCTACACAGAAGCCACGGAAAGCAAAAAGGCACATTTCTAACACTGCAACCGCATAGCCATTTACAGGTTGTGTATACATTGTTGTTAAATTTGCGCCTGTAGTCCCGCTTTTGATTTTTGTAACATACTCAACTGTCAAATTGGGCTGCAGGCGTCCTAGTAGCTTTATTAAATTTTTACTTCGCAAGTCACTTTATCTATTTTATTTCTTAAAATGGAATCCACCGAGTTCGTAGCTACCTCTTGAGAGAAGCTCAACAGTCACAAAGATTCAAAAACTTAGCGATCGGTCGCTGTACACAACAAAGAGTAATTGTTTTGCATTAAAGCACTAGTTGTGCCTGATGTACTAGAAAACTCACAATTGTCTCATCTGCTGATTATCTACAAATTCCAAGTTTATTACAGTGTTTAAAGCAAAACATCTGTTTAGAAACTGGACTTTAAAAACACGCCGTATTCAAAGCAACATAAAGCAACAAAGCAAAGGCTGAGAGCGCTAGGAGTTGTAAACATTCTTTGTATTTGCAGATAGTTGCAGTTAAACTCTATAGATAGTAGCACTTCCCAGAGATGACCAAGAACTCCTCTGGTGTTGCCAATGTGAATTAATGTGCACATCGCCCGCCTTGGTAGCGTAGATGGTAGCATGTCTGCCTCACGTTCAAGAGGTCCCGAGTTCGAATCTCGATCAGGGTGAGTTACCTGGATAAGGTATTTTCCGGGGTTTTCCCTTACCCTGATAGACGAATGTCAGGTAACTCTAAGCTCCATGGACCCTGGACACATTTGAGCATCATTTCACCCATTTCATTCACCGTCCAATATGACTTAACGTTGGAGGACGTAAAATTACAAAAAAAAAAAAAATGTGCACATCAAAACTGTGCTCTGATCTGAGCGCACCCAACCAATGCCTGTCTGTAGCATTTGTCGTCTACGCATGTGCAGATCTTTAAATGTTACATGATATGCTAGTACAAGAGAAGTGTGCTACCTGCAACATTGCCACATAGGTACTCTGCTATCGCCATCTGCTTACTACACATTAAGCAATGAGCGTGGTAAAGACAAATAACCAATGAAAAGAGGAAAAGGGCTTCTACAAGACAAATATCGGGGGTTCACGTGCTATTATAAAGTATCAAGGGGAAACAATTTCTGGGAGTACAGATAATTGAAGATTTAAAATGGGGATTACACATAAATATGTTAACCAAAAACTCAGTAAGGGATACTATATGTTAAATACATTAAAAATGGTCACCAGCACACAGGTTCTCAGAAATGCCTATTTTGCTCAAGTCCACAGTCATATTCGGTATGGAATAATATTTTGGGGAATAGCAATTGGCTGGGAAGAGGTACTTAAAATGCAGAAGTGAGCAATAAGAATAATGATGGGTAAGACCAATAGAACGTCATGTAGAGAGCTGTTGCCTGTGGCCTGTATATACATGCTAGAAGTAATATACTACATTCGATCACATTTACATATTAAACACTGCAGGACTAACCTAGCCAAAAAAGTGCACACCACATTGGAATAATTCTGTATAACAAACTGCCTATCATGATTAAAAACATAAAAGATCTAAATGTATTCAAAAAAAACTTAGGTCATTGCTATTAGTTCATTTTATACAGTTGCAGTTCCTAGAAATGTGATTATGTAAACTATAATAGTTAATGTTAATACTCTAACCATTTAAATAATTTTAGGTTATATAGTTTTAGTTAGGAATAGGATTTTACTGTATGTATTCTTGTAATTTCTATTTGCTTTTTCTTGACGAAGCCATAAAAATGTAATTTTTTTAAGTGCTGAATAAATACTAATACTACTACTACCACCACTACCACTGCTTGTGCTCCTAACAACAGCCGCTCCTGCATATTACAATAAACATTTCAATTATAATTCAAGCTGATTCACAAATTATTGTAACATCTGTATTGCTTTACTGAATGCCAAGTTCAGCTACAGTTTCTGCCTATTTATCAGTTTACTTGAAATTTAATATGTTTACGTTCATATCAGATTTAGGATCACTGAATATTTTGATCCCTTCAGAGAATTTCAAAACATCTACATCATATCAGCTGATGTACTGGCATAGGAAATTAAACCCTAATTGCAATGCAAATAATTGAAATGTAGAGCAGATATAAGAATCACCTAATCCTTGCTTTACATAGCAACAATGAAAGACTATTTTTCCCTTTAATTAATGTGCTCAGCGTATATCCTATCGGAAGATGAGTGAATGAAATAGTCTGATCGTGATTCAAACTCAGGATCTCATGAAGCATGAGGCAGTCACCATACTATGAAAGACTTGTTGAAATTTCAACTGATTTCTGCTATATGCTAACAATAAAAGACTATCCAGTTAAAATTATATCAATGAGAGAACATTTATTATTTCTTTCGAAGACCAGTTCCATTTTTACGCCGCAATGGTCATATCGGCGGCCGTTCTCCTTTGGAACATATCAAAGGTGTTAACTCGTATTCGTTGGGTTTTAATCATTACATCACGATCACATTCACACTCTCATTCATACTTCCAGATCTGGGGAAGATGGGGAATTATCTTGGTCGGAGATAAATGCTCACCCCCAGGAATTGAACCCGAGCACAGCAGGCAGTGCTCTACCGACCAAGGTTCATTTATTGAACCTTTTTCCCTGCAGTATTTGTGTAATTGTCTCTGGTAGTCTTCTCCTTTTGTACAAGTAGATCAGTTGTGAAGTGCTGAAAACTTTCAACTGCTGCTGCTTGTAGTGTTAACTTCAGAAACATTGCCAACTGCAATAACACTGTTATACTTTTCATTGGTCTCATAATAAATGTATACAGACAGATAAATGAGTAATGCTAAGTTTTGGAAAAGAGAAGATTTAGGAAAGGATGTTGAAACCAAGACCTATGAGTTGTTCAGAAACAATGAACCCATTCTTTCCAACGGAGTTGCACAATAAGCTTTTTGGCTTATGTGCAGAAGGTTGTCAAAACTCTTTCTCAAAAACAAAAAGGACTTTCACCTAATCTATATTTCAGGCTTGTTCCATTTGAGGTGTACTGTTTTAATAGGTTCTTCACACCCAAAATTATAAATTAACAAACAAATGTTCAAGCTGTAACACAAAACATTCCAACTAAGTAACTGCGAAAGATCACAATCAGATTTTAGAAGGCATTTTATAAACTAGGATGCCAAATTTTGTTCCCTACAGAATTTGAGAGAACTCCAAATGTATCATATAATATACACTCTATAGGTGGCAGCAGTTCATGCAATTATTTTAAATTTTTTGGAGTATTTCCATAAGAACTACCCTTAATGTTTTCCCCTAATACAAAATTACTTTGACAAGAAACAAACAAAAAGAGTAATTAAAATGTATTCTTTTTAAATTCACTCAGTTGTGTCCCTAATCTTTCAATGCTAGTAGTTTTCTTTGAATCCACTACATGGCTGTGTAAGCTATATAGCTAATTTCCTTATCTGTGCAATTCGTAACAAACTCTAATAAAGTAAATGTACTTATAGTTAGTGGCCTAGGCACTATGTTATTAAGAGTTTTCAAAATTGGTCAAAGCATCCCAGATTTATGGTACCTACTGTCAATCTATTTTTATTCAAGCACAGGCACCGGCTATTTTGCTGTTTGCACTCACCATAAAACAAAATCCTTAAAGATTGTACTGTTCCCTAGCATGAGCTATGGCTCTGGGAACCTTTTCAGATAACAATAAATAAAATAAATAAATAAATTGACAACAAACTGGTAAATGTGCAAACATTTTCCGTTTTGATAGTTTACACATTGTATTAGTATTTACTGACATGTTAAAGAATTCCCGTAGGTCAAAATTCTAACATACGGTAATTCTGGTAGTTTACAGAGTCGTTAGTAAAATAAAAAAAATAAGTAAAATGCAGTAATTATTTATTATTCGGAAGCGACTCATTGTGCAACATACAAAATGCAGGTACATAGACGCGAGCTGGAGACGCGAGCAATACAACAGAAGAATGAAGATGCAGTAAAATGAACATACATATATCGCTACATTTTACTTCCAAGCAATATACATAACTGTTATCAAATTGTCTGCCTTTTATCTCGCCTGTGATTTCTAGGCACTACAGTTGGTCTTCTAAAATATGGTGCATTATTACAACCGTAATGCGAAACGTAGGTAGTTGTCCAGTTACCGGTCACCTTTTTAATTTCGAAAATGAAGATGAGGTTAGCAACACCAGCAGAATCATCCGCTGTTTATAATAAAAACCATAATTGAACTTTCAACGCTTAGTACCACTCTAATCTTCCAATATTCCACTTTGAAGATATCTATTAGCAAATACTACTATTTCGTGATAGTTTTCCGTTTACTTCGTATTTAAACATAGTCCCTGCTAGAGCAAATAAAATCGCGTTTAACCAATACTAGAGGTTTTGATCTGTTACATCAGTCATTTAGATATATTAAAATGTTAGCCCGAAATTTATGCGAGCTCTATCTTAAAATTGCAAAGTTGTTCTGACGCCGTTAACCCTTGATTCATGCACATCTTTTTTATATCTGCTTCTTATAGAATAGATACTAAATTTATCACATAATCGCACTGAATAAAAGCGGATCATGGCCAAGAACAAAGTTACCTCAGCTTTGCAAGTGTGTGGTAAAGGAGGTATGAAAACTCTTAAAATTTTTCACAATAACAGCATTAATTGTGACTTAAAGCGAGTTACAGTTTAAATATCTAAGCCTACATCAGTGTAGGTTTCATTGCGAAGATATCGTTAATGAAATATGTGGGTATCTACAGTACTGCATATAATAATTGAAGGAATGCTTATAGTGGCAGCTGCCGTTGTAATTTTATGGATAATCGGTTACACTTGCTGTTCGTACGAAGCGGATGAAAACGATATATAACATAATGAACCAAACGCCGAAACTCTTGCAGGTTATGGCGCTCAAAGGTGTACAATTCAGAGTAAATTGGGGAAAATGTTGTAAGTATTTTGGAAAGATTCAGACCTCAACCAAGTGCTAAGAACCAAAAATAGCATTAGTTGAAAATGCAGATACCGAATATAACTTTACCAAACGTCA
This sequence comes from Mantis religiosa, assembly GCA_030765055.1. NCBI lineage: Eukaryota > Metazoa > Arthropoda > Insecta > Mantodea > Mantidae > Mantis > Mantis religiosa. The sequence continues at coordinate 17,036,404 of CM060957.1, forward strand.
CTTGCCGTGTTGTAAACAGAGTAAATGTATTTAGAAAACATCTAAAGAGAATACAAAGATTGTTGTTGCTCTGAGATAATAAAGCTGTTCTGTGAGATAAAGTAAGAAGTGGACACTTAAAGAAGTAATTCGGGATAAAATAAAAAATTGTAGATATTACACAAACAACCATGTTGGAAGGTTGGCCTCCAATAGACTACCAAAGCAAGGTTTTTTATTATATCTGCATCAAATTTTGCCCTATGTCTCTATTCCCAGATGACCTGTTGTATCGGCTACAACACCTAGGTTAGTATATATGTTTATGATTGGGATGATAGGATCGATTGTTATCAAAATTTAGCCTGTGTTAGTGTGTGTATGATATATCACAGGGTCCTGTTATCAGACAACATCTGCTCCTGTCATCATAACTACTATTTTTATAATACCATTCTCAGACCTTTTCGCTTTAAAAAATTGGCACAGTTATAATAACGTAGATAAGCCTTGCAATAGGAAGAGAGGCAATGGGATGGTCTAGGGTGAAGGAGAGATCAATTTTGATAGCATTTGATGTGGAGTGAGACATATTCAATTCTTCATATGTTGGTAGAAGAAGACCAAAGGAGTGTATAAAGCTTGCAAAGTCATCTACTGTGCTTATTTAAAAATTACTTGACCATTTCAATAATTATTTCACTGCCAAAATATATTTAAAGCTATATACCATTTCCAAAAGTTAAAAAATTGTGAGGAAAAGTTAAGGAAATCATAAACGTAACATTTGCAAATATATTTTCATAACGCTTGCTGTGAGCATCAGGTTGATTTTTCATCTTTTATTCAGTGTATTAGGGGTTTAACAAAATTATAACAGTTCTATCATCGTGCAATCAATTTAAAAAAAAAAATAGAGGTATGTAAATTAAATTGTAATTCAAAATGCCACCAATTCTACATCTGTATAAACCAGTAAGTGTTTAATATGTAAACCTACCATATTCTCTGTGCATTGATTTTGATTTCAGAAAATTCCTGTTTGTGCTCTGGGTGTATAGAATTGTTATACCTACAGATTTGTGTTATAGTACTTATTTCAGTATATTAACGTATTTTTAAGTTTTAGCACTTGAGAAAATGTTACTAAAATACATTTTCTGTGTATTATTATGTTAGATTACTTACATTATTTACAGGGGGAAGAGAGAGGGATATCAGATGGGTCAGTGTCTAGTGCGGGCACTGGGAGTGCGTCGCAGAAGATGGGGTGCTGATAGTGATGAAGAAGCAAGTGGTCTCACAGGATTAACAGACAGACTTCGAGAGTATACTGTAAAGCAAAGCCTATACATGTGGGCATTGCTTGAGGCTCCAGATATCCTGGAACAGCAGGTTAGATCAATTTTTTGCTCAAGGAAAACTAATTAAAATATTGATAAAATGTTTGAAAAACTATATGTAGTTGGTTTTTCACACTATGTCACTTATATTTTCATTTTTTGAGGGACCAGTTTCGGGAGCTGTTGCTTCCATTTTTAACCTTAAAGGTTCGACTGTTGTTTGTTGTTGCTGCGTGCGGTCTTCTCTCTGGTGGTGGAACTATGAAATTATTGACATACTGTCATTAAATTTCTGTGAGATTAACAAAACAGTTTCCAAAACTGGTCCCTCAAAAAATGTAAATGTAAGTCATTGAGTGTTAAAAACTGACTACAAATAGTTTTATCATTTAATTTGGACATCACTTTTACTAAATTCCTCCAAACACGCCTACAAAATTAATAGTTTGTGACTAAATGACATGAAAAAGTTGCACCAAACTTCATTTATTAAAATTTGTAAGCTTTCACGGCCGGTGTCAGTATAATATAAAGTATTAACCGGGCTTGTGGGCCTTGGTCCTTTAGGCTCCTTCTTCATCTTCCCAGACGTTTTGTCTGCAGCTGCGGCACACACTTCAGTGGCAGTGCGATCGGAGTGTCCTGGCGGAAGTCTCAACATCAACCGTCTCAATGAGTTAGAGCGACTGGACGGAAACCAGGAGATCCATGGTTCAAATCCCGGCCATGGTATTGAATTTTTCATGTTGACTCTATCCATCAAAAACCTTAGCCTATATGCGGCTAGTTTGAAGAAATGATTAATTTCCATTAATTAACTAAAATAAGAGTTAAATGATGAAGCCTGGGACTCAAGTACTTACAATAGTAAGTCGCCACAAACGGTGTATCTTGGATGTGAGAGCCCCTAGTGGTCTACCGGGAAAATATACAAGTCAAATGGAGAATTTAATGTCAGGATGGCACTTTGACCATGGTAGCTCAATGGATTAGAGCGACTGGATGGAAACCAGGAGATCCGTGGTTCAAATCCCGGCCATGGCATTGAATTTTTCATGTTGACTCTATCCAACAAAAACCTTAGCCTATATATGGCTAATGTGAAGAAATGATTAATTTCCATCAATTAATATAAAAATTATTTGTGGTTGGTTTATTGACACTCGTCACTTACTTTTTCATATATTTATGAGAGACTAGTTTCAAAGGCCCTGGCCTCCATTTTCAATCTCTTTCCAACTGGCATCTGTTGTTGTCTGCTCTCTCTGGTGGTGGAACTATGAACTTTTTTGTCAAATTATCTACTGGCGGGATTTCAAAGTTCATTACGCGATCCTTATTTTTCCAGATGAATATGTTCTCCCATGTTGTCAATCTATTTTGGTTGATCACTCCTTTTAATAATTTTGGATTTGGATCAATGTCATGGTTTTCATTCCAAAAATGAAATGCTACTGCTCACTTGTCTTCTTGTTTCAATCTGATGTTTCTAAAGTGTTCTTTGACTCTGGTTTTTAAATTTCTTTTTGTTTGACCTATGTAGCATTTTTCACAATTCTTACAATTTATTTGGTATATTCCAGATTTGTTCCTTCAGAGTCAAAGAACACTTTAGAAACATAAGATTGAAACAAGAAGACAAGTCAGCAGTAGCATTTCATTTTTGGAATGAAAACCATGACATTGATCCAAATCCAAAATTATTAAAAGGAGTGATAAACCAAAATAGATTGACAACATGGGAGAACATATTCATCTGGAAAAATAAGGATCGCGTAATGAACTTTGAAATCCCGCCAGTAGCTAATTTGAAAAAAAAGTTCATAGTTCCACCACCAGAGAGAGCAGACAACAACAGATGCCAGTTGGAAAGAGATTGAAAATGGAGGCCAGGGCCTTTGAAACTAGTCTCTCATAAATATATGAAAAAGTAAGTGACGAGTGTCAATAAACCAACCACAAATAATTTTTATATTAATTTTGACGTCACTGTTACTAAATTCCTTCAAACACACATTCCATCAATTAACTAAAATACGTATTTGGATGTTCAATCTGTCTAAATTTGTACTTCTTGAGCTTGTTGATTTCCATTTTTAAGCCTAGTTTCCAAGAGGAACAGAACTGAAAACCAACATCACAGTTCAGCATGCTCCTCTCAGAGGAAATGGCAAAGCCCCCTTAACTCTCTGCTCTCAGTAACTTTCATTTTGCCATGATGGTCCTTTCCCAAAAGTTGACCTTATGGTCGTTATCAAAGCAATGCTCTGCCAGTCCAGACTTTTCAGGTTGCATTAAACAAGTCTGTTCATGTTCTTTATCCTTGGTTGTGATAGTCCTTCCAGTTTGTCTTATATGCAGCACCCCACAGTCACAGGGAATGCGGTTCACCCCCAGAACTTTGAAGCCCAATTTGTCTTTCACCAGTCTCAATAAGAGGTGTGTTCAAGTTATAACATCTATTTTTTTTCTTCAGGACTGGGACCAGATAGGAACTTTCATCTCTTTTTTTTTTTTTTTAAATACACGTGGAATATTTGTGAATGTGACAGAGATGGTAGCACTGTACAGGCATAAAACTCTAGTGGCAGTGACGAGAGTTAGTAATATTTTTGATACTTAAAAGGCGAAGTTTTCATTACATGAACAGTGTGTAATCATTTTCTCCATTTTCATAGTGTTACACGTATTGAAATTCATCACCAGTTGAGTGAGGAATGTGGTGATGGTACCATGTATGTGTCTAATGTGTGTTCCTGGGTGCGACAGTTTTTTGAACGCAGAACATTGTGTGACATCAAACCAACAGTCACGGCCTCGCACCAGCCAGTCTGACGACATGTCCAGCGAGTGAAGAACATTGTTTTGGAGGATCGCCAATTGAGCATTTTTAGATCTTCATGTACAGATCCCACGAAAATGCCAATTCTGGAGGTGATATCTGCAACTGTCTTGGCACATTGGCCATGGTAGCTCAATGGGTAAGAGCGACCTGACGGAAACCAGGAGATCCGTGGTTCAAATCCTGGCCATGGTATTGAATTTTTAAAGTTGACTGTATGTAGTCCTAACTCTCGTCGCTGCTACTAGAGTTCTATACACTGTACAGTGCTGCCATCTCTGTCATGCATTCACAAAGAGTCTACGTGTATCTTAAAAAAGACCAGAAGTTTCTATCTGGTCACAGTCCTCAAAAAAAAAAAAAAAAAAAAAAAAAAAAAAAATTATTTGAGTTATAACTTGAACACACCTCGTCAATGCTTAATCTTCAGAGGTGGCTCATCAGCATGAATGTTGTATTTGTTGAGAATTCTGCTGATTCTGCCGGATAGGTTGCCAGTAAACGGGATGCAGGCTGTAGCGGTAGGCTTATCATCTATACAGTTGGCTTGAGACCTGAGAAGATCTAGAATATATTCGTTGCCAGGAAAGATTCAGATCTTATTTTAAAATTATTATTCCTTGCTATCTTAAATATGCAGCAGATATTTCGCTGTGTGATACTTTATCTAATTATTAGATTATTGAACAAAAACTAATCTGGTAGAATTCAGTTTTTACATTTTAATTCTAGCACTAAATTGCATTTACGAGGGCTGTTCAATAAAGAATGATCACAATTTTTTTTTGACTATTTACCTTTACTCATCCTCATAATTTTGATGGTACTTCTCAAAATAGTCTCCTCTGAATGCGATGTACTTGTCCCAGCGATTCTGCCAGTCTTGAAAGACATGCTGGAAACTATTTTTGAGAGATCCTTCAAAACCGCCTCCGCAGCCTCCACCACTGCTTCTGATGATGGATAATGCCTCCCACAAAGGCATTTCTTCAAGTTAGGGAATAGAAAAAAGTCATATGGGGCTAAATCCGGACTATAGGGAGGGTGAGGGATGCACTTCACATTGATTTTTGCAAGATATTCAGCAACAACATTGGCAATATACGGCCGTGCATTATCGTAGTGCAGCATCCAGCCTGCTTCACGGAAATGTGGTCTTTTGTGTGTGATATGGAGTTGCAATGTTTTCAGGACACCCCTGTAGTATTTTCCAGTTACTGATGTGTGTGCAGGTACAACATGCTGATAAACCATTCCATGAATATCAAAGAATAAGATGACCATAACTTTCCCAGCAGAAGCAACCACTTTTGCTTTTATGGGGGTTAATGATGAAGGAGATTTCCACACTGAGCTTTGCTGTTTTCTCTCAGGATCAAAATGATGCAGCCAAGTTTCATCAGCAGTGATTACGTTTGAAAGAAACTCCGGATCTTCCTCTAACATCAACTTTAACTGCATGTTACCTCCATTGCAGCGGTCGGCGATACTGAACATGTCTGAACTTGCCTGGTTCTCATAGGCGGGAACCAGGAGTACCAACAATGAAACTACTACGGTGTGTTTGTTTCACATTAAGCTAACAGAATATAGTAATATTAAATTTTAGTGCGAAAAATTATGACTGTAAGAAAATTATAATCTTTCCTTATTGAACAGCCTTCGTATTATGAACCTTTTTATCTAAAAACTAACATTTTAAGGCATAGCAATCACCTGTTGCCATATTTATGCTTGGAATTTAAAGGCAGAGCAAGCACCATCGATCTGATCAATGTGCAGCAGCAAGAGAGTTAAATAATTTCTTTGAAATAAGAGAATGCAATAAATAGTTATCTTATGTGTGTACAGAGTTTTGAGGAGCTAGCTTCTTGGCACAGACATCCTTACACCTGCAAAACTCTGCGCAGTCAGTTGCCTGCACATCTTGAAACACTTGCACTTGATGCAATTGGACAGCTGGTCTGGCAACTCTGTCTCATGCTGATCAGAGCGACAAAGAACAAAGATGGTAAGTACAAAATACTCTTAAATACTGTCCATGCAGATAGACATGACAGTGTAAACATGATGCACAGTGATATGATGTGGTCGGCCAGTCAGTCAGCAAGTAGTGTGGCTGTGTTTAACATGGATGACATCATTCATGCAAGGCTCCGCCTCTTTCCCCTACTCCTTGTACTGTGCATCTGACTGCTCTTGTTTATTTGCATGTTTATTTCAATGTTTATTTTACATTTGTTTGTTTAGAAAGAAATTTAGAAACAAGAGCAAAGGAACACTTTAGGGACATAAAAATAAACAATTAGAAAAATCAGCAGTTGCCATGCATTTTTGGGAAAAAAGCCACAACATAAATCCAGAACCAAAACTACTAAAACATACATCAGGAAAACAAGAACTGTCCACATGGGAACAAATCTTCATTTCAAAAAATAGGAACAAAGTCTTCAATTTTGACATCCCCCAGAAAGATTTGTTCAGCAAGTTCCTTGAACTGCCACCAGAGGAAACCTCTGACAAAATGTTGCCGGCTACACCACCGAGAACCAGTCGATATCCGGTTGACGATGGAGGCAAAGTTCCTAAAACATTTTCCGGGAAAATTTAAGAGTAAGTGTTATTAGTGTCATTAATCGACTCCCTTTAAATTTAATTTACACTGTCATTTTGTCTTATGATCATAAAATCTAAGAAAGGCAATTGATTGTTTTCAACTTCCATAGTGAATTTTATATGATGATCTTGTATATTCAGTAGTTTTAAGGAGTCATTTAAAAATTTTGAGGAACTACAGAAAAAATATCAACATATCTAACCCAGAATTTAAACATATTTAAACATATATGAGAAGGTTTTAGTGATGTGTGTCTCCAAATTGCTCATATACAGATCGGCTAGGAAAGGTAAAAGTGGATTCCCCATTGCTAGGCCTTTTGCTTGTTTGTAATATTTGTTGTTGAATTTGAAGTAATTTTGTTCAATACATAGCAGTGTTATTTGTATGATTTGATCTACCTCCATATCGTTGATCTTGATGGACTGTAGCCACACTGTTACATTATAGATTAGACCATTTTTTAAACATTGGATTATCACTTCAGGCTCCTGGGTCCTTCTTGTAACTGCAGGAACATGTATAATGAAATTATTAATGCAAACACTTTCTTGATTAAGTTGATAGAAAAATAAGTTTAGGAAAAACTGCAGAAGCTTATAAAAATAAAAATAGTTGGTAGAGGAAGTCATGTGAGTGTAGTACATGAAATTAATTAAATTTATAATTATTTTGTCACCATTTAGAGGCTATAAATATGTTAAACAACAGTCTTACATGTTGAATTACTGGTTGATTTATACAAATACAATTTGTAACTTAGAACTTCACTTATCTTATAAGAAATTGACACTTTTCTTATCAATTGTTCAGGATCGCAATTGCGTGGAAATTCTTCCACATCCTCAGCCGGAACCAACAAAACTGTTGTCATCGTTACGAGCGCTAGATGTTAATATGTTCTTGTTAATATTACCAAAATCTGAAAATAAAACAAATTTTAAAACAGAATCGACTGCCGTTATTTAAAAATTCATTATGTTTGTTTTTTAAAATAAATATCTTTTCCCAACCATTAAATCTATCGGACCATTTAATTGTTTTAATAATTTAACTTCTGGATTTATTTCATGGTTAAATTACCAAAAATGATCTGCTATGACCGATTTATCTGTTTGTACTTAATGCTACGTTGTGTTAAAATGTTATGTTTTAGTTAATTACATAGTTAAAATGTTCTTTTGTTCTGGTTTCTAAATTACGTTTAATTTAGAAACCAGAACGAAAGAACATTTTCGTAACATACAAACAGACTGATATATCGGCCATAGCAGATAATTTTTGGTCATTTAACCATGAAATAAATCCAGAAGTTAAATTATTAAAACAATTAAATGGTCCGATAGATTTTAATGGTTTGGGAAAAGATATTTATAAACATTGCATAATGAATTTTGAAATACCGGCCGTCGATTCTGTTTTTAATACAAGAACATATTAACATCTAGCGTTTGTAACGTTGACAACAGTTTTGTTAGTTCCGGCTGAGGATGTGGAAGAATTTCCATGAAATCGTGTTCCCGAACAATTTATAAGAAAAGTGTCATGATTTCTTATAAGATAAGTGAAGTTTTAAGTTACAAATTGTTATATTTGTTTGCTTCACTGTTAATAGTTTCATATTTTACGTATTTACTGGGTGAATTGTTTCATATATTAAGTTTCCACTCAAGCCATATATAACTGATGTAGAAAACCTATTCTGAATGAAAACTACTTACAGCTATCTTATATTTAACATTACTGTTTTTGGTTTCATATACTATATATTGTTAATGGTTAAGAGGTTGTAATACTTTCAGAAATGTATCAGCAAAAGATCTGTGAGGCAAGTCGCTACATAGGCAGACTGCTGCACGAAACTATTCCTTCAGGAAGACTAGCAGATGAAGTAACAGGAAAGCTATTACGTATTACAGGAAAAGTCTGTGAAGAGTTGGGAAGTCTACATGATTCAAGACTCATCTGGTGTCTGAGGGAAATAGTGAGCTTAGTAGCATTGCACCCTGCTGTTACAGAACTGGATCTGCGCTCCAACTGGCTTCTTGCCTCTCCCTTGCTTCCCCCACTACCTCCTTCTCTTCGCACTTTGAAACTTTTCCACTTACCTCGACATCGCCATTGTTCCTCATCTGAAAACTTCATTGCAAATATTGTACGTGGTCTACCGTGCCTTGAAACTTTCGTCTTTCACATGGAGTGTACAGATAGTATTCTCTCCGCAGTTGCCAAACACTGTAAACGATTGAGGAACCTGGATCTTTATGGCTCTGAAGCTGTTACTGATGACTCTATAGGTTCAGTATTGAAGCTTAAGCACTTGGAGCAAATCAATTTGCAACAAACAGGTATCACATGTCGAGGTACAGTAAGACTGATTGGTGGTTTGTGTAAGTTCCCATTTCCAGCTCTCCTAACTGGTCTTTGTTGCAACTTTCTCACTGCATCACATTTGATCATCCTGGATAAAATGTTTAAAAATCTTCATAAAATAGGTGCAGAGTCTTATGAGGAAGATATTCCCGTGTTTAAAACAAATACCAAACACCTTTTGCAGTTAAGTATTCTCAAAATTGGTTGCACACCTTTCACAAAAGTGAAATCTCTTATTCAATCTACTGGTGCTCATCTCTCAGTTCTGAAACTTGAGTTTGTTCATGGTTTGAACATTACAGTGATTGGCCGAGGATGTCCTTCCTTGCAGTCCCTGACGGTAGTGGACTATGAGCCGTTGGAACCACAAGTTGGTTGGGAGGAAAGAGTGATCCCGCCACTTGCCGGTTTCTCGTCACTGAAGCACCTTGCTCTGAATCTTCACCGTGATGATGACAGTAACATTGGTTACATTCTTGCTCAATGTACTGAAGTACGAGTTGTCGTACTGATAGGGGGAAGGAAGGCAGAGAACAATTCGGCTGTTCGTAATGCTCTCATCTATAACCCAATGTTGCATCTTGAGAGATTCTCGCTGGAGTCATACATGTCAGGGTTGCTCATGCTACAGACAGCCATGTGCCTTGCTAGTACCTGCCCCAAGTTGGAGTTGGTCCGAGGGCTGGACTCTGCCAACAGTGTTAAATTGCTCAAACAAGCTTTTCCTCATGTGTGTTTTAGTGAATAATGTTATTTATTGTTACCTGAGATTCTTATCACACAGTGTATTGTATAATCGTGCCTTGTCTATTGACACCTCATTAAATGTTAGAAAATGCATTAGGAATGGAAGCAGTCATAAGTAGCATAAATAACTGGAGTGCATTGTAAAAGATCCTAGGGACTAGATTACATGAAACAAACACTTTGTTATATCGAGATTTAACTGTATTGGAACACCACAGTGAAGTGAAAAATTATTAAATTATAGATGAGTCGTATTTTTTACACATCTGCTTCACTTTCGTACCTATTTTGAGGACATGTTTCGCAAAGAGTCTCACTCAAAGAGTTTCGCACTCTTGTGCGACTCTTGAGTCGCACAAGAGCCGTAGATGCAAGTGATGATTTGCGAAACATGTCCTCAAAATAGGTACGAAAGTGAAGCAGATGTGTAAAAAATACGACTCATCTATAATTTAATAAACACTTTGTTGTTTCATAATCTATACATAGGGACCTGTGCTATTAAGGGAGTATCATTTCCTTCTGTCAGTTTTAAAACCTCATCTTTACACAAAAACCATACAAATAGCAGTGAACAATAACTGATGAAGAGGGCAAGAGCATGTAAAACATTTTTAAACCTGTCTTAAATGGAGAGAAAATTTATGCAACACATTAATAAAGGCTAAGAAAAACCTTTTTACTGTAACTCCTCTTATACTCTAGTACTGTGACCTGTAAGCATGCAAAGCATGTAATGCAGCTTCAAGAAATATTGCTGTTCAATAATTCTATTTATTTACTGCTGCATATTGTGGTAGTACATTTCTTTTAATTTAAATATCAAATACATGCTTCATAATCCAATCAGCATCTTGCATGCCAATCAATGTTTATTTACTGTGCGGGTTGGCTCAGGCAGTTTCATCTGTGGCCCACATTTGGGTGGTCTGGGATCAATTCCTGTGGCCAGCCTAACTGACCCATGGGCTTTTTTGGAATTTTTCCCGGATGGAGAATACTGAGTAAGTTAATTACATCCTCCAAATTTCCTGTCCCTCAATTTCATCTCCATTATCATTTCATATCATCTCTCATCTGTTGGTCTCTTTCACAGTAGAAGTGTCGGCTGAATTCTCGGCGTTGCATGGCAGGATGATATGCTCCTCTGGTAGGACAGTCTCTGGTCTGCAAACATGATCTGGTAGGGCCATTTCCGGACCACAATAGAGTGGGATATACTAGGGATCTATGTAGGGCAGCTGTCACTGACCTCCCTCTCAACCAGGGAGTTACCGAGCTGTCCCCGAAGGGCGCCCGGCACCTCCAAGGCTCTTTCCATAGGGCAATACCTAGAAGCCAACAAGCCCCTCTATCTGGTCTGAAAACACAAGACGAGTGGATGTGGATACACCACTTACGCGCATCATCCCCACAGGGAAGACTACCAAATAACCTCGGTGGGGCCATCTGGTGATCTAGCACACCTTCTACTAGCTCTGCAGGCTAGTACACAGGAATATATGGCTTCCCTCAACCCCGTCCAAAGACGTACCTGATGTCTCACGGGTATCAGGTACCACTGCCCCCTCAAGTCTAACCCAATCTGAAAAACTCCCCTTTGGGAGGGACTTGGCAGTTTGGCCCGAGGTTCCTCTAGTAACTTCAGAGGTACCATGAGTGCTAGGGGTCCGCAGCGCCTGCACCACAGCAGCTGAAGGGGATGGATCCCCTCCCCTACGGGGAGTAGAGTGGGATGCTGATTGTGCTGGTCTGCCATGGAGTTTCCAACTGGCCCTACTCACTGTCGTGGCTCCTTGGGTCGGCCACTCTCTATCTGCTCTCACCTCATCCTTCCTTCTGGAGTGTCCCACTTGGGACATCGGTACAGTAGACCAAGTTTGAACCTCCATGCCAATTCCCCTCCGCAGTCAAAATCAGTCCAATGTTTATTTTACTTGCGCCTTCCCCATCAGAGATCCCAACTTAAGTAACTTCTGATATTACATTGCAATTTATATAAACCTGAACAATTTCAATAGACCATAACTTTTGAACTAATAATAAGACACATGTGCAACTTTGGGAGAATATAATACACCATTGGGAGATTACATTACACTATTTACATCTTAGAGAAAATGTTGGAAGTGTCCTCCACCAGCATCTATACATGTTTGTACTCGTCTCACCATATTCTCTGAAGTTTTATGGAGAGTATCCTCTCCAATGTTACTTATTTCGGTTCGAATGGATTCCTTGAGAATATCAATTGTCCATGGCCTATTCTTGTACACTCTTTTTTTTTAGATTCCCCCACAAGATAAAATCTGGTAAGGTTAGGTCTGGGGATCTGGGGGGTCACAGACCTTTTGAGATTATTCAATTATCAAAGAAACTGGTTCAAGTTCCATGGTGTCATTAGATGTATGGTACGTTGCTCCATCTTGCTGGAGGTAACCTTCTCTCAATTCGATATTATCCAGCTGCTCCACAAATGTCTTGAGGATACCCATATAAACTTCAGTGTTTACAGTCATATCAAAGAAAATGGGACCAACAATCATAGAAGCTGACACAGCGCACCATACTCCAACCTTTTCATCATTCTCCCAGAGCCACTGAGATCATTAAAACAAATTTCTACATTCTACGAGCTTTCAATGGGAAATTATGGGCTGTTGAAATGGTTCAGTTTTATATGGATCACTCTATATTATACCTGTCAATAACCTTCAACTAAGCTACAAACCTAGGAATCGGGTAGCAATATCTTCCAAAAGAATAAGTATCCATGATATACACTCTAGTTCCATTATTTAAAAAAATTAATAAATAATTGCTCATTCTGTGTAATATTGAATCTTAGGTGGTAATGTACTTTTCTGAGATGCACCCTTGTTTTTGTATCCAATGAGATTATTTTTATAAATCCATAGTTTATAAAATGCCATTTTCTTGACATTTGTTAACTGCAAAGAAATTGCAGTAAACTGTTTTCCTACTGAAATGTAATTGTGTTATTAATCTCTAGTCATTTGAAAACTTAATTATAAGGTTTGATGTGATTTTGGGTTGTTTGTCATTGTGAAGTACAAATAATAATGTATAATGTATTGTAAACAAATGTAGGCTTTCACGGCTGGCATCTTGTTCAGTAGAAGATTCCAGGCTGTAAGGCTGTGGTCCACTGGGCTTTCTCATCTCTCTCCCAGACGTTTCGCTTGCAGCTGCGGCAAGCATCATCAGTGGCGTAGAAAAGTTCTCATTATACTCGTTGTAGCCACCGATAATGCTTGCCGCAGCTGCAAGTGAAACGTCTGGGAGAGAGATGAGGAAGCCCAGTGGACCACGGCCTTACAGCCCAGAATCTTCTTCTGAATATAATGTATTAATTTTATTAAGAGAATCCTCAAGACTTTAAAGATGATTTCTGATAACTATGTAACTTGAAATGTAAAAATACTCTCAATTTTGAGATAAGAATCCTTTCGGTTTATTTTACAGCAGTAAACTTTTGAACTTTCTGAGAAAAATAAGGAGGAGAAAGATTTTTGACATTTCAATTTTCATAGTTTTCAAACTTTGCAAAGACTCTCTATTAATAAAATACAATTGTTACTGAGCAAATAAACAATTGATTTGTAGCTTCAAATTTTATATGTCTACAAAGGAAAAAGTTGCAAATCATACAAAAATGTTAGTTTGATATCAAATTTAGTGTATTTTATAATCCAATAAATTGAGAGTGCACTTATTGAGTCTTTCCTGTTTAAAACAATGGTTTCAATTTACATTTGAAAGTATTTAACTGTAGTCTAGTACAATTCCTGAAGGTCTGCAGGAAAAGCTCAATTTCCATTGGTACAAATTAGTTTCATTAAAGTGTAGTAAATAATGTGTATATTTTTATATTTGTTTCTTTATATACAGTTAGTTACTTCTGTGTTAAAATATTTTATGATTTTATGTTCAACTAATATCACTTTTGATGAACTGTAAGATTATATGTATTGTTGAGGCTTGGAGAACATTTTGAACAGAGCTATATAAAACTTCTGACTGGAGCTGTTTCACACCTTTAATGGAGCTGCGGAATTGCTCATTAAATTGTTGAATGTCTGCCTCAATTCAGTAATATCAGGAATAAAAGTTATATAAGTGAAGAAAATAAATTAACTTTTCTTATCAGAAACCTTCATATTTAAATAAGTTTATACATAAAGAAAAATAGCTTCAATTTGAAAGCATATCGATATGCTATTTTCAACAGCTTAACACATTTACTAGTGAACATTCCATTTAAGCAAGAAGGATTTGTACAGGAATACCACAATACAGCAGACCTTCACCGAGGCATAGTGTGCTAAGGTATCATGCCTTGATTCCCTGCCACGGAACACAGCCTGTCTTCGATCCCACCCCTGGGGGTGTGGATTTTAAGTCCAGGGTATAGGACCGGTACCCACTCAGCATCGTGAGGAAATTGAGGTGCTTGCGATAAGTAAGCGACCCTGGATGTGAAATGCAAGTTTCTGTCTGGGATTGTCGAGATGTTGACCATATGTCCTCGCTGTATCGGTTGGATGATCGCCCTCCTCTGTCTTACACATGTGGGTGTGAGGCCGACAGGCCCTGGTCTGATATGGACTGTACTGCTACAGGTTTAACCACCACACAGCAGCCCTCAATGAACTTGACTGCTCTCTCATGGATGGCAACATAGCCAAGCTCAAGAGACAGAAACACTTAAGGAACACCACTACTCTTACTACACAAAATCTGCAAAATAGTACAAGAAATTCTTTTTCCAATCATGGCCAGAAAATAACTTCCAAAACATTGTCAAGGTGTACAGCGCTTATTTAGCATCACAAAATAAATAGATAATAAAGAATAACTTGGTGTTATCTCAACAGTTACGTAGATTGCAACAAAGTATATTGAGGAAAAGCAACGTAGAATCTTAAAGGAAAGAGTATCTCCAATGTATTAAATAAAAAAAGTAAAAAGTAAACCCAAGGCGTAACAGCCTGAAGTAGGCCTGAGCCTAAAAACCCACCTGCCAGCCTCATACCCACATATGCAAGGAAGAGGTGGGCAATCATACAACTGATATGGGGAGGAGATGTAGTCAGCATCTCACCACCCCCACTGGAAAGTTGAATTTCTAGACCAGGGATTGCTAGCTGTCATAGCTCCTCTATTCCCTCACAATGCACGGCATATATCAGATACGAGAGCCCTTAGTGGTTACTGGGAAAATATATGAGTCAGTTGGAGAATTTAATGTCAGGACAGCATATTGGCCATGGTTGTTCAATGGGTAACAGCAACTGGACAGAAACCAGAGGATCCATGATTCAAATAGCGGCCATGGCATTGAATTTTTCATGTTGACTGTATCTTATTTCTATTTATTAGAATTACACATGTATTTGTAAAGGTGTGCCCTAAAGAAAGCAAATATGTGTCCATTTTAAACAATTTCCTGTCTAGTTGAAAAAACTATTGTAGTAACATCATCACTTACATTTTTATATTATTGAGGGACTAGTTTCAGAAGCTATCGCTTCTGTTTTCAACCTCTCTACAACTAGCATCTGTTGTCTGCTCTCTTCTCATTGGCAGTGGAACTATGAACTTTGTCAAATTATGTACTGGGGGAATTTCAAAGTTTATTACTCGGAATTACTAAATTACTCCAATCATGCATAACTTCTATTTAATTGAAAAAAACTATTTGCAGTGGGTTTTAACACTTCGTCACTTACATTTTTATATTATTGAGGGTCTAGTTTTGGATAAATAGTTTTTTCAGTTAATTTTGACGTCACTGTTACTAAATTCCTCCAATCTCGCATAACTTCTATTTATGTTTTAACCAACTCTTGGAGTTCTTATTTACACTTAGATTGAATCTCTTTGTTTTGTAATCATAGTAGAGATTTGTGGTATGGAGCATTATCTAAGACTGGAGAACAAATTAGGGGCTAGTTTTACTTGAATACACTTTTTAAAATTCAGTTGTTCATTTTGCATGGTTTAGCTGTCATAACTGAAGAAACAAGAAGGGAATTTCCTAGAAACTGCTTACATAACCCACATGAATGTTCCATACATTAGTGTTGATATAAATGTCAAAATGATCCTTTTTCTGCCAGCACTTGCAGTGTTATTTGTAAAACATTACAAGTGACATAGAAATTAACTAAGACTAGAAAATAGGGTTAGAAAATATCAATGGCAGCGTTAGTAGCATAGCTATGGTGAACAGTAATGGAGTTCATTTTTCTGTATGGTTTTAAATAGCAAAGTAAATGATTATAGCAAGGAACAAAATATTAATCCTAAAGAAACATAAAAATTGATTTATGTAGAACAACAAAGAAGTAAATAAAAGCTAAGTGAGAGCTGTTTTGTTCTAACAAAGTTATAAGATAGAAATTAGAGCTAAATATTTTCTATTTGCTGAAATTTTTCTAATTGAGTGTTTAAAATAGTATACCAGAACTATTTTTTATGAAGTAATGTAGGCCTTTGACTTTATTAAAATACTTTCTAGTTTTCCAAACTAGAGAGATTCACAAATTCTAATTGTGTTTTACAGGTCTGCCTAATGGATGAAGGTAAACTTACAAGCATCCTGTCTATCACTATGTAATCATAGGAGAGCTCAAATGGCAAATTTGATTTAAAGAAATTGTTTTTCTTGGGTCACATTTATAAGTAGGCTTTCCCAATTAATTTGGTATATAATATTTTTGGTTGATAATTATTTTAATCCATTTAATTATTCTGCTGTAAACTGTATATTTAGGTCAATTTTACTTTAGAAGGTTGTGATTGTACCTGCTCTGAAGCCTTGTTTGTATTCAGAATTTGTTGTTTAAGCTAGATGTCGTTTTTAAATTTCACATACTTAAATATATTAAATTTTAAATTTCAACTTCCACTAATTGTGTATTTCCCCAGAAACTTATGCCAGAACTTGAAATCTTTTATGCCCATTCACGGCAATGTAGATCTACAATGTCCGAGTTTTTTGTAATTTACATCCTCCTCTGTTAAGTCATATCAGACGTTGAATAGAATGGGTGAAATAATGCTCAAATGAGCCTAGGGTCCATAGAGCTTAGAGTTATCCGACATTCATCTTTCTGGATAAGGGAAAGTGCCAGAAAAAACCTTATCCAGATAACTCACTCTGACCAAGATTCGAACTCGGGACCGCTTGAACGTGAAGCAGACACGCTACCACCACGCTACCTAGGCGGGCATCTGAGAGAGAGCCCATAATAATGTAAAACCATTAATCACATACAATATTTAAAAATTTGAAATACTTTTTTTGTAAAATATGTCATCACTGCTAAAGGAATTAGCCTAAAAAAGCAAAATTGGCAGGCTCTGAAATTAACCACGTAGAGATTTTTGTTTAACTTCCAATTGATTATCTTAAAAGCTGCTAATTTCTGGAAAATCATAATTAATGAATTACCCTTTATTTTATGCATATTTTCAAGATCATAACATTTTTTTCCCCACATCGAGATCCTATAATTCCTTTTTGCAGATTTCTGTTTTACACATAAAAGCAACTAAATATTTAAGAAGTACGAGATATCAATAATGCATTAAAATAAAAAAATAAAAAAACATATTGTTGCGAACGTATTGTTGAGGCGAGGCGGCGCGAGGGATGAATTCAAAGAGATGGGAAGTGCAGTGTGGAGATAAAAGCTCACTGAAACGGTGGGGGGAAGGAGACGGATTTCTGGAGAGTTCATCTTTCTTCTAGCACTGTCCTGATTGTTTGAGAACATTCCAGATAGTGAGTAAGCTATAAAAAAGGAGCCGCCACCCACCACTGGGAGTGAGTCGGTAATCGGACGTGTGTGCGTGAACAGCTGTAAAAGTGAACTCTTTTGTGGTCGATGACCTTGCAAGTTGTATGTGTTGGTGACGTAATTCTGCTACTGTAAAGGTTGATCAAAGCGTGTTTCTACGGAAATAAAGAGCAATTTTTAGTGTTTGTAACCTGGACTTTTAATTTCACGAACCCACAAAGTCACAATATATTGAAAGACTATATTAAGTCGGCAGATCATTTTTGGTCATTTAATCATAAAATAGATTCAGAAGTTAAATTATTAAAGTAATTAAATGGATCAATACATTTAATGGTTTGGGAGAAATTATTTCTCTTAAAAAAATAGAAATTATATGAAATTAATTTTGAAATGCTGCCAATTAATTCTGTAAACTTTTTGGCTTCCAGTAGATGATAGTAAGATAGCAAACAATCTATCACCTAGTAGCAGTAACCACTTAAAAATAAATAGCTAAAAAAAAGACCTGATGATGCGTTGAATGAATTGCTGTTAAGTCCTGTTAACTGTGAAGAATTTATAATTTTTAAGAAGATAAGTGAAGTTTGTAACAAATTATATTTTAATATAAAAATTATTTGTGGTTGGTTTATTGACACTCGTCACTTACTTTTTCATATATTTATGAGAGACTAGTTTCAAAGGCCCTGGCCTCCATTTTCAATCTCTTCCCAACTGGCAACTGTTGTTATCTGCTCTCTCTGGTGGTGGAACTATGAACTTTTTTGTCAAATTATCTGCTGGCGGGATTTCAAAGTTCATTACGCGATCCTTATTTTTCCAGATGAATATGTTCTCCCATGTTGTCAATATAAATGTCCAAATCCTACCTTGTTGGTGGTATCCATGTTCTTTGTTCCACACCTTCCACAACATGGGAGAACATATTCATCTGGAAAAATAAGGATCGCGTAATGAACTTTGAAATCCCGCCAGCAGATAATTTGACAAAAAAGTTCATAGTTCCACCACCAGAGAGAGCAGATAACAACAGTTGCCAGTTGGGAAGAGATTGAAAATGGAGGCCAGGGCCTTTGAAACTAGTCTCTCATAAATATATGAAAAAGTAAGTGACGAGTGTCAATAAACCAACCACAAATAATTTTTATATTAATTTTGACGTCACTGTTACTAAATTCCTCCAAACACACATAAATTATATTTTATTGAAATATTTACATTGCTCCACTACTGGTAGCTTCAGTTTTTACATATTATTCATATTTGAATTTAACTAAGTCAAATACAGCTTGGGCAGTTATTAGGTTCATTTCAAACTTTTAGGTTTCGGCAATCTCCATATTATTGATGGAATAATGGATCAGAGGAAGTATAAGAAAGTTCTGAAGCAAGAGAGTTGAGTAGCAATGTGGAGAAAATGGGCTTCCAAGAACATTGGATGTTTATGGTCCAAAATATACTGTACTTAATCCGTGACTACTGCTGTTATATAACTTCAAACCCCTTACTAGTGCCCAGAAATTAACCCTAACAAATACGTGTGGAGCAAACCTAGAAAAATGCATAAAGAAAATGACAATTTCTAACAAGGAAACCCTGAAAATGGATCTTGTTAAAGAATAGGACAAAATACCCAAAATAATTAAAACAATTATCCATTCTCTACCAAGAAGATTAGAACTTATGACTAAAGCTAATGACGAAATACTGAATGCCAGCATTTTTTTTTTATAATAATATGCACTACTTTTGGAATGTATGATTACTTCTCGTGCCTCAGAAATGTGAAATTGGGTTTACTTTTGTAAAAGTGACATTTTGATTTGTTTTAATAGAAAATAAAATTATACTGAGCCAGTCATCTGTTGGTTCAGTGATTGTTGTATTTCCTTCAAATATTCTTAGGAATATTGATTTTCCTTAGAGATGTAGTGCTGTACAATACTTCCTGTGCTCCTTGTACCACCGATGTGTTTAGCTAGCGCAATGTCATACGACACGAGCTCAGAACACAATCGATCCATTGAATTGTCGCTCATTTTACAGGGTGCAGATAAGAAGCAAAATTTCTGAAATGGAAACCTGTTAAAACCATCCTGTATATATCCTCAATAACAGGGAACTTAAACACAGTGACCATTGTTCCTCATACTATTTGTTACATATGTAGCTAAATAACTATTTTGTTATATGGATTTAAGGGAGATGCAATCAGAGGTGGCCGACTAAACCATTTTAATGACGATCACTTACACTGAATTCCCATACTTGATAATAATGTTAAAAAGGACAAAAAAAGTGGCACTAAATGGTTTCTGAACTCGCCGACAGATTTCATTTTAACTCAACTATAAGAAGAGAAAATTTATTCTACTATCCTCTGTAGTAGCAATTTTTTCAATTGCCCTTTGGTTGAAATCTGGTGTCTACATAAAGAGATGTCCAGCTGAAACCATGACATCAACAGAGTCTGTGGTGCTGCTCTGATTTTGTTTTTGTACAATTTATGCACAATGTAAAGTCATATCAGATGATGAATGGAATGGGTGAAATGATGTTCAAGTTAACCCTAGGTACATAGAGCTTAGATATGCCCTACATTCGTCTTTCAGGATAAGGGAAAACACCGGAGAAAACCTTATCAAGGTAACTCACCCTGACCAAGATTCAAACTCGAGACCTCTTGAACATGAGGTGATGTCTAAACGTCTATCTCATAACGTTATACCAAAAAGTAAAGGATTTAGATAACATAAGGTAGAATGTCGAGGGATTAAAGAAAATTAATACCTGGTGTTACACCTGAAGCTCCCCTTACCCTCCTGAGCCCACTTGCCATGATGTGGTCCAGGCAATACATTAAATGACCGCACTTTCTTGAACGGTGCTATTTGTATACTACATTAATAAAAGCCAAGAGTGGGTACAGGTTGCCCGGATATTGTGTGGGTATGTTGCCATGGTTCCTCTTTGCTTTGCAGATTAAGCTCCTGCAATATAAGGGATATGGTTCGTTTTTAAGCAAGCTTTTGTGTCAATGCTTTTAGTGATGGCGGTGGTGGTTGGCCTCTGCATGTGCATCTGGCACCCATAAAGGATGCCCGTACAGGATGCCGCTTCACTGGAGCGGCCAATTGTGAGTCCGCCAAATGAGGTGGTGCCAGATGCAAGAGGCCTAATGGGATGAGGATGCATAATTTGTGAATGTGGCCAGGTTTCTGCCGTATAGTTCCTGAAATGACCGCATGGTCGTTTAGCTATGACCATACCCAAATTCGGCTTAAACTGCAGGTGGATGCATGAGATAGAGAGACATCTCTAACTAACAAGGGCTAGGTAGCTCGTCCATCCTAAAGTATTAACAGTTTGTTGGGGAGAGTTAATTTTCACGTTTCGCGTTTTCGAGTCCTCAACATAAGTATTCCAGATTGGGTATGAAAGATGTATGAAGGGAACCCATGTGCAGTATCGTACGCTAAGTGCCCTATTCTGCACGGCTTGCAATGTGCGAAGGGTAGAACGAATTACCAAGCCCCAGATCTACCATCTGTACAAGACCAGAGCGGGATGATCGCACTATACAAATATAGTTTGAGGTGAATTGGAATTATGGACGGAAATATTGGATACAACTGCCTCAGCATGGCGTGGCTGAGGCATGCGGAGTTAAGGTGAGTCTGCCATCCAGTTGGATCCACTACTGAGTGTATGCACGTTAACTTTTGTGTTAACGAAGCCACAGCTACAAAATGCCTCTCTTCTCATCTTGCCCCTACAGGTTTCACACCACAGTATTAGTGGTACTAACATGGCTTGCACATATAAGCATGCAGATAACAGAGACTTCAAAGTTCTGGAGAACCTTCATAAAGAAAAAATGTCATTAATGGTTAAATGGGCCACTAATTACCATAGATTTGGGAATAGCACACTAACTAGGAGGGTCTGCTGATAAGTCCCAGGCCTCACATAGAAATGGCACCACTGGGCCAGTTTGACAGACAGCATCATATAGTTTAACTATAGACTAGCTAATATCCATAGTTATAGGTCAATAGCTTGTTTAGTTTTTGAATCACAGCATTTTAAACAAGAGAAGTGTAGATGTTTCACAAAAATGGAGGATTTCGAAAAACAAGCAGTGATTAAATACTTCCATTTGAAAGGCTTAATGCCGAAAGAAATAAAGGAGGAAATGGACAGTACATTGAAAGACTCTGTCCCTTCATATACAATGATTAAAAGATGGACTGTAGAGTTTAAAATGGGACGTACGAGCACTAGTGATGAGCCTCGCTCTGTCCCTTCATATACAATGATAAAAAGATGGACTGTAGAGTTTAAAATGGGATGTACAAGCACTAGTGATGAGCCTCGCTCTGTCCCTTCATATACAATAATTAAAAGGTAGGTTGTAGAGTTTAAAATGGTACGTACAAGTACTAGTGATGAGCCTCGCTCTGTCCCTTCATATACAATGATTTAAAGATGGACTGTAGAGTTTAAAATGGGACGTACGAGTAATAGTGATGAGCCTCGCTCTGTCCCTTCATATACAATGATTAAAAGGTTGGTTGTAGAGTTTAAAATGGGACGTACGAGCACTAGTGATGAGCCTCGCTCTGGACGTCCTGTGGAAGTCACAACTCCAGAGATCATTAACAAGTGCATTGTTTAGTACTGGAAGACCACAGATAGAGATAGCAGAGGCTGTAAACATATCAAAAGAACACCCAGGTAATATTTTAAGTGATATTTGGAGCTTTCACAAGGTCTGTGCAAGATAGATGACGCCTGACACCTGATCAAAGGTTGCAAAGGAAAACTGTTTCTGTTGTTTGGAGATCTACCGTAAAAATCCCAGTGAATATTTGAGATGGCTTATTACCATGAATGAAACTTGGATACATCACTACACTCTAGAAAGTAAATCACAGTCAAAACAGTAGATTGCTCCAGGTGAACTAACTCCAGAAAAGGCAAAGTCAATTTTGTTAGCTAACAAGGTTATGACGAGTGTTTTCTGGGTTGCACAGGGAACTACTTTTATTGATTAATTTAAAAAGGGTAAAAGTATCACTAGTAACTACTGTGTAAGCTTACTGCAAAGTTTGAGTGATGACATGAGAGAAAAAGACCTCATTTTGCAAAGAAAAAATCTTGTTTCTTTACGACAATTCTGCCCATCGTTCAGTCATTGCAATGGAGAAAATGTGTGAATTAAAGTTGGAATTGCTTGAACATGCACCCTATTCGCCAGATCTAGCACCTAGTGACTGCCATATGTTCCTGAACCCCAAAAAATTTCTTGGAGCACAAAGATTTCACAACAACACGGAGGTCATTGATGCGGTAAACAGTTATTTTGAGGACCATGATAAATTGCACTACAGAGATGGTTTAATTAAATTAGAACACCGATATGACAAATGTATTAGTCTTTCTGGAGGTTATGTTGAGAAATAAATAAAGAAATTTAAAATGGTTTCTTTTTTTCTCTTTTTTTGTGAGGCCTGGGACTTATCAGCCGACACTTGTAGGCTCCCTCCTAGAGAAGCCACGAGATGTTATAGTACCTACATTCTTTTTTCTTTGCCAAGTGTGCGAAGTACTATATATTTTTTTTCTATTAAATGGGAAGAGTTCTGGTAGGCGACGAATGAGATGCATTTGCGTGCTCAACATTGTCACCTCGTTACTCTGCTCTTTTAATATTTCCCTCTCTCTCGAGATGCAAAAGTGGTCAAAGAGAACCCAAGCTGAATTTTCCTTTTATAATAAGGCAGTTGTTAAAATCAAAATTGGAACAAGGATATTCGCATCCTATGTATATGTTTTAAATGTCCACAAAGTTTCACCAATTTTAATTCAGTCCTCTTTATACTCATTTTAGACAATATGAAAATATAACACTTTGACTCGAGATATGAGTGGTAGTCAAATGAAATCGAAGCCAGTGTTGCAATATAACACCTGTAAAATATTTTCTATAACTTCTCTAGGAGATTAATATGGCCAATCCCCATTTTGTAGACGTTTCTGTTAATGGAGTCACAACCTTCCCTGTTCTGTGCGAACTTTTCTATTCAAATCGGTATTAAAAATATCCGTTTGACAATAATGTTGCATGGGGATGTAAGGTATGCCTCAAAATATACAGTACTCTTTTTCGCGCAGTGCACATGCGCACGCCTGAGCGTCTGCGTGTTATATCGCCATGATGTATGGTTAGTTGTGTAAAGAACGTTGTGCTCTGTAACTGGGAGTGGCAATGTGTCTCACGACGGAGGAAAAAGTGTTTATAGTGGAGTATTATTTTCGCTCGTACGGAAACGATTATCAAGTCTGGCCGAGTTTAAAGTTGGTGGCGGAGCAATACCGTCAACACTTCAATAAGCTAACACCTAGCAACAGTTACGCTATCTGTTAAAAAATTTTGTCTTGCGGTTAGTGTATTGTGTCAACGCAAGGGAAGGTCTGGTAGGCCAGTAACTGTGTCCACAAATGAAAATCATGGACGGATACTCAGGTGTTGCCGTCCAAAGCGAAATCTTCGGCGAACATCCCTGAAATTAAGCATCAGCAATACGTCACTCGATGATTCTTTAAAGACATAGGTGGATTTCCGAACCGAATATAGGTTGGACAACGACTGACTGAAAGGCATCTCAGGGTAGAATATTGTGCACGATTTTTGACCATGGTGTACAAGGATCCAGAATTCTTGTTCAACGTGTGGTTCGACAAAAGTCACATTTACTTGGGCGGTTTTATCAATCGCCAAACAACTGGCTTTCTTGGTTTCGAGAGGCCAGACACTAATGCAGAAACCGCTACATACTGTGAGTGTGAGAATTTGGTGTGCAGTGTCTGGAAACGACGTGTTAGATCCGTATTTCATAGAGAATGATGATGGCACACATCTTACTGTTAACCAGGAACGCTATAGGAACGTGGTTATCGGGCCATTTATTCAGGATCTACGGAAGGTTTTGTCGTGCCAGGAACATGCAGATGAAAAGAGAGTGATTCCAACAAGACGGGGTGTCTTGTCACACCACTCGACAGTCCATAGCCATGCTGCAGGAAACCTTTCCAGGACGAGTAATTTTCCGTGGGCCTGAGTTCCCTTACACATTATTGTCCACCAACGTAAAGTAAGTCCCTGAAAGGAATGTGCCACCCAGTGACACCCTTATACAGTGGGATAAGGACAGCGAATGTGTGTGACAGAACGCATGCTACACAAGGAGTAGAACCGTTAAAAAAAACATACGCCTTGTTCACTCTGTACACTAAAACCAGATTCATCCACAAAGGTAGAAGACATCAGAATGTTTTTCAATTGTCTGTAACTGAACTGACCTGGGTTGTCATAAGCCTGTCCAGGGAAGGTATAGGAACCCTCTCCAACCCCCCTGCGTCTCAGGGCCGGGAGACTTTCTCTGCTGTGGTAT
Source organism: Mantis religiosa (assembly GCA_030765055.1). Lineage (NCBI taxonomy): Eukaryota > Metazoa > Arthropoda > Insecta > Mantodea > Mantidae > Mantis > Mantis religiosa. The sequence continues at coordinate 17,061,594 of CM060957.1, forward strand.
ACTGTGCATTTCCCCGATACACAAATTGATGCTTACGTGTGGGGAATGTTAAAGGAGAAAATTTTCAGCTGTCCTGATCCACCCAAAACTGTTTGCATTACGTCACAAGATCGTCTCGTTCTTCGGGACTCTGCAGCAACCTACGTTCCGGAATGTGTTGGAAAATCTGCGTGATAGTTATGAACACTGCCTACAGCGCAATGGAGCACATTTTGAACATTTACACTATAATCTGAATACGTAAGGTAATTACCAGGGGCGGCTTCTGAAGTAGTGCCGCTGTGTCATGGCACCATCTGTATGAAAACGAAAGAAAGAGAAGTGTATAGGAATTGCGCAAATAAAGATTGTTTCGGAGTATCTGCTCCCTCGTGTGAATAGGCGTGTTAAACACAAGCGCTCTGTCTTGGTTGTTTTCCGTAGCTTGGTGCCGATTCCTAAACGGCACCATTTACACTCATAAGCGCCTGTGTTAAGGGCTACGATGTCTGCTTATACACGGCTTCTTATTGGAGAAGGTAGTGCCGAGATTCCTCTGCCGCATAACTTACGCTTCATCCGCTAGAGTGCAGTAAAGCTAGGACTTAGGATAACTGTCGCGAAATCGTACACGAACGCTTCGTATCACACTCTCCATGAACTGTATTATCAAACTTTTTCTGTACTCGTTACACCTGTGCGTAACAAGAGTACGGATGTAATAAATATCTATTTCCGTTTCCCTGTATGTTCTGTTTGGTACAGTATATTATAAAATAGGATGGATTATTGTTAAGATTACCTAAATCGTTCGAAATTGGTATACATTTATACTCTAACAACCCTTACCTATTTATTATTTATTTATGGCAGTATCAATACAATGCCTCACCGGCCGCCCCTGGTAATGGCAATAAACCGTGCGATATGAGTTAACGTTGGGGGACGTAAAATTAAAAAAATGACAATAACAGTAGGTAACATAATTTCCAGTACTGTAGATTTTGGCACATACTGTCTCTAAGGTAACATTTCTTAGAAAGTCTTCTGTTAGGGAAATACAACCGATAGTCCAATCTCTTAGATCTATGCCATGTAAAAGCACAAGTGAGATAAGGAGTTTCCTGATCAAACCGATCCATATAAAATAGAGCGCTGAGGAAAAAAAAAAAAAAAAAAAAAAAAAAAAACGATTTAAAAGCGCCCGAAAAAAATAAGTTACCGTTCCGTATTTTACTTTCTGAATCAAGCAATTCAACTAACGCCCTACGAGAAGTAAAAATGTTACAAGGGAAAGATGATCAATCTCAGCTTGCAAAATGTAGTGGTTGCAGGATAATCGGCACATGTCCATAATTAGCTACATGATGTAGACGAGCTTATTTATTTGAATCATATGACTTTAATGCACCCCACAAGAGGGAAGCACTTATACTACTGGAAAAAATGTGCAGTGTTAAACGTCCGCTTTTACTACATACGGCACCGCAGGCGATGACACTGATGATACATGAGATGAAGATGGAGCACCGGTGGAATGAGATGGCGGGGGAAACCGGAGGTCCCGGAGAAAACCCGCCCCAGCGCCGTGTTGTCCACCACCAATCTCACTTTGCGGTCGCCTGGGATCGAACCCGGGCCGCCTTGGTGAGAGCCAAGCGGTCTAACCACTGAGCCACGGCGCGGCCATTATACTCCTGGAAGATGTCCAGAACAAGCCAAATACAAATGTGTGATAGTGTTTTGTATGTGTATATATGCGTATTTGTTTTACCTAAGAATTGTATGTTATGAATTATACTGCGCAACAATGAAAATGTTTCGGGCTTAAAAATAGTGAATTTACATGTATTTCCATCTGCTGAATTAAAAATCACCATATAAGTCATAGATTTGCTCTTGTTTTGGAGATAAGCTGACATTTCATTTTTTAGAGTGAAGATTTTAAATTTAGGGGATTTTTTTGGGAGTTGACGCACCTGTGAAATAACAAAACACAATCAGAGAGAAATTTTGGAAATTAAGTGATGCAAAAGTTCAAGAAGGCATTTTTGTCGGACCACAAATAAGAGAACTTGTAATGGATCCTGCATTTGACCAAGTTTTGGAGGAGAAAGAAAAGGAAGCTTGGGAAGCCATCAAGGGTGTTGTTCATGGATTTTTAGGCAACAAAAGAGATGACAAGTGCAAGCATTTGGTGGCAGTGCTCCTGCAAAAATACCGTAACCTTGGATGCAACATGTCCCTTAAGATCCCTTTTCTCCACTCCCACCTAGACTTTTCCCCTCCTAGTTGTGGAGCTGTTAGTGCTGAACATGGGGAGAGATTCCATCAGGACATTTCTGTTATGGAACAAAGATATCAGGGCCGTTGGAATGAAGTAATCCTTGCGGATTACTGTTGGTATTTGTATAGGGATCTATGGAATTCCACCACAAGAGACAAGCTAAAAGGCGACAAAGTCATGATTCTCTTCAGACACGACTATCTGCGAAGTATTTTTCAGCAAAAGCTCTTAGCATGTAATTACCAGTTAAAAAATCAAATGCACTTTCATTGTTGTTAGCTCGTACGTAATTAAAATGTATCCTTTTCTCTCAATCCGTTAATATGCGATACTTCCACCTTGTGTTTATCATAGAGATTACAGCTAATAAAAAATGTTCATTGTCATATTTGGTTTTCTCAACACAAAATTAGTAGGAATTGTTTCAAGAAGTGCTCGAAATATTCAAAAATTATTTCTGTTGCCAAATATTATCTTTATTATTATTAACACTATTTATTATACATTATTTTATTTATCACAAATTATATTCATTTTTATTGCATGGCAGAGCGTCGAGGCGTATTGACCGCCAGTGACATAGTTTGCATTCGCTTATCTTGTTAATTGGAAGATCGAAGGCGTTCAATAAGTGACGAAACAGTAATGGAGCACTTGAGAGCTGTGTGTCTGATATGAAAGGTTTGCAAATTAATGATTATAAGCAAATGTAAATTACCATTGCAGTCGCCCGTTTAGTCACTTGACACAAAGGGACTTTGACTCCCTCATCTTTCCCCTTCTCAGAATATTCTGTCACGCTGTATACAATTTCTCGCGCTTGCCGATGTATAACACGTTGCTGACCAGAAAACATGATTCCATCTGAACAGTGTACATGCACTGTCTCGCCGTGTACGTACGATAGGCTCACTAAACAATTCCATTGTTTCACATTCCTTTCGATACATTTCCACGCTTTGCCATGTAGTTAACAAGGCTTTTTGCATCTCCCATGCACAGTCACTATAAAACAGGTAAATAAGGGGACAAACAGGACTGTAGTTGGAAAAATAATTATAAGGATCTACATCTTCGGGTACTCATCTAGTCTTTCAAAATGTTCTAGGCAGACTCGAAGAAACGTTGATCTGTTTTCGTTTTATGACAGGAGACTTCTTGTGCTGATCACCTTCCTGTTGCCAGCCAGGATTACACCTGTTACACTGGGCTGAATTCAGAAAGAGGAAGTACAGTTAAATTGATAAACATCATATCAGAGATATGATCCACCAAAAGGACATGTCTTAAAGTTTCGTAATCTCATTCAAAAAGCCCAATGAACGTCCATACTCGGCTGTTTATTTAGCAATCATGCCTGAGGCAGAAAAAACACTGGCGGCAGGTCACAAGGTTTCCTTTCAATATTGCTGTATCCTTGTATTCCCTGAAAGTTCCGTTATCTTTCCGGTTATGTGATTACAGAGATAACTATATTTGTTTCTCCACACGTTATATCTAGACTATCGGATCATTCGGATGGATTCAACATCGGTTGATTGACAGGAGATCATTATAGGTACAACTATTTTGCACATCTTAATTCATTCCAGTAAGAGAAGGCTTGAGTAGTTAATTTTAGTTCTAAATTGGCAGAAAGGCTTCTTTAAAACTGTCCTATGTGAATGATTTGTACTCTTTTGGATATCGACAGAGGTACCTACCGATTTGAATTCACTTAATTTAGTCACACCGCTAGCTACTTAGACATAATCGCGAAGATTTTACTAAAATTACCAAAACACTCTAAACATTTCTTTTTTATCATTTTTTTTTATTTATTCATTAATCGATCAGCATTGCATGCTTCCCAGATCCTTGTTAACTAATTGAATGCTTATGAAATATATAATGACATGTAAGGAAAACAAACTTGGCTCCTATTATCTACAGAACAAAGAGATAACAAGAACAATATTCATAGTTTTTCAGTCAGTCACTAAGGAGAAGATCCTGTGTGAGGCAGCTCTTCAGGCGTGTGGGTTGGTGGGTGCGTACGCCGATGTCATACACCACAGTTCCTGGAATATGTGGCAGGTTGGAGAAGAAGCGAGAGGTGATCTGACGTACGTATATACTGGTAAATAGGAAGGAGACCAAGTTCTTTATGCAGTTGTTCATTTCTTACGTACCAAGGTGCATTCGTGGCGATGCGCATAAATCGATTTTACAGGACCTGTAGCCTACGGAGGTGAGTGTTGCTAGCAGTACCCCATACCTGGGAAGCATATGTGATAAGTGACAGGACAAGGTAGACCCAGTAGGGGAGGAGATCCGTCCCCTTCAGCTGCCGTGGTGCGGGCGCTGCGGACCCCTAGCACTCGTGGTACCTCTGACGTTACTAGAGGAACGTCGGGCCGAACATTCGAGCCCCTCCCTGATAGGGAGTTGTTCGGATTGGGTTGGGCTCGAGGGGAAGTGGTTCCCGATACCCGTGGGAAATCGGGTGCGTCTCCGGACGGGGTTGAGGGAAGCCTTATTTTCCAGCGTACTAGCCAGCATAGCTAGTAGGTGCACTAGATCACCAGGCGGCACTACCGATAACCTTCTCCTTTGGGTTTGGCGCGCGTAAGTGGCGTATCCACTTCCATCCCGTCTTGAGTCCACAGGACTATGGAAAGTCCCACGGAGGCCCGGGCGCCCTTTTGGGACAGCTCGGTAACTCCCTGGTCATTAGAGGTAAGAGAGAGAGAGAGAGAGAGAGAGAGAGAGAGAGAGAGAGAGAGAGAGAGAGAGAGAGAGAGAGAGAGAGAGAGAGAGAGAGAGAGAGAGAGAGAGAGAGAGAGAGAGAGAGACAGAGAGAGAGAGAGACAGAGAGAGATTTGTAGAGAAGCAGAGAGCATTCAAGACCATTATTTTTATCTTTTTATCTGCTGTTGGCAGTATCATTCTCCCGTTTTTTTAAGTGTGATAATGTGGCACGTTACAAACGAAGAGCCACATAAGTTGTTTCGTTTGAGAACTAGATTTCAAATAATCTACATTTCTGTCACCACATATGATTAATTATCTTTTTCATTTAAATAAAAAATTCAAAGCATGTTCGAGATGTCTTATAAATATTTCAACATTGCCAAGCGAGATTAACAAAGGGCTACCATAAATAAATTTATATTACTTCCATGTAACTGAACTGTACAGAGTACCAGATCTTTTTATAATAAAATTCGATAAACCTAGAACTTTATAAATCAAATAATTTAAAGAAAAATACAGATACAAGCTCCACCTTTATGTAAAACCAGAGACGCAATGAAATTAATTGATATTCCTGTTGTATTAAGGTGTTCGAATATTGTGGTAATTTTTAAATATAAGGATATGTTGTCATATTAGCAGAATTGACATTCTTGTTTCGAAATCTACCGTATACTGAAGATTAAACAAGTGTAAGAAAGAATGTTAATTTTTCCTTTGTTGCATCATGATTATTCATTTTATTTATGTTAAAATTCCCACAAAACATAAGATAAATACCTACTATTTAAAATAATTTAAATAGGAATTCTTAATATTCAAATGTTGGCTGTAGTTGTAAAGAAATATGGTATATTTACGTTGGCAGCCTTGAAAGTTCCTTTAAAAGATTGTGATTGGCGTTCTCCTTCTCTCCTTTAAAATTTTTAATCTTGTGAGAATTGCATATCCCATATCATCCTAGTTTGTGAAACTAAGAAGACGAAAATGGTAAAGAGTAGATATGTAGCTCGCTATTTTGAACATTTATATTTATGCTGCATCAAATATCTGGCAATAGAAGCACTAATCATTTAGGGATTATTAGTTTATAGCAGAATTTGAGATGTGCAGGAAGTCACATGTTGGTTACAGTATTAACTTCGCAAAATTTATATAATTTAAACTGTGTCATGATACTTTCTTTACCATTGTTCTTCAGTTTGCTATCCAGTGTTCTAGAAAGTGCGAGAAGGGGATAATTAGCTCGTGAAAGGAATACGTGTTAATTTTTTTATATATGAAGGGGAACTGCGCATCAATTATGTGGGAAATTTGTAATTAACATTTCGTTGCTGTGTTCCGGACTGTGCTAGTTCATGATAAATTTAATACACCTGATATCTTTGCCGGGTTATTTTTCAGTACCGGAGCTTCGGCATGCAGTTAATACATTATTTGCATATTGCTTTATTGTATAATGCCAGTTGACGTCAGCTGAATTATTTCACAGTTCGCACAGTTAACGTGTTATCCATATATTTGTAGTTTATTTGTTTTAAAACATTGGAATAGAAAGGATAAATTATAACTTACACTTTGGTTAAACTGCAGAATAGCGGTGTTGAAGGAATGACGTAACGGAAACAAGCTGTTGCCAACTGCGGAGTTCTGAAATACGTCAAACAGCAACATGTTGCCAACAGATTCTTTTTGTTATTCTTTTCCAATATTGTTGCATACAGATGTTACTGGGTTAAACTGCATAAAGACGGCGTAGACATGGCGGGCATGATGTCATTAGTGGAGCGTTGCCAACAGCGAAGGCATGCTTTTGCTGAAAATACCAACACTACATAAGCAAACTAGCAATACTGCAATACATAAGGAAACTTTCTTCATTGCTGCTTCACCGCTGCTGCCTTTGCCATACCCTCTCTTTTATACACATATGACAGGCCTTGCGCACGGTTGAGGTTTTTTTTTTAAAAGCTCTTTATAAAGCCTCAAAATAACCAGCAAAATCTTTATATGAGAGTTTGGTTGGAATGTGAATTTTATAGATAAGTAGTAGAGAAAACAAAAAACTAGATAGCTCAACAAAACCAAAATCCGAACTCAGGCTGTCACTTATAATTTGGGTGTTGAGCGAGAATGGGTTTTACACAAACACACACATACACAAAACTACAACTTAATGACATTGCTTCATGAAATTATTCCTGCATCATATATTTTTTTATGTGAGGTGTATCCAGAAAGTAAGTTCTGTTTGCTAATAAAATTAAATTGTGTACAGATACAGAAAAATTATTTATTGCACAAAATTCTACAACTCTTAAACTACTTTTCCACATAACTGCCGAAATTTTGCAGGCATTTGTCATAGCGAGGTGCAAGTTTTTTGTATACCTTCATAGAAGTTTGCCGCCTGTGTCTTCAACCAGTTGGAAACATCTTTCAGCTCTTCGTCATTGTTGAAGTGTTGAATGCCAAGGAAATATTTGAGATGCAAACACAGATGAAAGTCGCTAGGAGCGAGGTCAGGGCTGTACGGGGGGTGGTCTATCACGTCCCAGACAAATCCCTGTAGGATGTTTTTCGTCGCATTATCAGTTGTGGTCGCGTGTATTGAAGAAACACAACACCTTTTGACATCGCAAATTTGCTGATAAATTTCAGTTTGTTTCACTTTCCTAGCATTCAGAAAACGAATCACAGATCTGATTTCACAAGCGGCAGTTTTTCAATCAACTCCGACATTGTAAACAAGCACAACAAAGCGTATGTGGCTGACAGCGATCTCACAATGGCGCACGTTTCTTCTCCTTGATACAGAGCATCTACCACACATGTGCGGAACTGTGATCACAGCGCTGCAGCGGAGATAAATTGAAACAGAACTTACTTTTTGGATGTCCCTTGTATTTAAGCAAACACTAACGACAAGCAAGACTTCAGTTGTGCATAGTTTTTTGTAATGTTTGCTGTGAAACCAAAAAAGCCTTTGACTGAGGTAGTGATAACTAGAAATAATATTGTATAGAAATGCATATTTAGTTTTTTATTTGTGATATGGAATTATGTTCTGCAATATGTTTCATATTCTGTGCTTGTGTAGTGTATATAATACAATGTTTCCGATGCTACTGCTATTTCACCATTTTTACATGCATCAAGTGTATAGCATATTTTTACATTCACAATAAATTAATTTTAAATTCATTTGTAATTTATCGCTTTAACTCCTATTTTATGTTCAAATGTTTTATGATTTGTTTTACACTGCCAGTTACCTAACACATTTCAGTATGTAACGAAAATTTAATATGTTTGAGGTGCTGCAGTGTTCTTTTTTGAAGTTTGAATGATTTTAGTTTTTTATCTACAAGGCTTTTTTTATATCCATTTTTAATTGCAGTTTTTGAGATTTGATATTCTTGCTGACTGAGGTGTAGATTTACTAATCTGTGTTCGAGACTGTTGATGGTGGCATGTTTGTGTGGAATTCGGTGCAGTTGCACATGACAGATGATGGCGGCATTGTGTACAGATAAAATAAATTTTCTTTCTTTTTCAAATTGTAACTTTAATTTAGATAAACCATTTGAATAATACTTGTAAACACTTCAAATAATAAACGTCAATATTATATAACATTAAGAACACTTACGTAGCTTTTGCAATGATATATGCACCGTATTAGTTCTTGCAAAGTTATGGACCTTCACAAACACGTCCGTTCTGTACAATGGTTAAGCGTAGAAGCTTTAGCCAATCTCGATTTAGTGGTACTTCTGTTGCAATGGAAGTCAACATTTTACCATTGGTCCATGTCGCAACCAATTATAATTATGTTCATTGCTAGACTCAATATTTTTATAACTTTTCTTTTAATTCATTTTTCAACACTATTTAACACTCAACATAATATTTCTTGTTAATTTAAATTAATTTTGTTGCTATCAAAGTCATGATTAATATCCAATTTCTTTTCTTCTATCAAATTACTTTTGCACTTTCACTTGTTATGCTAAACTTCGTCTTCTATCCAATATAATTAAAATCAATTTTATATAAAACTGAACATAAAATAACTGTTTCAAGTATCGCAAGTTTATAATAGAAAAAAGAAAATGTGTTGGCAACTTTTGCTGTTTGCATATTTCAGGACTGCACAGTTGGTAACAGCTTGTGATGTCGTTCCATACCAACTTAAGTCTATGCCATCTTTCTGCAATTTAACTTGTTACTGACCACACTTTATAGAATATTCATCCTTCAAGGCAGAGAATACTTCTGTTAAATGAGGCTGTGTAATAAGACAATGGCACATCCAGAATTATCTTAAGCAGGTATCCTTTGAAACACGCATCCATAAAGTAAAATACAGACGGTTATAGGAATGTTACATTTGTGATGTGGCATGTTAAGTTCTATCACTATAGAGAACTCACAATAAGAAGTGTCTAACAATATCAGTATATTTATATCCTAGATATTGTTAATATGTTTAGTTAAGATGGGTCTGCCGTGCAGTACTTCGGCTATGTTGTGTTGAGGCCGAGCGGGATGGCTCAGGCAGTTTCATCTGTGGCCCGCATTTGGAAGGCATGGTTTCTATTCCCGTGGCCAACGTACCTGACCCATGGATTTTTTCGGGGGGTTTCCCGGGTTGCTGGGCAAATGCTGAGTAGAGTAATTACATCCCCCGATTTTCCTGTCCCTCCATTATCATTTCACATCATTGCTCATCTGTTGGTCTCTTTCAGGGTGGTGGAAGTGTTAGAACATGCAGAATCTGATGCTGGACCGGAAGACGCCTGTGCACGGACTGTGTAGCCAGGTCATTGTTGCCCATTGTTGCCGTGCCGAGAGGAGGTGCCGGTGAGGCTGCTCAACCCATCAGATGCCGATCACGTCATCCAGGCCGGGAAGGAGTTGGGGATTTGCGAGTCCGTTGTCAGCATATTGCCAATTGACAAGACCAGGAGCCAGTGCCGACGCAACACCCGGGACCCCGGCTGGAAGGCTTACTGGAGGGGGCGGCCGACCACCTGACTGCAGAACAGCTAGAGAAGATTCGACAACTGCTGAGATGAAACCAGCACGTCTTCAGCCAAGGCAACAGCAACTATGACCGTATGGACCGAGTGCTGCACCACATCGACACCAGAGACGTCCGGCCTATTCAGCAATCACCCAGACGTGTTCCGCTGGCAAAACAAGTGGCGGTACGGGACATGCTGGAGGACATGAGATCCAGGGGAGTGATCGCAGAGTCTGACAGCCCTTGGTGTTCCCCTGTAGTCCTGGTGAAGAATGGTGATCTACGCTTCTGCATGGATTACAGGAAGCTGAACGCTGCCTGTTACCAGGAAGGACTGCTTCCCCTTATCTCGGATTGACGACAACCTGGACATACCTGCTCGTGCGCAGTGGTTCTTGACCCTGGACCTGAAGTCGAGTTACTGGCAGATGACTCTAGACGCGAGAGACAAGGAGAAGACCGCATTCTCGACCGGCCAAGGTCTTTGGCAGTTCACAATTATGCTCTTTGGTCTCTGCAACGCACTAGCTTCCTTCCAACGCCTCTTGAAGTCAGTAATGAGAGGATTAACTTATGACGCCTGCCTGCTATACCGGGACAACGAAGTCTTCGTTGGCAAGACATTCAAAGATCATATCGACAACCTGAGCAAGGTGCTACAGAGACTGCAGGCGACCAACCTGAAGCTGAATGCGAAGAAGTGCCAGCTCTTCTGCAAGGAAGTCAATTACTTGGGCCACATAGACTCACCAACCAGAGTGGCCACAGACCCGAAGAAGACACAGGCTGTGAGAGATTGGCCTCGCCCGATGGATAAGCTAGAATTGTGCAGTTGGGGGTGTGCAGTTATTACCGCCGCTTCATGAAGGGTTTCTCCAAATTCGCAAGCCCGTCACTTGCCTGACGGAAGAACACCGGCCTTATGTGTGGATGGAGTGCGCCAAAGACGCTTTCCAGCAGCTGAAGAAGACACTTTTTAGTGTTCCTATTTTGGGATTCCCACAACCAGGAGGCGCCTTTATTGTGGACATCTACCATTGCAATGCATTGGTGACGTCCTATCCCAAGTGCAGGACAGCCATGAGTAGGTGATAGCCTACTACAGCAAGATGCTCTAAGGCAGAGAACTACTATTGCATCACCCGGCGAGAGCTGCTAGCAATAGTGAAGACCTTGGAGCACTTCCACAAGTCTCTTTACGGTCAGCCATTCCACCTGAGGACGACCACTCCGCCCTAACTTGGTTACTTAGCTTTAGAAACCTGGAGGGCCAGACAGCCCGTTGGGTCCAGAAGCTGCAAGAGTACGACTTCACCTCTGAACATCGTAGAGGGAAGAGCCATGACAACGCAGATGCCATGTCCCGGAGACCCTGCACAGAAGAGTGCGTTCAACGCACAAGAGTGGAAGAGGAGCGTGCCGCAGCTATCAGAGTGGTCACGGCAGTGCCTGTAGGCCTGAGGAGGGGGCAGCTGGCGGATGCAGACTTGGGGCCACACTTGAGAGAAGTGGAGGCAGGGACAAGACCAACTTGGGAGGACATTGCACCAAGAAGCGCTGCATATAAGTTGTACTGGGTCCAATGGGACTTACTGAAGGCCAAAGAGGGCGTGCTGCTCCGGGTGTAGGAATCGCCCAGTGGGAAGACAGACAGAATAGTTATTCCCCGAATTAAGATCCCGGAAGTCTTGAAGGAAGTACACGCAGGTACTTCAGGAGGACACCTGGGATTAAACTGAACGATCGACAAATTCTGACAGCGCTCCTACTGGCAGATGCTGGGAGATGCTGCCACCAATGTCGTGTGTGCACGACGAGTCGCGGCCCCCAGATTAGCAGCTGGGGTCGCATGCTCGGCGCACCTTTCCAACGCATCGTTGTCGACTTAGCTGGACCTTTCCCAGTGTCCGACCAAAGCAACAAGTACCTGATGGTGGCCATGGACTACTTCAAGTGGCCAGAGGTGTGTGCCATCCCAAACCAGGGGGCAAAGATGATTGCCATCTGCCTTGTGGAGCAACTGTTCTGCATTTTGGGGTACCATTAGAGCTCCACAGCGACCAGGGGACCAATTTTGAGTCCCACCTGATCAAGGAGGCACTGGAAAGACTTGGGGTGAACAATATCCGCCCAACATCTCTACATCCACAATCTGACGGCATGGTTGAGAGACTCATCAAGACGCTAGAAGAACACCTGAGGAAGGTCGTTGCAAGCCATCAGTGAGACTAGTACGTCAAGCTGATGTCACTGTTCTTGCTGGCTTACTGCTCAACACACGACACCACTGTGTTGACGCCTGCAAGCTTAATGTTCTGCCGAGAGCTACGCCTCCCTTGTGACCTGGCTTTTGGCAGGAAGCGAAGCAGCTGACAACCACGTATATGGGGAATCTTGTAGACCATCTCCACAATATGCATGAGATGGCTCGTCAGAACATCTAGATGGCAAGCGACCATGAAGACCCATTAAGACAGGCAAGCCAACAGCCATGGATTTCAGCAAGGTGACCTGGTGTGGTTGTCCCACTCTACCCAGACCAAGGGATGCTGCCCAAAACTTCAACAGCCATGGCAAGCACTGTACCGGGTGGTAAAGAGAATTAATGACGTGGTCTATGGCATTCATAAGGTGCCCCTAGGAAAGATGTTGGTGGTACACCTGGATTGTCTAGCCTGTTACGATGGTGCTGTTTGGGAGGACCAGCCTTGAGGAGGGGGCAGTGTCATCGTACATTATGCTGCTGCCACAGGCCGGAGACGGGTGGCGTGGGCAGGAGAGAAAAAGACAGTCTCCAGAACATTCTGCCCATTGTTGCTGTTGCTGAAGTTCTCAAGAGATCTGCGGCTTTCTAGAAACAATAGTTGGGGAGGTATAAATAGCCGCAAGGTATTGCGTGCGGCAGTTGGTTGTTGCGACAGTCAACAACTGAAGTGTACCTCAATGATTTCTCTCATTTTTTTTTTTTTTCGTGCAGCAAAACACCGAGTCAGCCTCGAAGACAGCTGATTGTCTATTTCATGTCTTTTTACTTCAGCAAGAGTTGTTCTTAATTTCTGCAAACCATATTTCCGAATCTACATAACCGTCGCAGTCACAATATATTCCAGATCTACTAATTGGTGGGATTTCATCTTTTGTTTTTGAATTTAACAATTCTAATATTGATTATCTATTTGTAGGTGCCAAGATGATATTTTTTCTTTAAAGATCTTTTTGAATTTATTAAATATTTTTGGGTGGTCAGTGAATCCACTGAATATGCTGTTGCTTTCTTTTTCTTTAGTGAATGTGATTAGTCCCTTAATGGTTTTCATTAGTTTAGCTTTATTAATTTTCTTAAATATCAGACTTCTGTTGGAAAGTCCCTCAATAATATACAAATGTAAGTGACAGAGTATTAAAAACTGACTTCAAATAGTTTTTTCAATTAATTTTGTTGCCACTGTTACTAAATTCCTCCAATCTAGCATAAGAAAACTTGATAATTAACTTCCAAGGACATGACCTGATTTTCAAGGAAATCTTTCCCAATCCAAACTGCCTTTGCATGGAAAGATTTTTTATTTTCTCAAAATTGACCTTAGCATTTTTATTAAAGTATTGTGTGTTTAACTTATGACAATAAAACCTGTATCTTGAATCACAAAGAGCCTTTGAAGTGTTCTAACAAATTAATGTTCTACAACTGGTAAACTGTAACAAAATGTAGTTAAATACTTTTTTACCTTTTCAAAGTTATTCATTGTTTGAAAAGTTCAGTATTTTCATAATTTTTTTAAGTACTTTCAGCTCCACTTGTCTTCTTTGTAATTTACGTCCTCCAACATTAAGTCATATCGGACGATGAATGGAATGGGTGAAATGATACTTAAATGAGCCCAGGGTCCGTAGGGCTTAGAGTTACCTGACATTCGTCTTTCAGGATAAGGGAAAACCCCAAAAAAATCTTATTCAAGTGACTCACCCTGACCGAGATTCGAACTTGGAACCTCTTTGAACCTGAGGCAGACATGATACCATCACGCTACGACGTGGGCTCTCCACTTGTCTGATGCAGTGTTATTAAGAGAGTTTGAAAGTTATAGGCCAGCTTATTTTTAAGTGTTTGACTAGAACTTCAGTCCCCTATATTCCTTTTGTACATTTAATGAAATGTACGAGGGCTGTTCAATAAAGAATGATCATCATTTTTTTTACGGTCATAGTTTTTTGCACTAAAATTCAATCTTATATTCTGTTAGCTTAATGTGAAAGAAACATTCCATAGTAGTTTCATTGGTGGTACTCTTGGTTGCCGCTTGTGAGAACCAGGCAAGTTCAGACATGTTCAGTATCGCCTACCGCTGCAATGGAGGTAACATGCAGTTAAAGTTGGTGTTAGAGGAAGATCCGGAGTTTCTTTCAAACGTAATCACTGCTGATGAAACTTAGCTACATCATTTTGATCCTAAGAGCAAACAGCAAAGCTCAGTGTGGAAATCTCCTCCATCACCAACCCCCCAAAAAGCAAAAGTGGTTGCTTCTGCTGGGAAAGTTATGGTCATGTCATTCTTTGATATTCATGGAATGGTTTATCAGCATGTTGTACCTGCACACCAGTAACTGGACAGTACTACAGGAATGTCCTGAAAACATTGCAAGTCCATATTAGACGCAAAAGACCACATATCCGTGAAGCAGGCTGGATGCTGCACCACGATAATGTGCGGCAGCATATTGCCAGTGTTGTTGCTGAATATTTTGCAAAAATCAACGCGAGGTGCATCCCTCACCTTCCCTATAGTCCGGATTTAGCCCCATATGACTTTCTTCTATTCCCTAACATGAAGAAGTGCCTTTGTGGGAGGCATTATCCATCATCAGAAGCAGTGGTGAAGGATGCGGAGGCAATTTTGAAGGATCTCTCAAAAATGGTTCCCAGCATGTCTTTGAAGACTGGCAGAAACACTGTGACAAGTGCATCACATTCAGGGGAGACTATTTTGTGAAGGACCATCAAAATTATGAGGATGAGTAAAGGTATGTTGTCAAAAAAATTGTGATCATTCTTTATTGAACAGCCCTCGTATAGTAAAACCATTTCTGCCAATGTTTATTTCAAAGTAAAATAAAAAAATGTGGAAGAGAGAAAACATGGAGTGACTAGAGCAAGCAATTTTTTGTTTTACTTAGAATTCCTTTGAAGTGAGATGCACATTGATCCATTCTACTTTGTAGTACCTGAGGTCTAATCTGTTGCAGACAAGCAAGCGAAGGAACAATGGAAGGGCCAAGAATGGCCGTGGGCATGTGAAGCCAGTACGTTGCACTAACTGTGCTAGATGTGTCCCCAAAGACAAGGCAATCAAAAAGTTTGTTATAAGAAACATTGTTGAGGCAGCTGCTGTACGAGATATTAGTGAAGCCAGCTACTATACAGGTAAGTGTGATATTCCATAACATAGTGAGAGTAGCTTTAGGCACTTTTATAGCATCGGCTAAGGCTGGTTAAACCAGGAACCAGAATTACAGTAAAACCTGCCTTCAGCAGAATCAAACGGGTCTCTCATACATTTCTGTTAAAGAGAGATTTCCATTTAGCAGAGGTAGGCCGGCTTAAGCTGTTAAAAGTAAGCCACGAACATACATGAATGAGCAGAATGAAAAAAAAAAAAGTGCGTACCTATTCAGTAGTGTGTATTTAGATATTTCTCCTGCAGTACATATATATATATATATAATACACACCAGAACATATAATGAACAAAAAATAACTATACACAATTCATTTATTTTTTTCCGGTAGTCTGAGGTGTTTTCAGGACACAAACACTTTGGCTGGAGAAATCAAACCCAAGCATTTCCGAATTATAAATAGAGTCAAACTGAAAAATTCAATGCCACGGCCAGAACTCGAACCACGGATGCCCTGGTTTCCGTCCAGTTGCTCCTATCCATTGAGCTACCATGGCCAACCTGCCATCATGACATTAAATTCTCCAATTGACTCATACAAGGGTGGGTCAACAAGTAATGCCTCCTTGCCCCCCCCCCCCCCACCTTAAATAAGTAAGTGACTTGTGAAAAGTCTGTGAAAACTTTGAATTTGGCGCAATTCCTCAAACCTTCTTCTCCAATCCACTGCAGTAGTAACTTTCTAAGGCAACAAGTGGCAGCACTGCATCCTCTTGCAAAATGGCTGATATTGACAGTCGTATTAGACAGCGTTCTGTGATTGAATTTTTGACTGCGGAAGGTGAAAAGCCAATTCGCATTCACGAAAGGCTAAAAAATGTGTAATGTGATGCAACGGTGGATGTCAGCACTGTTAGACAATGGGTTCGTCGCTGTAACGAAGCTGAAGGGCAAACACCATTGGCAGATGAAAAGCAAAGAGGCAGGCCGGTGACTGCATTGACTCCATGCAACATTCAGCAAGTCGATGACATTCGTGGTGATCGCCAGGTAACAGGTGAATTGTCTCGCATTACCTCCCTCAGTAAAGGCAGTTTGATTATTCAACAACTGGGTTACCTAAAAGTTTGTTCACGTTGGGTACCAAGAATGTTCACCGCCCAAAACAAAGAAACAAGGAAAACAATAGCCTCTGAACATTTGCAGCGCTACAATTTGGAGGGAGAGGAGTTTCTGGAAAAAAAATTGACGAAACGTGGGCTCATTTTTTTGAACCTGATTCAAAGAGGCAGTTAAGGAAATGGCATCGCACGTCGCCGAAGAAAAAAAAATTCAAATCTCAGCGGTTGGCAGGGAAAGTTATGGTGACAGTGTTTTGGCATGCAGAGGGTGTACTTATGATTGAGTTTTTGCAGCAGGGATGCACAATAAATTCTGTCCAATATGTCAGAACTCTCAAAAAGCTGAAAGCACGTCTTTGCCAAGTTTGCGGAACAAAAACTATGGCAGATGTTCTTCTTTTGCATGACAATGTTAGACCACACATCAGCCGTTATAGCACTGCAGAAATTGAGAAATTAGGATGGCAAGTCTTACCTCACCCCACATACAGCACTGACCTGGCACCATCAGACTTCCATTTGTTCGGGCCACTAAAGGAAGCTCATCATGGGATTCATTTTGAAGATGAGGAGGCTGTGAAAACGTCTGTGCGTCACTGGCTTAGGAAGCAAGACCGTGTGTTTTACCACACTGGAATACATGCCCTAGTTAAAAGGTGGACCAAAACTGTGGAAAAGGACGGAGATTATATTGAATAGTGACAAATTAATTGTCAATGTTGTAGTTTTCAAGCTATGTAATTTTGATTCAATTTTCTTGGCAATTAAAAGAGAAAAAAATTGGAGGCATTACTTTTTGATCCACCCTCGTATTTTCCTGGTAAACCACTAAGGGCTCTCGTATTTGAAATACACCGTCTGACAAGTCATTAGAATGGGAATTGATAATAAAATAGCAAAAGACAATCAGCCGTGTTTATTAACTATGCAGTGAGAAATGACTTGACAAGTTTTTCGTATTCGTACCATCATTAGTGTACTTACCAGACTGGTAAGGTAGCAGCAATATTGTTATATTTCAACTTAAAGATGGTGTACTTAGAGGAGACAATGCAGTCTTTCACTGGATGCCTGAAAATTTTCTAAACTCTGCATTCTGAAACTGGAAATCTTCTATTAGAAGGTGTACTTTGATTTCCGTTGTCTGCCTAAGACAGTTTCTGTTTAAGGAAATTTAGCATACTTTACACTCATAAATTCATGGGACCATGAAATATTTCTATTTAAGATAGATTTGCACTTAACAGGGGGCCTGTTGAAAGCAGGTTTTACTGTAATTACTTAGCCTGAAGAATGCCTAAAAGTTGTTTTGACCACAATGTAATGGGCTTCAAAGATATTCCATAAAATCAAATAAAGATCGCTACATGTAGAATATTATTTTTCTATGTATGTATAGAAAATGGTGTAAAATATCTTGCAATTTTAGTTTAAAGGGTGCAGGACCGAAGCCTCCCGTACCCAGGTAACCTTAGCAGGTAACAACCCCCAAGCCTCCAGCGAAACTGGTGTAATTAGCCAGCAGGTGGAGTGGAATGGGTATGTCTAATTTTTTCCATCATTAGTTCACAGTTAACAATATACCTTAATGGAACTTTCAAATATTCCACAAGGTTTTTTGCCAGCTATTTACAATCCCTGGGCTCGTTAATGGACATTATATTCCAATGGTATTTTCTTTGTTGAAGGACTTCAACATATCAGTAAGTAGATAGTCAACATGAAAAATTTAATGCCATGGCCGTGATTTGAACCAAGGATCTCCTGGTTTCTGTCCAGTCGCTCTAACCCATTGAGCTACCATCCTGACATTAAATTCTCCATTTGACTTGTATATTTCCTCGGTAGACCACTAGGAGCTCTCGCATTCAAGATACGCCATTTGTGGTGACTTACTATCGTAAGTACTTAAGTCCCAGGCTTCATCATTTAACTTTCACCGGGGAAGTATACGAGTCAAATGGAGAATTTAATGTCAGGACGGCACGTTGGCCATGGTAGCTCAATGGGTTAGAACAACTGGATGGAAACCAGGAGATCCGTGATTCAAATCCCGGCCATGGCATTGAATTTTTCATGTTGACTCTATCAAAGATCCTAGCCTATATACGGCTAGTGTGAAGAAATGATTAATTTCCATCAATTAACTAAAATAATAAGAGTTAAATGATGAAGCCTGGGACTCAAGTACTTACGATAGTAAGTCGCCACAAGCTGTGTATCTCAGATGCGAGAGCCCCTTGTGGTCTACCAGTGAAATGTACGAGTCAAATGGAGAATTTAATGTCAGGAAGGCACGTTGGCCATGGTAGCTCAATGGGGTAGAGCGACTGGATGGAAAGCAGGAGATCCGTGGTTCAAATCCCGCATTGAATTTTTCATGTTGACTATCTATCAAAGATCTTAGCCTATATACGGCTAGTGTGAAGAAATGATTAACTTCCATCAATTAACTAAAAAATATCAGCAAGTATTTTCAACAGTTGTTGATAAATATAATAAGCTAGGTCTGAAATTCTCTCTATCAACAATGTTTTCTAACTTTGAAGAAAACATCATGAATGCTGGAATAGAATGTGCAGACAGATAAAATCCAAGGATGTAAATTTCATCTAACACAAACCTGGTGGGGAAAGATACAGAACTTGGGACTTGCACATGACTGCTGTTCCAGAAATTAAATTGGGAAACTTCTGAATTACATATTTGGTTTGCCAGTGGTGGTGGATCCTGATATGGTTGGTGACTGTTTTGCTGAAGACTTCATGGCAGTAAAGCCTGTCTCAGAAAAACTACAAATGTTTTGCAACTGTTTAGTGGAAACTTACGTATACGAAAATGCACTTTTCCTCTTTCCATGTGGTCAGAACTAGTTGCAATAGACAGAGAACTATCAACAATTGCAAAAATTCCCACAGCAAATACAACAATCAGTTTTACTCCTGCAGCCCAGATCTGTATAGATTTCTTGAAGTACTGAAGTAAATGCAGCTGGATACTAAAATTGCAATTAATTCAACAAATAAAAAAGGAAAGGTCTTATCCACACTTGAAACTCATGATGCAGTAAGGAGAAAATTTCAAAGCTGGAAAAATTTCAAGAATGGAATTGTGAAGTCGATTTCTTATAGAACCAAACCTGCAAATACATGGAAATAAAATCTAAAAGGAAAAATAGCTCTTATTTTAAAGATGATAATGCATATCGAGATTTAACTGTATTGGAACACCACAGTGAAGCGAAATAATTATTAATTTTTGATGAGTCGTATTTATTACACATCTGCTTCACTTTCATACCTATTTTGAGGACATGTTTCGCAAATCATCATTTGCATCTTCTGCTCTTATGCGACTAAAGCTTGATCCATTGGTGTGGTGGGTGTGGGTAATTCTGGAGTTGCTGCTGCCATCTGTTGATTTAGTGATGAACTTAAATGTGGGATTCTCTTCTGAATACATAGGGAGGACAAAAAGAAACATAGGCACTAGAAAGAAAGAACACTTCAGGCACTTAAGATACAAAAATATTGATAAGTCCGCAATAGCAGCTCATTTCTGGTCTGAAAATCATGAAATTGAAGATAGCACAGAATTACTAAATTACGTACAAAAACATAGTGAACTCGTCATATGGGAGAGAATATACATAGAAAAGCATAAAAACCAACTAATGAACTTTGAAATCCCACCAGAAGAGAATCCCACATTTAAGTTCATCACTAAATCAACAGATGGCAGCAGCAACTCCAGAATTACCCACACCCACCACACCACTGGATCAAGCTTTAGTCGCATAAGAGCAGAAGATGCAAACGATGATTTGCGAAACATGTCCTCAAAATAGGTACGAAAGTGAAGCAGATGTGTAATAAATACGACTCATCTAAAAATTAATAATGATAATGCATATTACTGTATGATATAGGTTTAGAATTTCAAAATAATGAAGCATCTAAATTCGGATCCACTGTGAGTAAATTACAGAAAATAAAGAAATAATGACGAAGATGATAAATGTGGAATCTTTTGGGGTGTGAGCCAGTACACCTCGTGGTGCACCCTGGGTAATGCTAAATGATTTATGACGACAACCACTAATTCAAATTTAATCATTAGAGGTTCATTTTCTTTTGGTACTAGAGCCGTGTTTCTTTGTTATTAATCAAACTCGAAAAATGTAACATCTTTCACTAGAAGTTTGTAATGCTTCGTAAAATACTATAAACACCAAACTGGAATTGTTGTGTGTTTCAACCGGAAGGCTTTGGACATATGTAATTAGGGACTGGAACTGGGAGTCTTGAGGGGTATGTAATCAGGGACCTTTAAGGGTCCAGGAGGCTTTGGGGCTATGTTTCTGTCCGCGGGAGGCTTCGGTCCCGCACCCAGTTTAAAAGTGGATAATTGAGGTAATTATAAAAGCAACTAAAGTGTGTTTAAAACATATGGAATGAGAATCACTAAATAAGTATTGAGGCAGATTCTCTTCCTATTTTGGGGAAAGCATTGTAACTGTGTCGAAGTTGCTTACTCATTGATAATGCAATGGTAGCAGATAGAGCATTGTTGCATCATTTATTTTCCCTCATTTTATGTTTGAAGATTGGAACTGACGTCAGTTTGTTGGTTTATCATCCTTTTTAATAATTTTGGATTTTGGTCCTTTAAAAGGGGTGATAAACTGAAACAAACTGCCAGCTTGAGAGAACATCTTAATATAGGAAAATAAGGACTGAGTATCGAACTTTGAAATCCCTCTGGTTGATAATTTGATGGAGAAGTTCATAGTTCCACCGTCAAAGAGAAGACAGGAGACAGGTTGAGAATGGAAGCAACAGTTTCTGATACTAGTCCCTCAAAAAATGTGATGGAGTGTTAAAAACAGACCACAAATAGTCTTTTCAATTAATTTGCATGTCACTTATTAATTCCTCCAAATACATAAACTCATATGACATCTATTTTTTTCTCTGTTAGAAACTGCAGACTCCTATGTTTCTGTTTGTTTCACATGTACTCATTCTGTGTGTATATTTCTAACTATAATTGTGAATTTGTTAGAAGTGTTAACTTAGAGCAACTTTGTATAAATTCAGGCTGGCAGTGCATGTGTGACTTCGAGCAAAACACAGTAAACATAATGCTGTTGTATGTGTACACCATTTTAACTACCCAGAACTTCACGTATGATTTCACCATTAAGATAAGTTAAATGCTGTCGCCCTCGGGAGCTCCATAAACTAGGCTATTGTGGAGTGAAGTCATGCAACCTCGCACTTGCTATAGGTCAAACCTACCAGCGGTCAGTCATGAATCTGCTATACCATTTGCAAAAGTTAAAGGCATATGAATGCTGGCCAATGATCAAGCAGAGTGCTGTTGCCAAGCATGGTGGGTGTACCGGCAGAGGCTCTGTACATAGCACGTTTTAAATGACAGCAAAGGTTCTGCCTATTTTTCCTGTAATTTAACAGCACATTAAATATTCCTAAAACATTAAAATCTTACCTTGACACACGTCACAGCAGTGGAACAGCAAGCACGGTTTCCAATCCAGTAACTTGCTTTCCAACTTGGTGGGTCTTGTTCACTTTCTTCTCAGGCAACAAGCCAGGTGGAAAGACAATTAGATATCAACGTTTCGGGAGTGTACATCTCTCCCATCATCAGGATATTTATAAAATGTTATAACCACAAATGAAACACTGGATATAACACAAATATAAACAAATACAAAACACTATCAAAATTTGCATTACTAAACAAAAGACTGTTTTCAGTAAATTAAATGCCAGGTCAGGAGATGGCGTGAGTGTAGAAAATTGTGTCAAAGAAACGTAACTACTTGATTATCAAGCTGTATTGATCTTTGCTTCTTAAATCGACGGATTTCCATTTTAAGGCTGGTTTCCAAGAGGAGCTGAACGTCGATATCTAATCGTCTTTTCACCTGGCTGGTTGCCCGAGAAGAAAGTGAGCATATTTGTTGCCAGGAAAGCTTCAGGTCTTATTTTTGGTGGGTCTTTCCCAGAGATTGAAACACAGGCACACTCTCTTTTTCTAAGGATGAAGCTGCTTCACTACAAGGTTGTGAGACTGTATGTGCACTACCTACACCACAAGCTTCTACAGTTAATTGCTGGGTTTTTTAAAAATCTATTCTTGCCTTATATTCTGGATTGGAGAGCTTTTGTAAAAACTTATTTATATTAGATATAATTTTTCTGCCCTGAGAATCAATCACTTCACGTTTGTTCGAAAAATCACTTTTCCCAGTTTCAAGGGATATTTTCATGCACTCAGATCCTAAACACTGGAGAAAAGATATATGTTTAGTAATAATTTAATGTAATATTAGCAGTGTTTCAGCTCAAATTCGACTCAACAATGCTGTTCACTTTAACAATATAACAAACCCTACTGTGAACATGAACTGAACATTTACTCAGTCTGTTTCAGACTGCGTGCAGTAGGTGAACTGTTTATTTATGCTTGAGATAAGTGTTGTCAGGAAGGAATGTTTTTGTTTTTCAGGCCTATCTGGGTTGAATGAATAGATGTTGGGTAACCAGAACCATATGAAAGATAAAATGTGCATCGCTTGCATTCTAATTATTGTAGAGGTTGGATTTTTGTAGGGTCATAATCAGAAAATAAAATTCTTTCTTATGGGATCGGCATTAGTCACTTTCAAATATTAATAGCCGAGCAATGAGATAATGATTTCAATTCAGGCGCCTGAGATTTGTGTACCACATTTGGCAGCACTGGTAGGAGGTGCAAGCTTTAGGATTCACTGGAGTCTGTAATATGGCCCGTCTCCATATGCCTTTAACTTTTGCAAACATTACAGTAAAATGTGACTACCCTTCTCTAGGATCAGGAGCTTGTCTGTGGCAGAGTAAGGTTACATTTTAGTCCTGGTGAGCCATTCAAAGTAAGCCTTAATATTAGCTACTTTTTTATTGCAGAAGTATCATAGTTGTTACTTTCTGTGCCTCAGTTCTGGATGTGACAGTTTACAAATGTAAATGTTTTTGTGTAGCCTATCAACTACCAAAGCTGTACACCAAGCTGCATTACTGTGTATCGTGTGCTGTACATTCCAAGGTGGTGACCAATAGATCCAAGTCTGACCGACGTAACAGGAACCCCCCTCCTCGCATCTTCCCCAGGGTAAGTCACAGATAGCTTTTATTCATGCTAGGTACATTCTAAGTTGGAACTAAAATCCAATGGCTGAGTGACACAGTTGGTTCACAGCAAACCAGAAACCGGAACCTAAATTAGAGTGATTAAGATAGTTTGATTCACAATGTACTAGATCTTAGCCTACTTAAATCTTGTCCTAAACACGACTAGTGGGGAAGAATGATGAATTTCCATCAGTACCTTATGGTTGTACTGTAAGTACTTACAGCATAGTAAGCAGCCACAAAATGTGCATATCTTATTGTAGATCAGAACCCCTAGTGGTTTACTGGGAAAATTACGAGTCAGTTGGAGAATTTAATGTCATGCTGGCATGTTGGCCATGGTAGCTCAATGGTTAAGAGCAACCGGATGGAGACCAGATTCAAATCCTGGCTATGCCATTGAATTTTTAGTCTGACTCTACCTATGTAAAGCTCTTGCCTATGATTATTATTATAGACAAACAAAATACAAGTGAATGAATCAGTTTAGCCTAAACTCAGAAAATCTTCATTGTTTTTGTTTCCTTTATGTATGTAACAAATTACCTGTAATGTTGTGGAAGTACAGGTTGTATATAAATGAATATCAAGGGTTTAGCTCTTTATAATATTTATTACATTAAACTTAGTTATAAATGATATGTCAAATGAAAAAGCAACTTAAACAGTTTTGTTTGTTGGCACCAGTGCACATGTGTATGCAATGTTTCTGCTGCAATCCGCTAGACAGCGGTAGTAGCAAAGATGGTGAGTAGTAAATAGAAAGCGTTTTGTGTTTTGCAGTTTGCAGAGACCAAATCTGTAGTTACTGTGCAACGTGCATTCCGCATTAAGTTCGGTTGTGATCCTCCTAGTGATAACATTCGTAGATGGTATACCATCAGTTTGAAGATACCGGCATGGGAAGAGCATGGGACGACCAAGAATAAGTGAATAGACAGTTGAGTGAGAGAGTTGTTCACTCGTAACCCAAAGAAATCAGTCCAGAAGGCTAGTCATGAATTACAAGTTCCTGTGTCGACTGTTTGGAAAGTTGTAAGAAAACGCTTACGGCTACATCCTTACCATTTACAGTTATTACAGGCTCTAAAGCCGACAGACCACGGATTACGTGCCAACTTCGTAAACAACATATTGTTAGATGACATCGATTTTATGGACCGTGTTGTCTTCAGTGATGGCGAAAAGTTTATGGGCCTTTCATTTTTGTGAACCTACTGTTACTGGCACTTCTTACTAAAGCAATGGCTCTTCCCTCAGTTGGAAGAAAATGAGCCAGAGAACTTCATTTTCCAGCAAGATGGTGCGCCACATCACTGGCATAACAAAGTACGCGATTGGTTGAACGTCACTATACCCGAGCGCTGGATAGACCGCTAGGGCCCCAATGACAGGGCTTGGTATGCATGGCCTCCACGTTCTCCTGATCTAATGCCATACGATTTTTTTACCTTTGGGGCTTCATCAAGGATCATGTGTACGTGCTTCCACTACCAGCTGAGCTCCCTGAATTAAGAAGCTGATTGAAGCAGCTGTTGCTACAATTACTGAATACACACTTATCAACGTTTGAGAAGAACTCGGCTGTAGACTTGCTGTGTGCCATGTGACAACAGGTAGTCACATTCAACATTTATAAGGTTCTTGGTAAAACTGAGTTGCATTTTCATTTGACATATCATTTATAACTGTAAGTTGAATGTAATATTATATCGAGTTAAAACCCCGATATTCATTTATATACAACCTGTATTTTATATTGCATAGAATATTCTTTGAGCTGTCTGGTTCAAACGTTGCTCCTTAATTTTGAGCTTGATTGTTACAGATTTTTCTGTTGCAGGCTATCTAATGAGGATATCTACCTTTGTTCCTCTGTAACGTAAGTAAAAGTTTCAAATTTGAAATAATAAGGCTAACGTAAAACATTTTACTTCACCACATAGATGTGAATTCTGAGTCTGATACAAAAGTTGAAATCTGTTATGCAGGTAAACATATCTAGGGGAAATAGGCAAAGCATGACAAAAGCTGCATATGGCAGCATTTCAATATAATCATTATTTGTGTTACATTATAAAAAATGGAACACCATTCAAATTATCAAATCTTGCATCATGGAGCCCCATTGCTGAAACCCAGCTTGTGACAGTGAATACCATATTGATGTATATTTTCAGCTGCTTCTATGTCCATATAGTAGTAAAATGTTTTACGTACATAAGGAAACTCTTAATGAGAATGTCCTACATAGGATTTATATTGCAGTCTTAGGTTAACAGCCAAAGTTTGCTAACTTGTAATTATTGAGTATAACATATTAGGAGTGCTAGGCAGCTAAAGTTATTTAACCTGGAATCTGTTGATAATTTTATTACATTTTCTTGAGTGGTTTTATGCCACCTAGATGGAAATTTGTAGACATAGATAAATGTAACCGATGATGTAACAGTCTGCAAGCGAGCCACAGCTGCCAATACGACTGTGGCCTCATGCCCACATGCAAGACAGAGGTGGGTGATCATCCAACTGATATGGGGAGATGTCAGTATCATGGCAACCCCAGCCGGAAAGTTGGCCTTCTAAACCAGTTTGCTACCTAGTGTAGCTCCTCAGTTTCCTCATGATGCTGAGTGGGCACTGGTCCTATACCTGAGACTTAAAATTTGCAACCCCCAGCGGTGGGGTAGATCGCAGGTGAATTCCTTGGCAGGGAATCAAAGCACCTATCTAGCGCATTATGCCATGGTGCAGCACAAACACAAATCCTCAGAATAAATATTTTCTTATGTAAGTGTTTCAGTCACTTTGTTTTTTTTTTTTTCACGTCTTCATTACTGCCGCTAGATATATATTATTTTTGTATTTATTACCAAACTCTGAAAATGAAACAAACTTAAAAACAATCGATTGGCAATATTTCAAAATTTATTACATGATTATGTTGAAAATGAAGCTAGCTACAGTGAAGCAATGAATATTATACAAATATAAAAATTTGTAACAATAAGAAAATGATGTTAATTCGTCTTTCTAACTGAAATCGATTTCACAAACTCTTGTCCGCATCTTCAGTCAAAGAAAACACAGGAGAAAACAAATTCGTCGTTAAGGAAGTTAGTTTTTAATTTACGTCTCCCCCAACATTAAGTTACATCGGACGGTGAATGAATTGGGTGAAATGATGCTCCAATGAGTCCAGGGTCCATGGAGCTTAGAGTTACCCGACATTCGGCTTGAAGGATAAGGGAAAAATCCCGGAGAAAACACCTTATCCAGGTAATTCACCCTTACCGAGATTAGAAGTCTGGACCTCTTGAACGTGAGGCAGACATGCTACCATCTACGCTACCGAGGCGGGCAAGGAAGTTAGTATGTTATGTTTTTTTCAGTATTACCAAAATCTGAAAACAAAACAAACTTAAGAACAGAATCAAATGCTGGTATTTCAAAATTCATTATGCAATTATTAAATTTTAGATGAGTCGTATTTCTTAAACATCTGCCTCACTTTCGTAACTATTTTGAGGACATGTTTCGCAAATCATCGTTTGCATCTACGGCTCTTATGCGACTGAAGCTAGATCCAGCGTTGTGGGTAATTCTGGGGCTGTTGCTGCCATCTGTTGATTTAGTGATGAACTTAAATGTTAAAGGGAACAAAATAGTAATCTTAGATACAGCTACATACAAAGAAAAAATGTTAGCATTACTACAACAAAAAGAATTCCAGGAAATAGATTCTAATCCACTCAACCGATGCATAAAAGATGTACAAAAAACCATCATTAATAGTAAAATTTTAACAACTACAGAACAAAAAACTATCAAACCGGACAACCCTACCCTTGCAAGACTATATGGTTTGCCTAAAATACACAAACCCAACATACCCATGAGACCCATTGTAAATAATATAAACACTCCTACTTATCTTCTGGCAAAATGGCTATCCAAAAAATTTCAGTCCTTTCCACAATTCCATACTCTGAGTATAAAAAACTCTTTAGACCTGGTAGAAAAAATTCAAAATCTTAAACTAAAACCTCATGACACTTTAGTATCCTTTGAGTGTCCGCTCCCTCTTCCCTAGCATTCCATTAGACAAACTTTTGATTCAACTGAAAAAATGGCTAAATTCTATAAACCTGGATGCCAATGCAATAGAAGAATATTTGGCAATGACTGAATTATGTATACATCAAAATTATTTTGTCTTCGATGGAAAATATTATAAACAAATTTCAGGACTAGCTATGGGAAGCCCGCTATCACCATTTTTGGCCAATCTATACATGAGCTTTTTCGAAACACATATAACAAAAGCCTTCCCTCATGTTTAAAACATGGTACAGATACATAGGCGACATCTTTGCAATAGTGCCCTACAAACTAATAGATGATGCTTTGAAACTACTCAACCTGCAAGAACCCAGCATACAATTCACAGTAGAAACTGAAGAGGACTGTACTCTACCTTTTTTAGACCTTAAAATCAAAAAAAGCAATGAAAAACTAGAATTTGGCATTCATAGAAAAGCAACACATACAGATAATTACATCAAAGCAAATAGTTTCAACCCAATTCCACACAAACATGCAACCATCAACAGTCTCACACACAGATTAGTAAATCTACCTCTCAGCCAGCAAGAATATCAAAACGAATACCATCAAATCTTAAAAACTGCAATTAAAAATGGATATGGAAAAAAACCTTGTAGATAGAAAACTAAAATCATTCAAACTTCAAAAGAGATTAAAACAGATCACAGCTCTCACACCAATAAAACAAGAAACTAGATTTGCTAAATTTACTTACCACCCCTGGGCCACAAAAAAGTTCCAAAAAATATTCAAGAAATACAATATAACATTGGCACCAAAAAACAATTACAACATTAAAAACCTACTTCACAGTAATAATACTGATAAGATAAAACCAGAGGAAAAGTCAGGCATTTACAAGATTAAGTGTAAAGACTGTGAAAAAATTTACATAGGGAGGACAAAAAGAAACATAGGCACTAGAAAGAAAGAACACTTCAGGCACTTAAGATACAAAAATATTGATAAGTCCGCAATAGCAGCTCATTTCTGGTCTGAAAATCATGAAATTGAAGATAGCGCAGAATTACTAAAATACGTACAAAAACATAGTGAACTCGTCATATGGGAGAGGATATACATAGAAAAACATAAAAACCAACTAATGAACTTTGAAATCCCGCTAGAAGAGAATCCCACATTTAAGTTCATCACTAAATCAACAGATGGCAGCAACAACCCCAGAATTACCCACACCGCTGGATCTAGCTTCAGTCGCATAAGAGCCGTAGATGCAAACGATGATTTGCGAAACATGTCCTCAAAATAGGTACGAAAGTGAGACAGATGTGTAAAATGCTGATAAACTATTCCATGAATATCAAAGAATGAGATGACCATAACTTTCCCAGCAAAAGCAACCACTTTTGCTTTTTGGAGGTTGGTAATGGAGATTTCCACACTGAGCTTTGCTGTTTGCTCTCAGGATCAAAATGATGTAGCAAGTTTCATCAGCAGTGATTACGTTTGAAAGAAACTCCGGATCTTCCTCTAACATCAACTTTAACTGCATGTTACCTCCATTGCAGCGGTAGGTGATGCTGAATATGTCTGAACTTGCCTGGTTCTAACAGGCGGGAATCAGGAGTACCAACAATGAAACTACTATGGCGTGTTTGCTTTACATTAAGCTAATAGAATATAATAAGATTGAATTTTAGTGCAAAAAAATTATGTCCATAAAAAAAATTATGATCATTCTTTATTGAACAGCCCTCGTACTTAATGTTACGAAAATGTTCTTTCGTTCTGGTTTCCAAATTACGTTTCGTCCTACTATTGTAAACCCAAATTGATAAATGCCAGATTTTTTATTATTAGGAATTTCATCCTTTTTAGAGAATTGTAGTAAATTTTCAATATATTTATTTTGAGGAACCAAAGTTGTACTGAACTCTTTAAAAACTTTTCAAAATTGTTTATTAAATCAAGGATGGTCAGTGAATTTTTTAAAATTACAATCGTCTTTTTTTTTTAACATTATTTTTATTTTTTAAGATAAATTCTTTTTCCACACCATTTAATCTATTGGACCATTTAATTGCTTTAATAATTTAACTTTATGAATTTATTTCATGGTTAAATGACCAAAAATAATCTGTGCTGGCCGATTTATCAGTATGTACCTTGTATTCCTAAAATGTTCTTTCATTTCGGTTTCTGAATTATATTTGGTCCTTCCAATGTAAACCTGATTGCAAGTTTAACAATTAAATTGATAAATGACACATTTTTTATCAGTAATTTTATCTTTTTAGAAAAATGCAGCAAACTTTTTATATATAATTTATTTTAAGGAAGCAAATTTACACCAAATACTTTTTAAAAAAAATTGAAACTGTATATTAGCCCAAGGATGGTTAGTAAATTTTTTAAAATTATAATCATATTTTATTTTTCTAAGGGTACAAAAATACAAGTGAAGTTTTTGACAGTTATATTTTATGTAGCATTCGTTACTTCACTGTTTTTATTTTTTCATATTAATGACTAGACACTCCTATCAGTTATGCTTTTCTTCAGAATCCTATAAAAGGTTACACTGAAAATGTATTAAAGGTGTAAAATGCTAAATGTGTAGTTCAAAAGCTAAACATCCCACCCTATTTATAGTGCTAAAGCTACTATGAGTTCCTTGTAATGTTACACAAGGCAATCCGTTCATTTATATATATATATATATATATATATATATATATATATATATATATATATATATATATTTTCATTTCTCCTGCATTGCTGAGTATTACATTACATTGTAATGTGTTTTCTTTGTTTTAGATGTTCCAACCTTATAGACTGCGAAGAACTTTCAGTTACCGTCCTTTACGTTTATGCAATTTTCCAAGGAATGCCAAAGAAGAAATACTACAAAAAGTTATTTTATAACGAGTGTTATGTTCATTAGTATTATTTATTAACTTGAGATACTGTAATGTCACCAAATTGTGTTCATTTTGTGCAATAATTAAGAAGTTACCTTAGAGTAAAAATAAAGTTTATTAAAATAAAGTGAATTAAGAAGACAGAGTGATTGTATGTTTCAAGTTTGCTGACTAGTCAAATTTATGTATTTTTCCATTTTCCAGAATTTCCATATATATACACACGAGGGCCGACCCAAAAGCAGGATTGTCATAAAAACTTTATTGATGAACCTTTTTACAAAATTACTTCGGTAACCTTCAAAATACTCTCCATTACATGTGATGCTCTTGTCAAGTCTCTTTTCCCACTGCTGGAAACATGTTTGGAACTCTTCAAGTTTGATTTTGTCTAGTGGCCTTTGCGAAGCTGTTTTTACCGCCTCCACATCGTCATAACGCTCCCCTTTTAGCGTTTGTTTCATTTGTGGAAATAGGAAAAAGTCGCAAAGTGCTAGGTTTGGCGAATACGGAGCGTGGGGAACGACAGACCACCTCTGAGATGCCAAATAGTGGGTCACTCGTAAGGCCGTGTGTGCTGGAGCGTTGTCGTGATGCAGAAACCAGTCACCTGATTGCCAAAGTTCCAGGCATTTCCTCCTCACATCCTCTCGCAGACGCCTTAAAACATCCAAGTAAAAGTGCTGATTAACAATCTGGCCAGAGGGTACTAATTCCTGATGCACAATTCCACGAATATCAAAAAAGACAATGATCATCGTCTTCACATTTGACCTCACTTGCCTTTTCTTGATCTGGGAGAGTTGGGAGTCCTCCACTGGCTTGACGCTTGCTTGGTTTCTGGGTCATACCCGTAACACCAACTCTCATCCCCTGTAATGACTTTGTTCAAGAAGTTTGGATCATGTGCAATCTCTGTTTTTAAGTCCTGACACACATTCATGCGGATGGTTTTGTGCTCCTGTGTGAGAAGGCACAAAACAAATTTAGCAGCAACACGTCTCATGTGCAAATCCTCCCTCAAAATCTGCTGGCACGAGCTCCAACTGATTCCTGTTGCTGCTGAAATTTGGTGGATCGTTTGGCAAAAATCCTTGTTGATCTTTTGGCGGACCTTATCAAAGTTCTCATTTCGCGATGTTGAAGGGCATTTGGAACAAGCTTGGTCTTCAACACACATCTCACCACGTTTAAAGCGCCCAAACCACTCGAAAACCTGTGTGCTGCTCATAGCGTCCTCCTGGAAAGCTTCCTGAAGCATTTGGTGTGTCTCCATTGCAGTTATTTGTAAGCAGGAAACAAAATTTCACACACACTCCTTATTGTTTTTAAGTTGCCATAATGACTTCGCAGAGGTAACCCACCAACAGTCAGAGAAACACAATGCAAACTTGCATGTTCAGCTCTACACTGATGCCGTCTGCACAGCTGTTTCATGAAGGTCTATACTAACACCATCTAGCATGAGAACCCTGCACTATGTCTACGAGTGGCAGCGCCCTTGGAGTCCGGTTTCTTTTGGGTCCCCCCTCGTGTATGTGTATATAGATTATAGATATAGATATATAGATAGATGCACTGGATTCAGATTTTACAGTACTTCATATTTCATAATTTTCAGTTTTTGCTGATCTCTTATCACAAACATCTAAAAATATTACTTTTAAAATAGTTTTTGTAATTTTTTGTTCTTCTAGCACCGAGTCATTAGGTGAACTCATTGCATTCTATTTTTAAGATTTAATTGCATGCACATGTTTTGTGGTTTTCTGAATCCCAAAACAACACTTTTAGAGAGAAAAATCAAGTGAACAGCATAACAAAATTCAGGTTGATATTATGACTTTGTGGGTTTGTGAAATGAAAAGTCCAATTGCACCACTCAAAAATGTTCTTTATTTCCACCGACTTACAGTTAAACACTTGCCAATTACACAGAATTACGTAATGCACACAATTACAATTCACCAGTTCGTCCGTTACCGTTCCGATGCACGTACACAGTCTTCTCGTCCATTCGCTAGCTCGTCAAGCACTGACTGACCGACTTCACTCGCTGCAGCCCTTTTTATAGGAATATCGCCATCTTCTCAAAGTCTCTAGTTTCCGTGAATCCACGCGAAGGTTCCAGATGGCAGTGGAAGGGGGGAAAGAGGCGGCCAGCGACAAGTGACATTTCCCTAATCATCCCCTCAGTTAGTAACAGAGACTGATGGGAGGGCATGGCTCGGCTGCCTCTGGTCCCTTCTCAGCTGTCGTTCGTCTGGCGTTCCGATAATTGGGTGACAATATGTAAATTTAGCATATTAAATGATGCAATAATTTTCAAGGAATGTATTGTTACAAATCCGTTATTACAACTAGGGCGTACTCGTATAAAGGCTTCAGCGCAGAGCGATAACAGACAGATAGCGCATTGTGGAGATAGAGCCTGCAAAAGCAGATAAAGTTAGATGTCTGGAATGTTCGTGTCTTGTCTGGTGTCATCTTACAGAACATTCGATTATCTTCTGGAAACATGAAGTCATGTATAAAAAGCCGTGGCTAGTTTATCGACATTTGTAAACAGTCATAATGAGAGTTGTAATTGAAACTGATGTGCTCTTTGTTGTGGTCAACGACCTTGTTAGATTGTAATTGTGTTTATGACGTGATTCTGCTACTGTAAGAATTGACCAGAGTATATTTCTACGGAAATAAAGAACATTTTGAATTTTTGCAAATTGGACTTTAATTCTACAAACCCACAAAGTCACACTATCATAAATCACCACTGTAGTAGGAAATACTTGTATTGCAGTGTTTTATTGATTGAAATCATTTATTTGAGAAGTTGAAATGGGAAATGACAGATCTTAAATTGCCTGTGAATAGTCTCTGAAGTTTCTTATTTGATTATATTTTGTATAACCAACAAAGAATAAGGGACACGCAAAATCATATTCCAGGAAAAAATTAGAGTTCATTAGAATACACCGTTCATTTTAAATGAATTTTTTTTTTTTTTGTAGGATTAGACATTTTTTTTAAATATTTTATATTTTTGGGGATTTACGTTCTCTCGTGCTGTATGTTGTCTAAAGAACATGCTTGAAACAATTCTTACCTAAAATTCTGAATGCAAAACCTTCCACATTTTATGTAACAAGCACTGAATGCTCAATTCAAAATCATTTCTAGGTAGAATACAAAGTGAAAAATAAATTGCTGTAACATCTTTATTGCTCAATATATAATTTTTAAGCATTGTCCTGCTCTCCTGGCAATACACCTTTCCCTGTGTTTCTGCTAGGAAAGCCTATGAAATGCATCTTTTGGCATTCTACACAATTATTTTGTTGCATTGTTCTGAATCTCTTCCATGGTTTGGGTCCAAAGATAATAGTGAAAGAAGCACAACAGCATCACAGACTTGTGATGTTTTACAGAGAGCTGCAGACAAGGAGCAATGGTTTGTCAGGGTGCAACATCAAAATTTTTTTTTTTCCTCCCTCCACATAATATTCGTTGCTTAAATTTCCTAGTAGACTTCCTTGTTTACCATCTGACCACATGGTACAGAATTCTGATGGGCAGTTCTCTGAAGCAGTTCATTGAAGCAGTAATTGCTTTTCTGGGTGGTTCTAATAAATAAAAAGAAAATTATGAATAGTATAGCATTAACTTGTGTTAAAAGTGAAGGAATATAAACTATGCTGCAGTTTAATCATTAGCCTGTACTCTCACAGTGTTAAGGCATTGTTACGGGATGGCGGGAGTTAGCACTACTTGAACAGGTTTGTGCAACTGGTATCAAAATGTTAAGACAATTAAAATAGTGTATAACATGAGTCATGCTTTTAAATTCAATATAAAGCTGCACTTACCATGTTATTCATGCATGTTTTAAAGGTTCATCTGCTGCATTTCAAATGTCTGCTCTCAGTTGGGTATATTTTGGAATTTTTGAATGTGGTGACATCAACTTTTAGGATGCTGGAAGTTGATAAAGAACTTACGAGGGTGGGTCAAAAAGTAATGCCTCCTATTTTTTTTTCTCTTTTAATTGCCAAGAAAATTGAATCCAATTTACATAGCTTGAAAACTAAAACATTGACGATTAATTTGTCACTATTCAATATAATCTCCGTCCTTTTTCACAGTATTGGTCCACCTTTTAACTAGGGCATGTATTCCAGTGTGGTAAAACACACAGTCTTGCTTCCTAAGCCATTGACTAATGGACGTTTTCACAGCCTCCTCTTCAAAATGAATCCCACGATGAGCTTCCTTTAGTGGCCCGAATAGAAGGAAGTCTGATGGTGCCAGGTCAGGGCTGTATAGAGGGGTTAGGTAAGAATTGCCATCCCAATTTCTCAATTTCTGCAGTGGTATAACGGCTGGTGTGTGGTCTTGCATTGTCATGCAAAAGAAGAACATCGACCATAGCTTTTGTTGGGCGAACTCTGCGAAGACGTGCTTTCAGCTTTTTGAGAGTTTTGACTTATTGGACAGGATTTATTGTGCATCCCTGCTCCAAAAAATCAATCATAAGCACACCTTCTGCATCCCCACGTTTCATCTCCAGTAACAATTTTTACCAGAAACTCCTCTCCCTCCAAATTGAAGCGCTGCAAGTCTTCGGAGGCTATTGTTTTCCTCGTTTCTTTGTTTTGGGTGGTTAACATTCTTGGTACCCAACATGAACAAACTTTTGAGTAAGCCAGTTGTTGAATAATCGTCATTACACTGCCTTTACTGAGGGAGGTAATGCGACACAATTCACCTGTTGTTACCCGGCGATCACCACGAATGTCATCAATTTGCTGAATGTAGCATGGAGTCACTGCAGTCACTGGCCTGCCGCTTCACTTTTCATCTGCCAATGGCATTTGCCCTTCAGCTTCGTTACAGCGACGAACCCATTATCTAACATTGCAGACATCCACCGTTGCATCACCATACACATTTTTTAGCCTTTCGTGAATGCGAATTGGCATTTCACCTTCTGCAGTCAAAAATTCAATCACAGAACGCTATCTAATACAAATGTCGATGTCAGCCATTTTGCAAGAGGATGCAGTGCTGCCACCTGTTGACTTAGGAAGCTACTACTGCAGGGGATTGGAGAAGGTTTGAGGAATTGCGCCAAATTCAAAGTTTTCACATAACTTATTTAAGGGGAAAAAAAGTAGGAGGCATTACTTTATGACCCACCGTGGTACAGATTGGCCAGGAAGGGTGATAGAGGGTTGCCCATTGCTAAACCTAAAGTTCACTGGTTCTATATAACCTAAGACTAGTTAACGTGAAACATCTTAGTAAATATTACATTGTGACTGAGGATGGAAATGACCACAGTAATGTAGATTTTGCACATTTGAATGTCTCTGGTTTTAAATGATCAATAAAATATTTTTAATCTTCCATTTTAATGAATATAAAAACTGAGAGAAATAACATTTTTTAAATGGAGAGCTATTACAGTTTCTTTAGTGAAAGTCTACTAACAGGCATAACTTCTTTTAGGGACATCACTTATTTTTTTTTCTTTTTTGTGCTCTAATGCTCAATCATCTGAGAGAGCCAGGACACACTACTGCTGCAATTTCTGGTTTGATTTTTCCAACTTGTGACTAGAGAAAATTCACAGCCATCTTAAATAATTTACAGTTAGGATTAAAATATGTGCCATTTACGGGAACAGAGAAAAAAAGGGCTAAAGTTGAGTTAGCTTTCTTTTGCATTTCCAGGACCTGTTAAAGCTTTCAATTAATAGTAAGTCTAAATTTGTAATGCACATATTTTAACCTAACTTCTTTTTTTCCTTCTTCCCTTGCCAGTTTCCATGTCAGTACTTAAGACCTGGTGTTGGAAGAGAGTGGAAATGATATTGATGTTAGGTTCTACATAGAATGTTTACACTTCTACATTCATTAGCCTCATTCCTAAACTAATAATACCATAGTTCTTATATCAAATTTAATATCAGTTGCATTGCAATGGTTGCTGTCCTTCAAAGACTGAAAATGCATTTTTAGTTTAATTATAGTTAAGATTCATGACAGCTCCCCATGAAGGTGTTACTGTAAATAGTAACACTTATTCCCTGTACTTTCTTCCTGGATTGTTCATTGTTTTTCACTGAATGTCCATTTACTTTCTTCCTGGATTGTTCATTGTTTTTCACTGAATGTCTATGTACTTTCTTCCTGGATTGTTCATTGTTTTTCACTGAATGTCTCTATTCATAAAAGTTTTACATGTATTAGCACTGATGTACACTATACTACGATTTATTTACTGTTATAACATTGTAATCTCTTCTTTCACATTATTGCTGTAAACAAGCTCAATGACAATAAAATTTATCATTATTACCTCTGAACACATTAAGTATTATTAGTGCTATGTAACTGCAACAAAGACCTCAAGAAATCACAGTGTCTTCATTGTTCAAGTCATTCATTACTGTTGATTTTCTGCATCAGCAACTACAGTAATTGAGGTTTCCCCAGAAGAAAACAGACTGAAAGAGTCTGAACATCTCATGCTGCTGTTTGGAGATGGTGTGTCTAATCTATGTATTGTTCTTGGAAGAATTTCATGAATCATGTTACTGGAAGTTTCTTCTATTTGCTCAAGTTCAGCATCCATCATAATTTTAGCAAATTTCATTTTTATCTCAACCTGTCTTCTGGGTGAGAATGTTTTTATAGTTTTTGCATATCCTAATAAGATATGCTCTATTGCATTAAGAGATTGACAATTATTGGATTTTAAGTATTGCACTTTGTCGGACTTCCTTGTGGGTTTAGATACAGGCTTTAATGTTGGTAGTTGAGTACGTTTTTGATTTTGTCTAAGTAATGTGGCACTACTGGGGCACTCTGTGACTTGAGTTGGTTGAACTTCTTCATTTTTCAGACTCTCTTGTAATGGTATCTCAACAATCTCTTCCTCACCTTCTGTTACAGCTAATTTGCTAGAGTGTTCCTGAGCTGCAGAGCTGTTGGGCTGAAAGCTGGACATTGCCTGGGCAATGACTTGAGTTGGTTGAACTTCATTTTTCAGACTCTCTTGTAATGGTATCTCAACAATCTCTTCCTCACCTTCTGTTACAGCTAATTTGCTAGAGTGTTCCTGAGCTGTAGAGCTGTTGGGCTGAAAGCTGGACATTGTCCGGGCAAAATTCAAATATGGTTCCATAAACTCCATTTTCTTGGCCCATTGCCAAAACCTGTAATTTTTAGGTGACTGATAATTTGGTATATTCTTGCTTTTCAGATGTTTTAAATAGCAGTCTCTGAGATTCTTCCACTTCAACTTCAGTACATAACCTGAGAAAAATATACATAGTCAGTTTGATTTCTCACTATAAATACAGATAAAGCATTATTATTTTAGTTAATTGATGGAAATTAATCATTTCTTCACACTAGCTGTACATAGGCTAAGGTTTTTGATAGATAGAAACAACATGAAAAATTCAATGCCATGGCCAGGATTTGAACCACGGATCTCCTGGTTTCCGTCCAGTCACTCTAATCCATTGAGGTACCATGGCCAACATGCTGGCCTGACATATTCTCCATTTGACTTGTACATTTCCCAGGTAAACCACTAGGGGCTCTCGCATTCAAGATACACCGTTTGTGGCGACTTACTATTGTAAGTACTTGAGTCCCAAGCTTCAATTGATGGAAATTAATCATTTCTTCACACTAGCCGTATATAGGCTAAGGTTTTTGATAGATACAGTACTTGAGTACACAATAGTAAGTCGCCACAAACGATATATCTCGAATGCGAGAGCTCCTAGTGGGCTACCAGGGAAATACACGAGTCAGATGGAGAATTTAATGTCAGGCCGGCATGTTGGCCATGGTAGCTCAATGGATAAGAGCGACTAGATGGAAACCAGGAGATCCATGGTTCAAATCCCGGCCATTGCATTGAATTTTTCATGTTGTTTCTATCTAACAGATAAAGCATTTTACATAACTGCATTCACTTTTAGTGATTATGATTTGCTGTGACTATCTTAGATTTTAAATTTCTATCTCATAGAGAATTAGGAGGATTTTAGCACTGAATTCAAAGCTACAGTCTACTAAACATCTGACAGGAAAATGTGAGGTGAGACTGCATGAAGTGTAAGCAGAAACAGCAGCCCATAATATTGCCAGATTTAGCAACCTATCTGCACAGACAGGTCTCAGCAGAAGGTTCCATGCCAGGAAAGAAAGTTCTCTCCCAAATGCATGAACACTGCTGTTCTTCATGGCAGCCCTGCAACCTTTAAAAATGAAAGAAAATGAGGAAAGAAATATTTATGGTAATATGCAATTCACCATAGCATCCAGCTAGTGATATGAGTAAACCTAACAAGCCAAGATCAACGTGGTTGGCCAGTTCAAGGACTATCATAGAAGTTATTACGAAATTATCCCACTAATGCCCGATTTCACCAACAGATGTTAAGACTTAACACGGGTTTAACAATAGTTACAACAAAAATTGCATTTCACCAACAAGTGTTAGCTTAACACTCATGTTAAATCTCTTGTTAAACTAACAAGTCAAATTTCTGATGTTAAGTGCTTAACAATTGTAAATAGTCAAGATGGCAGACATGAATGCAGCTGCTGTTGTCGATTTGCTATATTTAAGACCGTGTAAATGGCATTTGTAATAGAGTACGGCCTATGAGGAGAAATGATTTTGAGGAGCTATCAGAAGAAAAGTTTCTAAATAGGTATAGACTGTCCGTCTTGAAATGTTCAAGTCACTCGTTACTTTGCACCTCATTTTTTGTTTCATGTTTCTAGTAGTGACATGCATTTGAATTAAATTTGTTTCCAATTTTTTCTCATGTGACATCTTTCTCTTTTACATTCTCTGCATCCCTCCTAATTTCCACGATATCCTTATACTTCGTCACCAATTCAATTAACAATTCTTTCTCCATTGATGAGAAATTTCAGAAAAGCTGTAAAAAAATATCCTACTAAAAATAATGCCACAGACAATAGATCAGTTTCTAAGAAGTAAAATTAAATAATAGAGTAAATATTTATTTTTTTTGGTAAAAGTTATAATGTCTCTTACAATCTAGTTCTTAAAAATGTAATACATGAAACATTATGTGACCTAAGTTGTATTATTCTTAATTACTATTTGTATTATTATTCTGTTAATTACTATTGCATTACTTTAATCACTATTATATTACATTAACCTCTGAAATAGCAAAAATATTTGAAAAGCTAATATTAAACAGACTTTTATCATTTCTGAAGAAAAACAACATCATTCAAGGTTTCCAGCATGGCTTCAGAAAAGTCTGTCAACAATTACTGCTGTTGCAGAGTTTGTACACCAGGCTTCTATGAAGTTAGAGAATAATGAAAAGGTCGGGGCCTTATTTTTTGACTTATCAAAAGCATTTGATTGTGTCGATCATGATATTCTTATTAAAAAAATTGGACAATTATGGTATAAGAGGAATACCCAAGAGCTTAAATACTTCTTACTTGAAAGGCAGAACACAATACACACAAATTACCAAAATGCAAACTATCAAAACATCTATTACTCCACTTGTAGAACTGTAAAATACGGGGTTCCTCAGGGTAGTGTTTTAGGACCAATCCTGTTCATTATGTATATAAATGATTTACCTACTGCTCACAATGCAAGTATAATAACTTATGCAGATGATACAACTGTCATCTGCTCTGCTGTAAATAACAAGAATTTAATTCAGGATATGAGCTCTCTGGGAGAACGTTTGTTAAATTATTTTGACAAAAACAACCTCAAATGCAACATGGAAAAAACCACATCAATGCAAATTAGCCTGACAAATAAGACTCACTTTAACATCAATCTACAGATAGATAACTCTAGCGTAAAGGATGTAAGTGGCCATAAATTCCTCGGGCTTCATATGAACAATAAATTGACATGGTGTAGTCACATTGATTATCTATGTAAAAAAAATTAGTAAATCAATATTTCTAATTAGGCATTTTAAGCCAATCGGTGATACCAAACTACTAAAAAATATTTTTATGGTGTTATCTTCCCATACCTATCATATGGAATTGAAATATGGGGAAGCTGTCCAAGGGTACATCTGGACAGAGTATTCATTCTACAGAAAAGGTGTATTAGGATAATTTTTAACTTAAAAAATACTGATTCTTGTGTAGATATTTTCAAAAAAAAAAACAAAATGTTCACACTATACTTACTATATGTATATAAAGCAATTCTTTTGTTGTAAGTAAGGTAAATTTGAAGACTGCAGATGTACACAATTATGATACCAGATGCAACAATGACTATTTTAGAGACTGTACTTCTAAACGATCTACTGATAGAGATGTTTTTATAATAGGACAGATTTTATTTAATAGATTGTCAACATCAATTAAAGCATTAAATGGTACGAAGCAATTTCAAAATTAATTAAAATACTTTTTAATGGATAAATGTTTGTACAAAGTTGATGATCTGTAAATATGTTTTTATACTGTTTATATTTTGCTCTATATCCTATAATTGTAAACTTTTAGATTGTAATTGGCAATGTCAGAAACTGCTTTGCAGTCTATTCACAAATAAATAAATGTGTTAGATATTATTTAACTACTATTGTATTATTTAATTACTATTGTATTACACAAATAAAAATATTTGTTAATTAATGTCCACTTAAGAAGTTGATGTTAATACTTTTTTCTTCTTTTTAAAATCGATTTCATGAACATTTTCCCACATCTTCAGTCATCGCACTTTGTCATCAAGGATACCATGTTTTTTCATATTACCAAAATCTGAAGACGAAACAAACCTAAAAACAGAATCAATTGCCGGTATGTAAAAATTCATTACGCGATTTTTATTTTTTAAAATATTATCTTTTCCCACACTATTAAATCTATGGGAACATTTAATTGTTGTAATAATTTAACTTTGGGATTTATTTCATGATTAAATGATCTGCTATGGCTGATTTATCAATTTGTTTATATTTAATGTTACAAAAATGTTCTTTCTTTCTGGTTTCTTTTCGTCTTTCCAATATAAACCTGATCACAATCCAAACAATTAAATTGATAAATACCAGATTTTTTTATTATTAGGAATTTTATTTTCTTTATAAAATTGTAATAAATTTTTAATACTATATTGTCACGGCAACAGGCATAAAAGTTTTGGCACAAATAAGAAAACAGTCGGCGGATAAAGTTTCATGGTAATAATGAGCCTTGCTAATGATAGCGTGTTTAGTGTAAACAAGTGCCGCCAGGCAGCGATAACTGAGGTAAAGGACTTGCCGGCACAGATTAAGTTACGCTTTGAGAATGTGATAGAATATTTGGTTTATGTCATTAGATGCCTTGTTTTCCAGAAACATCTAGTGATTGACAGAACAGTCTGGTAATCATGAATGTGATATATAAGGGATTGTGACACGCCAGCAGTTGTAGTTGTAAAGCAGGGTGAGTGTGAAACAGTGTTGTGAAATGACAGACAGCCAGCTGTGTTGTAACGAGAGCTAAGGATGTAATCTGCTGTCACTGTTTGTTATTGTGATCGACCTTGGTAGACTGATGGTGTATGTAACGTAATGCTGCTGTAATCTATAAGAGTATTTCTACGAAAATAAAGGAGATTTTTAATTTCTGCAACTCGGCCTTTTAATTCTACGAACCCACAAAGTCACAATATTTATTTTGAGGAACTAAAGTTATACCAACTTCTTTTAAAAAATTTTGAAAATATTTATTAACCCAAGGATGGTAAGTAAATTTTTTAACTTTATAATCATCTTTTATTTTTTTAAGAGTAGAAATATCATTAATAGTTTTTTGATATTTAAATTTTTCAATCTTCTTTTATATAAAATCTTTATTAAAACCATTAATTAAAGCAGTATTAATAATATGTTTATATTCTTTATTAAATTCTTCTTTATTCAGGGGTATATTTATAAATCTATAAATCAAACTATTAAAAACAGCAAATTTATGTGAAAAAGGGTTAAAACTTTTATTTTTATGTAATTATCAATATGAGTAGATTTCCTACAAATATCAAAATCTAATTTGTTATTATTTCTTATTATCTTCAAATCTAGAAAAGGAAGAAATGCATTAATTTCAGTTTCTAATGTGAATTTTATAGCTTTATCTTGTAAATTTAGTAATTTCAAAGCATCATTAATTTGTTTTTCAGGAACAATAGCAAAAATATCATCAACATATCTATAGCATGTTTTAAAAATCAAAGGAAAAGCTTTAGTGACTTGAATTTCGAAAAAAAAAAAAAAACATAAAAAGATCAGCAAGAAAAGGTGAAAGAAGATTACCCATTGCTAAGCCGGAAGTTTGTTGAAACAATTCACCATTAAAAGTGAAAAAATTTTGATCCAAACAAAAATCAGTAAGTTTTACAAAATCAACTATTAAGTCCTCATGTAAATTTATTGAATTCAACCCCTTTTTTAAGTAAATTAAAAGTTTTTCTCTAGGGATACTAGGAAATAAGGCAGTTACATCAAAAGAAATAAGTATCAGTTTTAGATAATACAACACTATCAATCTTTTTTATTAATTCAAAAGAATTTTTAATACTTAAACTTTCAAATTTATCAAAAATTAAAACTATTGTATTATCTAATTGCTATTGTATTACTCATAAGAAATGTATTAGTCTTATGGGTACAAATTTGACGAAGCCATGAATATTGTATATTCCTAAGGTGAATAAAACTTACTTTCACGGCTTTTGTTTACGATTTTTTTTCCGCCATTTGTTTAGCTGTGTGCAGACGAAAATGAAAACAAAAGCACATCGCAGTACGTTCAGAAAATAATACAACTCATCCATAGCCTTCTATAGCTGTAATATTTACAGGTCTCTTGGCGTTAACACGTGTTTGTTAACATTTTCAGAAAACAGGTTGGTGAAATGCAAGAAATTTAACAGCTTTGTTAGTGCTGTTATAATTGTTACTTTACATTTCCTAACATCGATTTTAACATCTGTTGGCAAAATCAGGCATTAGTCTGTAGAAAGCTACTCTTAATATTCTTCATTAATAAGGAAACTTTTGAAATTTGAATGTTAATTTTTAAATGCAACTATGATAAAGAATAAATTAAACATCATAAATCCAGAACATTAATATTTGCCACATAATTTTAGTAATAAGGGTTACATGAATAGAGATTACATTTTTGGTGAAATGGTTAGCATTCTGGCTTCTCAATCCACAGGTGCCAGGTTCAGTTCTCAACTGTTGTTAGAGAATCAATCTTTATTGTTTAACTGGAATTACTACTTATCCTCTGCTAAATCAGGAAGCATGCACTTAGAAATGTATGTAAGTGTTTCATGATAAAGATTAAAAAAACTTGCAGTTCAGCATCACCAGTTGACAGGAAAATACAAATTAAGATGGGCCAATAAGAAAAGAAAGCTAAACTACTGAAGTTCGATGCATAAGAAGCTCTTTAACATTTAATTTATAAGTGACACTGATAAATACAATGAAAGATTTTACCTAATTCCCAAATAGAAGATGACCAGTTTTCCATAAGTTGAACATTAAAAAAGAAATGATACAATAACCTTAAATTTTTAAATGAAAAATGCAGAGAGAACTGTAGCAGAGCTACAAAGTGGAAGTAGAACTTTAAA
This sequence comes from Mantis religiosa, assembly GCA_030765055.1. NCBI lineage: Eukaryota > Metazoa > Arthropoda > Insecta > Mantodea > Mantidae > Mantis > Mantis religiosa. Next base: position 17,106,032 of record CM060957.1, read on the forward strand.
GTGAGCGTAGCGAGACAGGAGTTATTCTATGCTTAAAACCGCCCATACCAATAACTACTACTTCCACTTTGTAAATCTTATACCTGGACTTAGGCAGTTTGTGAACAATGGAAGGAAGAAGAAATGACTATCATCTGTTAGTCCACAAATTAGAAAAGAAAATTCTGGATATTATGCATGTTTGGAGGAATTTAGTAACAATGACGTCCAAATTAGTTGAAAAAAACTATTTGTAGTTGGTTTTTAACACTGTCACTTATATTTTTCTGTTTTGAGGGATTAATTTTTGAAGCTGTTGCTTCCATTTTCAACCTCGAAGGTTTGACTATCATCTGTTGTTATCTGCTCTCTTCTCTCTGCTGGTGGAACTATGAAATTCTTTATCAAATTATTGACTAGTGAGATTTCAAATTTCATTACTCAGTCCTTATTTTTCCATATTAAGATGTTCTCCCATGTCTGTTTTGTTCTACCATCCATTTTAATCATTTTGAATTTGGTTTGTCATGGTTCCAAAAATGAAATGCTACTACTCACTTATCTTTGTTTCAATTTGACGTTCCTTAAATGCTCTTTGACTCTGGTTTCTAGGTTTCTTTTAGTTTGTTCTATGTAGCATTTTTCACAATCCTTACAACTTAATTTGTATGTATCGGATGTACTGATTGGTAGAATTTCATCTTTTGTTTTTTGATTTAACAATTTTAACACTAAGTGTATTTGTAGGTGGCAAGATGATATTTTATTCTTTAAAGATCTTTTGAATGTATTAAATGTTTTTGGGTGATACATGAATATTCTGAATATGCTGTTGCTTTTTTCTTTAGCAAATGTGGTTGCTTCCATAATGATTTTCTTTAGCTTAGCATTTTTTAATTTTTTTAAGCACCAGACCTTTTTTGTATCCATTTTCTTCTGTTATGTGATGTACGGAGAGTATCTTCGCCAATGTTATTTATTTCAATTTGAATGGATTCCTTGAGAACATCAATTGTCCGTGGCCTATTCTTGTACACTCTATTTTTAGATAGAGGTGAGGTTATGTCAGGGGATCTGGGGGGCCACAGACCTTTTGGGATTATTTGATTATCAAAGAAACTATTTACAAGTTCCATGGTGTCATTAGATGTATAGCACATTGTTCCATCTTGCTGGAAATAATCTTCTTTCAATTCGATATTGTGACTTTGTGGGTTCGTGAAATGCAAAGTCCAATTGCACCACTCAAAAATGTTCTTTATTTCCACCGACTCACAGTTAAACACTTGCCAATTACACAGAATTACGTGATGCACACAATTACGATTCACCAGTTTGTCCTTTACAATTCCACTTTGCTCTCGCAATTACGTACAATCCTCCGATGCACGTACACAATCTTCTCGTCCGCACACTAGCACTGCACTCTTATGCTGCTTGCCAAGAACTGACTGACTCATTGCAGCCCTTTTTATAGGAATATCATTTTCTAGAAGTCTCTGGTTTCCGTGAATCACCGCGAAGATTCCAGATAGCAGGCGAAGGGGGAAGAGGCAGCCAACGACAAGTGACACTCCCCTAATCATCCCCTCAGTTACTGAGATTAATGGGAGGGTGTGGCTCGGCTGCTTCTGGTCCCTTCTCAGCTGTCGTTCGTCTGGCGTTCCGATAATTGGGTGACACTGCTCCCTCCTCAAAGCTGATCGTCCCGAACAGCACCATTGTAGCGGGTTAGACAATCCAGGTGTAACATCAACATCTTTCCTCAGGGCACCTCCTGGATGCGGTAGACCACGTCATTTATAGACCACCCGGTACGGACCTTGGCATGGCTGCTGAAGCTTCGGGCAGCGTCCCTTGGTCCGTGTAGGACGGTACAACCAGACCAGGTCACCTTGCTGGAACCCTTGGCTGTTGGCATGCCTGTCATATCTGGTCTTCATGCGGTCGCTCGCCTTCTGGATGTTCTGGCGAGCCATCTCGTACATGTCGTGGAGGTGGTCCACCAGGTTCTCCACATACTCGGTCACCAGCTGCTTCGCCTCCGGAGGGCTTCCAAAAGCCAGGTCACAAGGGAGGCATAACTCTCGACCAAACATTAAGCTGACTGGCGTCATTCCAGTTGTGTTGTGTGTAGACGAGCGGTAGGCCAGCAAGAGCAGTGGCACCTTGACGTTCCAGTCTCGCTGATGGCTGGCCACGACCTTCCTCAGGTGTTCCTCTAAGGTCTTGCTGGACCTTTCGACCATGCCATCCGATTGGGGATGTACAGGCGTCGTGCGGGTCTTGTTCACCCCAAGCCTTTGTAGCACCTCCTTCATTAGGTGGGACTCAAAGTTGGTACCCTGGTCACTGTGTAGCTCCAACGGCACCCCAAATCGACAGAACACTTGCTCCAAGAGGCAGTCTGTGATTGTCTCTGCCTCTTGGTTTGGGATGGCATACACCTCCGGCCACTTGGTGAAGTAGTCCACGACCAACATTAGGTACTTGTTGCCTCGGTAGGAAACTGGGAACGGTCCAGCAATGTCAACGGCGATCCGTTCGAATGGCGCTCCGACGTTGTACTGCTGCATGCGACCCCGGCTCCTAGTCTGGGGGCCACGACGCGCCGCGCACACGTGACACTGACGGCACCATCTCTCAGCATCTGCTCAGAGCCTCAGCCAGTAGTAACACCGCCGTAGTTTGTCAATCGCTCGGTTCGCTCCCAGGTGTCCTCCTGAAGTACCGGCGTGCACTTCTTCCAAGACATCCGGGACCTTACTCCGGGGAAGTACCAACTGTTCTCTCTGCGTCTTCCCATCGGGTGATTCCCATACCGGGAACAGCACGCCCTCTCTGGTCTTCAACGAGTCCCATTGGGCCCAGTACGACTTGTAGGTGGCGCTCCTCGGTACGATGTCCTTCCAGGTTGCTCTCGTCCCTTCCTCCACTTCACTCAGGAGTGGCCCCAAGTCTGCGTCCGCCAGCTGCTCCCTCCTCAGGCCTGCGCTATCCCAGCCGTCCGCAGGCACTGCCACAACTACTCCGACTGCTGCGACACGCTCCTTCTCTTCCACTCTTGTGCACTGGCCGCACTCTTCTGGACAGGGTCTTCGGGACATGGCGTCTGCGTTACCGTGGCTCTTCCCTCTACGATGTTCCGAGGTGAAGTCGTACTCCTACAGCCTCTGGACCCAACGTGCTGTCTGGCCTTCGAGGTTCTTAAAGCTCAATAGCCAGGTTGGGGCGGAATGGTCAGTCCTCAGGTGGAATGGCTGACCGTACAGGTACTTGTGGAAGTGCTCCAATGTCTTTACTACCGCCAGTAACTCTCGTCGGGTGACGCAGTAGTTCTTCTCTGCCTTGGATAGCGTCTTGCTGTAGTAGGCTATCACCCGTTAATGGCCGTCCTGGATCTGCGATAGGATCCCTCCAATGCAATGGTCACTGGCGTCGGTGTCCATAATGAAGGCGCCACCCGGTTGTGGGAAACCCAAAATTGGAGCACTGCACAGGGTCTCCTTTAGGTTCCGGAAAGCGTCTTTGGCGTCCTCCGTCCACACATAAGGCCGGTGTTCCTCTGTCAGGCGGGTGAGGGGTTTGGCGATGTTGGAGAACCCCTTTATGAAGCGGCGGTAATAACTGCACAGCCCCAGGAAACAGCGCAGCTCTTTCTTATCCCTTGAGCGAGGCCAATCTCTCACAGCCTGTGTCTTCTCCGGGTCTGTGGCCACTCCCGTTGCTGAGACTATGTGGCCCAAGTAGTTCACTTCCTTACGGAAGAGCGGGCACTTCTTCGCGTTCAGCTTCAAGTTGGTCGCCTACAGTCTCTGCAGCACCTTACTCAGATTCTCGAGGTGATCTTCAAAAGTCTTCCCGACGATGATGACGTAGTCCAGGTATAGGAGGCAGGCATCGTAAGTCAGCCCTCTCATCACTGACTCCATGAGGCGTTGGAAGGTAGCTGGTGCGTTGCAGAGGCCAAAGGGCATAACCGTGAACTGCCAGAGCCCTTGGCCCGTCGAGAATGCGGTCTTCTCCTTGTCTCTTGGATCTAGAGCTACCTGCCAGTAGCCCGACTTCAGGTCCAGGGTCGAGAACCACTGCACACCAGCTAACGTGTCCAGGGTGTCGTCAATCAGGGGTAAGGGGAAACAGTCCTTCCGGGTGACAGCGTTCAACTTTCTGTAGTCTACGCAGAAGCGCAGCTCGCCATTCTTCTTTGTCACCAAGACTACAGGGGAACACCAAGGGCTGTCAGACTCTTCAATCACTCCCCTGGATCTCATGTCCTCCAGCATGTCTCGTACCGCCCCTTGCTTCGCCAGCGGAACGCGTCTATGTGGTTGCCGAATAGGCCGGGCGTCTCCGGTGTCGATGCGGTGAAGCACTTTGTCCGTGCGGCCGTAGTCACTATCGCCTTGGCTGAAGACGCGCTCGTATCGCCTCAGTAGTTGTCGAACTTACTCCAGCTGTTCTGCGGTCAGGTGGTCGGCCACCCTCTCCAGTAAGCCTTCTAGCCGGGGCCCCAGGTGTTACTTTGGCGCCGGCTCCTGTGTCTTGTTGATTGCTGTTACGCTCACCACGGGCTGGCACGTTCCCAACTCCGTCCCAGCCTGGAGGTCGTGATCGGTGTCCGTTGGATTTAGCAGTCTCACTGGCACCTCCTCTCGGCACGGCAGCAATGCCCTGGCTACACACAGTCCGTGTACAGGCGTCTTCTGGTTCAGCATCATGTTCCTGATTCTCCGGCCTTCTAGTCGCGCCGTCACCACCACCACATTCCTCGCGGGGACAACCACGTCTTCGTTCAAGACGACCCTGCAAATTCCAAGGCGCTCCTCTGGTTGACGGAGTATAACCTCTTCTCCGTTGAGCCGAAGGACCTTCTTGCCGACGTCGACCGTCACCTCGTGGCTCCTGAAGGCATCCAATCCCAGTATCACCTCCTCAGCCACCTTCGCGACGAACACCCACAGACGTACGGTACTCCTTCCCAAGGTCAGCTTCAGCAGGGCCTCCTTTTCCACAGGCAAGGTGTCGCCCGATGCCGTGACAAACTGGTATGGTCGACTCGGCTTCCTTGTCGGCAAACCCTTCGCCACGTCAGGTCTGATGATGGTCACGGCTGCCCCGGTGTCCACCAGCACGCGGCATGGCTTTCCTCTCACCCAACCGTCCGCGATAAGGCTGTCATCCATACGGCGGCTGACGGCGCGCAGTGGCACTCGAGGGGATGGTGGTGATGGCGCCGACGTGCCCCACTCCACGACGGCCCTTACTCGTTTTCCGGCTGCTCTTCCTGGTGTGGGCAATCTCTCTGCAGGTGTCCGGGCTGTCCACACCCCCAACACAGGCCACTAGGTGTTGGCCGGCGTCCCTCGGCTGGTCTTCTGTCTCCGGTGTAGCGGACACTTCTCGTTCTCGACGTCGGGATAGCTGTTACTTTGGCCGCCTCCATCCTTAATGCTGCTGTCAGCGCCTCGTGGATGGTTTTATAATCGCCGAGCATTAGGTGCTGACGAATCTCCGTGTCTCGTAGCCCGTCCACGAATGTGTAGGCAGCTTTCCGGGATATGAACTCTGGTGGGAGGTCGACTAGGGCCTTGTTAGCCAGTTGTTCAACTGCCAGGGCGAACTCCTGCAGCGTCTCCCCTGGCTGTTGTGACCTTGCCTTCAGCTGGCTGCGGTACGCTGCGGCTAAGCGGTGGTTCCCAAAACGATTCTCTAGGGCCTCCCAGATATCCTTGGGTACCGCCGTTGACTGAACCGCGCTCAGGACTTCCGCGGCCCGACCCTGGAGGCTGGCAATTAACTGTGTGTCTCCTCTTCTGGTAACCATTTGTTGTGCTTGGCCACTGTGTCGAACTGGTGGCGGAAGACTTTAAACGTTGACGCGCCGTCATATTTCGGAGGTTTGACGCGCGCCGATGTTGTGTCGCGTCCCGGTGCGTCGGCCTTCAAATCCTTCAACCTCCTGCCGACGACGTCCTCCACCATGGCGTTCAGGGACTTGACGCTGCTGTCGGCCTTCCCTTCCAGGTCGTTAACGCGGCTCGCCAGGTCCTCGACGCGCTCGTCCACTTGGCCCATCCGCTTGCCCAGCTCCGTCACGTCATCCCTCACGCCGGCCAACTATTCTTCAAATTTGGCGGCGAGAGCCTCGTTCGCCACCTTCATTTCCGTGGTCAGTTCGGCCATCTTTGCGGTCTTTGTCGTGGCCAAGTTGTTGTTTGCCTTTTCCGTCTTCGCCGTTAATTCAACCTTCATTTCTTCCATCTTCTCGGTGATGTTGTCGTTGGCCATCTTCATTTGTTTCAACTCGGCGGTGAGGTTGTCGTTGGCTGTCTTCATTTGTTTCAGTTCCGCGGCCAGGTTGTTATTGGTAGTTTCCAGCTTCGCGGCCAGGCTGTTATTTGCCGCTTCCGTCTTCTCTCTTAATTCGGCCTTCATTTCTATCATCTTCTCCAAAATTTTTTCCAATGCCGCGTCCATGGTTGTAATGTTAGCGTCCCGCTTCCTGACACCAGTGTGACTTTGTGGGTTCGTGAAATGAAAAGTCCAATTGCACCACTCAAAAATGTTCTTTATTTCCACCGACTCACAGTTAAACACTTGCCAATTACACAGAATTACGTAATGCACACAATTACGATTCACCAGTTCGTCCGTTACAATTCCACTTTGCTCTCGCAATTACGTACAATCCTCCGATGCATGTACACAATCTTCTCGTCCGTACACTAGCACTGCACTCTTACGCTGCTTGCTAAGAACTGACTGACTGACTCATTGCAGCCCTTTTTATAGGAATGTCATTGTTTTCTAGAAGTCTCTGGTTTCCGTGAATCACCGCGAAGATTCCAGATGGCAGCAGCCAGCGACAAGTGACACTCCCCTAATCATCCCCTCAGTTAGTGACTGAGATTAATGGGAGGGTGTGGCTCAGCTGCCTCTGGTCCCTTCTCAGCTGTCGTTCGTCTGGCATTCCGATTATTGAGTGACAATATCATCTCCGTAAAACTAGAGAATATGGTGAGACGAGTACAAACATGTATAGATGCTGGTGGAGAACACTTCCAAGATTTTCTCTGAGATGTAAATAGTGTAATGTAATTTCCCAATTGTGTATTATATTCTCCCAAAGTTGCACGTGTGTCCTATTATTGGTTCAAAAGTTATGACCTATTGAAATGGTTCAGATGTATATGAACTGACTGTACTTGTTTGCCCTATCCTGGAGTTTGGTATGATTTCAGTGCCAGCTGGATATGGTTGGTTAGCAACAGAGATATGAGGTTTGCTGAGCATTTTAACTGTCCAGAAGTTCTACTGGGAAGCAGGTAAAAGTTTCTATAAACCTCTCCGCTTGGCTTGTTATGAATCTAGGGTGTGTAAGGAAGGCATGGCTGACCTTGAGATGTGTGAGCAGACGATATCTACAAGTAAAGAGAAGAGGGCCATGAGTTTCACATATTAGTGAGCAACCTCATTAAATTGAAGTGCTAATCTCCCAGAAAAGAATCAATAAGAGACTACAGAGAAGATGGAAAAGTAATAATTATTATTTATTGTTCAGTTGTTTGTGATTTTGAACCTATATTTAAATGCAAATAAATGTTACTTACTGTTTATATTTAGGCTTGTGGCTAATTCGTTCCATATCCTATCTTTTTCCGTTGTCATCTTATACATCGGATGGCAGTGATCATAAAGAACTGGATTTTCTCTCACTAAATCAATTAGTTTTTCCACATCAATTGCTTTGATCCAACTCATATCACCAACTGAATATGCAATGTCACTAATGGCACATGAGCTTCTTATTGCATTTCACAGCAATCCAAGTATAAAGGAATGCCACTAGGTACCTGGCTATCATTTATGTTCCCTAGAATCAAGCATTGCAAATGTTACATAAATATTTAAAAATTATTAAATTCTATATTATATTCTGTTTAGGTAAAATAACTGTAAATGGGACAACTGAAAAAGATGAAATAAAATATTTAGATTTCAAAGCAACAAGATCAGATGCCTATATGTGCATTATATCTTTACTTTTCCAAATAATCTTAGCAAACCTATAAGGTGATATAAAATAGTTTAGATGAAATTCTTTAAAGCTTAATTATGATTTGCAAATACCAATCTTTTTATACGAGGGCTGTTCAATAAAGAATGATCATAAAAATTATGATCATAATTTTTAGCACTAAAATTCAATCTTATTATATTCTGTTAGCTTAATGTGAAGCAAACATGCCATAGTAGTTTCATTGTTGGTACTCCTGGTTCCCGCCTGTGAGAACCAGGCAAGTTCAGACATGTTCAGTATCGCCTACCATTGCAATGGAGGTAACATGCAGTTAAAGTTGATGTTAGAGGAAGATCCGGAGTTTCTTTCAAACGTAATCACTGCTGATGAAACTTGGCTACATCATTTTGATCCTGAGAGCAAACAGCAAAGCTCAGTGTGGAAATCTCCTTCATCACCAACCCCAAAAAAAGCAAAAGTGGTAGCTTCTGCTCGGAAAGTTATGGTCATCTCATTCTTTGATATTCATGGAATGGTTTATCAACATGTTGAATCTGCACACACATCAGTAACTCTTCAATACTACAGGGATATCCTGAAAACATTGCAAGTCCATATCAGGTGAAAAAGGCCACATTTCCATGAAGCAGGCACCACGATAATGAGCGGCTGCATATTGCCAATATTGTTGATGAATATCTTGTAAAAATCAACATGAAGTACATCCCTCACCCTCCCTATAGTCCAGATTTAGCCCCATGTGACTTTTCTATTCTCTAACTTGAAGAAATGCCTTTGTGGGAGACATTATCCATCATCAGAGGCAGTGGTGAAGGCTGCAGAGGCGATTTTGAAGGATCTCTCAAAAAAATAGTTTCCAGCATGTCTTTGAAGACTGGCAGAAACGCTGAGACAAATGCATCGCATTCAGGGGACACTATTTTGAGAAGGACCATCAAAATTATGAGGATGAGTAAAGGTACGTTGTCAAAAAAAAATTGGGATCAATCTTTATTGAACAACCCTCGAATTATATTTAAACAAAAACTAATGCTAATATCCTTAAGTACAAAGCTCAAATATTCCCATTCCATAAGCCACAAGATCTTATAATAGATGGAAGGGCTTTAGTGTAAGAAACCTTGTAAGCTTTGCTGGAGAACCACCCACTGCAACAAAGCTGTAAGCACATTGCTAAACAAAGAAGCTGCTTAACCATCCAGATATAAACCTATTTAAGGGGGGGTTCCAAGGGATCCGGACCCCCCCCCCCCCCCGCCCGAAATTAATTATCATTTCTAACCTTCAATAAATATTTGAAATAAAACTTAGTTTAAAATAAATCGAAAAAGTTTATTCAAGCTTTTTATCTTAGTGTCTCTATTCACTGTGAGGCAGACATGAAGTTATCTAAGAGATAAACGAACAGTTACTGCACAGCAGCTGTAGAACTCGTCAAAATACACAAATAATGTATTGCAAAGTTAACCAATTCCAATATATTATAATTTTTTGATTAGAATTCCCAGATACCTTAAAGGTATGTAATTTCTAACTTCTAAGTTCCTATTCCCATTTTCATTCAAGGAAAACTAATACTTCTTCAAATGCATCAATCAGTGGTTCGCTTTTTAAATATCTGATTACTGCTTATGTCATTTTACCCCAGGTATAAGAACAAAAAAAGTGCAATTTGCAAGGCCTTTCTACAGACTTTACCCAAAGAAACAAGACAAAAACAAACTTTTCTAAGAACAATTTGTAGAAGCTTGGGTGGAGAAAGTCATGTGAATATATTTTACATGTGTTTTTATTTTTTACTAACAAAATGCACATCCCTGAATAATTATTTATTAAAAGAGAATAATTCAACGTAGATTATTTGGACCCCCGCCCCCCCGGAAATTGACTTCCAAATATGTGCCTGCTATTTAGGAATGTAAAACCCTGCGGTAGCTCTATTTACATCCCATAGAAGGACAACACTTTACAGTAACTAGCCTTACACCCACATACGAGTGCAAGACCCTACTATCACTAGCCCTACACACAGATAGGCCGAGTGGTTAGACCGCTTGGCTCTCACCAAGGCGGCCCGGGTTCGATCCCAGGAGTCCGCAAAGTGAGATTTGTGGTGGACAACACGGCGCTGGGGCGGGTTTTCTCCGGGATCTCCGGTTTCCCCCGCCATCTCATTCCACCGGTGCTCCATCTTCATCTCATGTATCATCAGTGTCACCGCCTGCGGTGCCGTATGTAGTAAAAGCGGGCGTTAAACACTACACATTTTTTACAGATAGGCCGATAAAATTTTGGCCTGTGTGGAGGCAAAACCCTACCTCACACCAATGTAGGGACATAAAACCCTATGGTAACTAGTTTCACACCAATGTAGGGACATAAAACCCTATGTTAACTGGTCTCACACCAATATAGGGACATAAAACCCTATGTTAACTGGTCTCACACCATTATAGGGACATAAAACCCTATGGTTACTAGTCTCACACCAATGTAGGGACATAAAACCCTATGGTAACTAGTCTCAAACCAATGAAGGGACATAAAACCCTATGTTAACTGGTCTCACACCAATGTAGGGACATAAAACCCTATGGTAACTAGTCTCACACCAATGTAGGGACTTAAAACCCTATGGTAACTAGTCTCAGACCAATGTAGGGACATAAAACCCTATAGTAACTAGTCTCAGACCAATGAAGGGACATAAAACCCTATGGTAACTAGTCTCACACCAATGTAGGGACTTAAAACCCTATGGTAACTAGTGTCAGACCAATGTAGGGACATAAAACCCTATGGTAACTAGTCTCACACCAATGTAGGGACATAAAACCCTATGGTTACTAGTCTCACACCAATGAAGGGACATAAAACCCTATTGTAACTAGTCTCAGACCAATGAAGGGACAAAAAACCCTATGTTAACTGGTCTCAGACCAATGAAGGGACATAAAACCCTATGGTAACTAGTCTCAGACCAATGTAGGGACATAAAACCCTATGGTAACTAGTCTCACACCAATGAAGGGACATAAAACCCTATGGTAACTAGTCTCACACCAATTTAGGGACATAAAACCCTATGGTAACTAGTCTCACACCAATGTAGAGACATAAAACCCTATGGTAACTAGTCTCACACCAATTTAGGGACATAAAACCCTATGGTAACTAGTCTCACACCAATGTAAGGACATAAAGCGCTATGATAACTAGTCTCACACCAATGTAGGGACATAAAACCCTATGGTAACTAGTCTCACACTAATGAAGGGACATAAAACCCTATGGTAACTAGTTTCACACCAATGTAAGGACATAAAACCCTATGGTAACTAGTCTCACACCAATGTAGAGACATAAAACCCTATGGAAACTGGTCTCACACCAATGTAAGGACATAAAACCCTAGAGACACAATATTTTTGAAATTCCATTCTTCTTTCTATTTTGGTGTATTGTGAATGCAAATAGGTGACATGTTTTCATTATTCCTTTATTAACAAATGCAAAATATAAAAAGATTGATTTTAATAATCAGGAAGACATACCATGCCAATATTCAAATGAATGTAAATCGTCTCACCCTGCCCCACAGTGGGGCACACTGAGACGGTGGATGGTCCAGACTGACACAACTTACATTACATTAAGATTACCAAATTTAACTTCAAAAATTAAATAACTGTTTTGTCTTTTTGTTTTGCCAAACAATCGTGGTTGACCCAACACTATTTTTACATCAGTTTCATTCACTGAAGCTACATCTGCAACCTCCGGAAACACAAACTTGTCTGTATTTTTCTCTTTCTGCAGGAATGATATTTCTATATCTTCATCTGTTTCCTTCCCCTTTATGACATTTACAATGTAATGTCACTTTTTATTTTCCTGCAAACTCAGTCAGCACAGTCGTCCACAGTAGGCTCTCTTTCCTGCTATTTAAAACCAGAAAAAAGAAAAGATCTTCTTCATCCATAACTGAGGATCCAGAAGATATTTCTACATTGTCTTCTGAAGATTCTGGTTCTGTGCATAATTTTCTTTCTTTAAATTTCTTCTGCTTACCCGCAGGTTTATTTGGTTTACATTTCAATGTCCTCTTGTCCAGTTCTTTTTTCTTGGGTGTATCTGTGGCTATCATGGTTCTCCCCTTTCTCCTCACAGTTGATTTTCTGGCAGCAGCCTTAAGTAACCCTCTAAATTCATGAGGGCTTACAATGTCACTGTAATCTCTATTCATAGTCGATGGTGAGCTTGTCAAATCCTCCTGAAGTTCAGCATCATGATTTTCATGACACTGAGAGCTTCCTTGTGTTGGATCATTCTCAAACTTCTCCGCAAGTGTTTACTGAGGGAAGTGTCTAACTGTGGACCATGTCTCACTGTGGACCACCCTCTGGATGCTTCTAAGCTGTATTGCAAAGTAGGGATATGTTCTCATGATATTAACTCTGGGCTCATTTTCTTCTCGGGTATCCAGCACGAAGTGGCTTCTGATTATTTGCAATAATTCTATGTATAATATAGAGTATAGACAACATTCCACTTATGCCAAAGAATTAGCAAGGCTACTTCTAATAAAGTAACAGGTATGCATTGCATTTCCATAAATTTTGGGGTACACATTATTTGGGCCACCTTTGAAATCTAAAGGATCAAGATACATTTAATGTAAAAGTCATTTGTCTTAAATTCAAGTTGTATGGCTGATGATAGTAATTTTTCTTTCTACATTTTGGGCAAAGCTATGAACAAAAATTGATACTTGTTAACGTTTTTGCAATACACATGCTTTTGATAAACTCATAACTGATCCTACTTACTGCTAGTGTATGACTTAATACCTACACATATAGCACATACTAAAAAGTAGACAAGTTTATCTAGGTAGCTACGATACAGGATACGTCAGTAAATTTACACTTAATATTACAAAGCTAAGCATCAAATTTACCTAACCTACATTCAGTTATAATGCAACACAAATTGGATATAATTATAAATGAGAGAAATGAAGAAGCCAAGTAAATTCTTGTTTTATGATTATCTGGATTTGTTAAATTGCAGATATTCTTTACTGTGTAAAAGCAGTGCTCCCGCAAGAAAGCCTTTGTTCTAGTTTTAAACATGTTGTAGTTATCTAAGCTTTTGATGTAATTAGGAAGGGAATTAGAAACTATTGAACAGGAATGCAGTGATTGCTAAGGAACGTAGAGAGTAATCACTGTGACCGTAAAAGAACGTGTATCTCATCACTATGAGCATGTGTTCTTCTTATTAAATTTTAGATGAGTCGTATTTCTTACACATCTGCTTCACTTTCGTACCTATTTTGAGGACATGTTTCGCAAATCTTCGTTTGCATCTACGGCTCTTGTGCGACTGACGCTAGATCCAGTGGTGTGGGTAATTCTGGGGTTGTTGCCGCCATCTGTTGATTTAGTGATGAACTGAAATGTGGGATTCTCTTCTAGCGGGATTTCAAAGTTCATTAGTTGGTTTTTATGTTTTTCTATGTATATCCTCTCCCATATGACGAGTTCACTATGTTTTTGTACGTATTTTAGTAATTCTGTGCTATCTTCAATTTCATGATTTTCAGACCAGAAATGAGCTGCTATTGCGGACTTATCAATATTTTTGTATCTTAAGTGCCTGAAGTGTTCTTTCTTTCTAGTGCCTATGTTTCTTTTTGTCCTCCCTATGTAAATTTTTTCACAGTCTTTACACTTAATCTTGTAAATGCCTGACTTTTCCTCTGGTTTTATCTTATCAGTATTATTACTGTGAAGTAGGTTTTTAATGTTGTAATTGTTTTTTGGTGCCAATGTTATATTGTATTTCTTGAATATTTTTTGGAACTTTTTTGTGGCCCAGGGGTGGTAAGTAAATTTAGCAAATCTAGTTTCTTGTTTTATTGGTGTGAGAGCTGTGATCTGTTTTAATTTCTTTTGAAGTTTGAATAATTTTAGTTTTTTATCTACAAGGCTTTTTCCATATCCATTTTTAATTGCAGTTTTTAAGATTTGATGGTATTCGTTTTGATATTCTTGCTGGCTGAGAGGTAGATTTACTAATCTGTGTGTGAGACTGTTGATGGTTGCATGTTTGTGTGGAATTGTGTTGAAACTATTTGCTTTGATGTAGTTATCTGTGTGTGTTGCTTTTCTATGAATGCCAAATTCTAGTTTTTCATTGCCTTTTTTGATTTTAAGGTCTAAAAAAGGTAGAGTACAGTCCTCTTCAGTTTCTACTGTGAATTGTATGCTGGGTTCTTGCAGGTTTAGTAGTTTCAAAGCATCATCTATTAGTTTGTAGGGCACTATTGCAAAGATGTCGTCTACGTATCTGTACCATGTTTTAAACATATGAGGGAAGGCTTTAGTAATATGTGTTTCGAAAAAGCTCATGTATAGATTGGCCAAAATTGGTGATAGCGGGCTTTCTATAGCTAGTCCTGGAATTTGTTTATAATATTTTCCATCGAAGACAAAATAATTTTGATGTATACATAATTCAGTCATTGCCAAATATTCTTCTATTGCATTGGCAACTAGGTTTATAGAATTTAGCCATTTTTTCAGTTGAATCAGAAGTTTGTCTAATGGAATGCTAGGGAAGAGGGAGTGGACATCAAAGGATATTAAAGTGTCATGAGGTTTTAGTTTAAAGTTTTGAATTTTTTCTACAAGGTCTAAAGAGTTTTTTATACTCAGAGTATGGAATTGTGGAAAGGACTGAAATTTTTTGGATAGCCATTTTGCCAGAAGGTAAGTAGGAGTGTTTATATTATTTACAATGGGTCTCATGGGTATGTGGGGTTTGTGTATTTTAGGCAAACCATATATTCTTGCAAGGGTAGGGTTGTCCGGTTTGATAGTTTTTTGTTCTGTAGTTGTTAAAATTTTACTATTAATGATGGTTTTTTGTACATCTTTTATGCATCGGTTGAGTGGATTAGAATCTATTTCCTGGAATTCTTTTTGTTGTAGTAACTCTAACATTTTTTCTTTGTATGTAGCTGTATCTAAGATTACTATTTTGTTCCCTTTATCAGCCCTTGAGAAGATTACATCCTTTTTCCTTAAAGATTTAATTATCTGAATTTGTTTCAAATGTTTTATTGGCTTTTTATTTATTAAGTTTTCCAATATAGGAGCTGATTTTTTCCTAATTATATTTTTGTCCATGGTTTCCAAGCCTTCTACTGCTAATTCTATGTCTGCAATGAATTCATCCGGGTTGCTGGAGTATGTTATACATGTTTTTAGGCCTTGGTTAAGTACATCTATTCCTTCATTGTTAAAATTTTGCTTTGAGAGATTAATTACACTATCTAGGGATGTGTTCTTTGCTGAAATTTTGTTATGTTTTGGTTGCCAATAATTATGATACCGTTTTAGTTTCTTATTTTGACAATAAACTTTCTCAGTTAAATCTCGATGTGTTCTTCTGTTTATTCTTCTGTGGCTTACACCCTCCCTTGGTGATTACTTGATCATGTGTTTACACGTGGTCACTGCCCTTTTGACACTAGTATTAAGAAAGTTGGGTAACTATGGTGGAATATTGATTTTGACAGACAGCATGTGCGGGTAAGTACTCATAAATACGTATTCTTTTAAAAGAAAATTGTATTATATTCAAGAAAGTGAACATATAATATTGTTTTCTAGAGAATAAACAGGAGTTCGGAGACTCTGTAAACAAAAGTTATAAAAATAAAATCTGACCTGGAACAGCTGATCGAGGGCAAATTCACAAACTTCAGGGGAAGAAAGGAAAAGAAAAGTTGAAATACTTTTAGTTTTAGCTAAGAAATCGTACACCTTTCGTCATGCGTGCTGATTTAAAACTTATTAGTTTAAGTATTTAAATTAAAATTGGCAGTTTCTTTACATCATATTAATAAATCGGGACAAATATCATAGTAATTTTCAAAAAGAAAAACAGATTTTTTTTAAAGATTTGTACCTCGAAAAATGTGATTCATTTATCGCCAAAGAGCTGAAATTTAATATGACAGTCGTGGTTAAGCGACATTTGGAGTTGCTTTTGCCCATAGATATTAACTATGTATAACATGATGATACGACCTTATCTTTTAATACGATATTAAATGTTCCTACGACGATTCTTCCTCCTCGTTGGATGGAATGCAGTTGAAGCCCCGTCCGTCCTCAATCCTTCCCGACACCAAGTATATTTTAATGTGCACCTTTTATCACATCTCAATACAAAAAAACTTTTGAAGTCTTGTAAGAACACGTCTTACATATATTCCGTGTCCGCACATAGAAAGACGCTTTCTTTTTAGCCTAAGCGAAGTTTATTGATTTTTACCCTGGCTATGGCAATTAAACATTTTCTTATTGGCCACGTCATTCCTACCGACGAATACAATCGCCTAATTTGTTTATTTTTATAATCTTTCTTTTTAAAACTTAATTTAAACAATCCAATACTCAACTGTAACTTTAAATAATTTTAAACTTCTAAGATCATTAAAAGAATTAACTTATTGTTTTTCTCCTCTTCTTAACTCACATTACACGTTTTTATTACACTCGTTACACAACCTCGTTCACTTCACTGTCACTTTCAACTATTTGTGATTTATTTTTATTTTTAAAATAAATTTAAAATAACGGATATAAAAATAATAACAATTTTTGAGGTTTGAAATTAAACAAGTGTCTCCTTTTATACGAATTTAATGAGCAATGGTTTTTTTTTAAGTTACGTCCTCCAACGTTGTTATATCGGACGATGAATGAAATGATGTTCAAATGAATATAGGGTACATAGAGCTACCAGACACCCATCTTTCAGGATAATAAAAAACCTCCAACTTTGTCATATCGGACGATGAATGAAATGGGTGAAATGATGCTCAAATGAGCTCGGGGTCCATGGAACTTAGAGTTACCTGGCATTCGTCTTTCAGGATAATGGAAAACCCCGGAAAACCCCTTATCCAGGTAACTCACCCTGACCGAGATTCGAACTCGGGACCTCTTGAACGTGAGGCAGACATGCTACCATTTACGCTACCGAGGCGGGCGATCGATAGTTTGATAGTGACGTAATCTTAATCACAGGTATAACTTTTGAGATCTTTAGGCTGGTAGGAAATACTCCCTGTATGAGCATCAAGTTAATTAAATAAGATAACGGTAAAGCTATTGCATCGATTATTTTCTTTATTATGTGGTTGGAGAAGCCATAAATATCTTGGGTATGAGATATGTTTAATCCTTTGACTACAGCGATAACCATTTTCTCATAACATCGCCAATTTGAGGAGAAAGTGCTCGTTCTTCATTCTTGAATCTGCATTGGATTGTGATTGCTCCAATAGCGGCAGTTTTATTTGTTAAGAAACCATCCGTCCAAACGAGGGCTTCGTCGCTGAAGATGATTTTTCGATAAAAATCCGGATCAACTCCCAACTGCTCCATAGCCCAGTTAGCGAATACACGGCGCAACCTACGGTCCGTGGGCTTTAGTTCTTGAGTTAGCACCATTTTGTAGGCGTGCAACGTCAAGTCCACATGTAGAATTCGCCAACTTGTGGCCCATGAAAGCCCCGATTTTTGCACTCGACGTTGATTTGATTCCATTCTCGCGTACTCTCGCGAACGATGTCTACAGGCGTTCTTTGTTCGCTAACAGAACCACTACTTTCAAATGTATCGATCAAACCCGAATCGTTCTCTCACAGGTGCGATTATGGACACCGTAAACTTCACACGGAAGGTTTGGCGAACAGGTGTGTTGACTGAGACTCCGAGGTGCGCACATCGTGGACTGAAGATGGGACGGAAGAAGAAGGAAACTACCGCAGCTCACAGGAATATGTCTCAGATACCTACACAACGATCTCCGCATACTTCACCAGGCAGCTCACGTGCCTCCTCTCCCGCCCCGCTGCCTCACGGTGCCCTGAATGGGAAATTCTGGGCAATTGCGATTAAGCATGACGCACCCAGCACATCCAACGCGCAACAGGCAGCAGTCAGCTCGCCCTCACCTGTCTACTCCACAGCGACCACTACAAAGCAGAAGACTGTACTACCAGCATCTGAACTACAGTCCGCAGATACTTCACCTGCCGAAGCACAACCACCAGAGCCGCCAAACGCAACTGATCAGCGGCTTTCGTACGCCGCTGCAGCACAGCAGACACCACCAAGATCTTTGCATTCCTCACCAGCGCCATATCTACAGGACCCTGCACCATGGTCATCAGCGGGGTACCCCTTGATCTCCCATGCAGTCCCTCCACCCCGAAACAGAGATGGCCGTCTGCCTGGAGAGCCAACCGAATTATGACGAGAGTGGGCACCACCACGCCAAAGCATCTTGCCGACAGCTCGGAGAAGGATGCTGTTTTGAGGATGGGACTGCCCTTATTAGGCCGCTGTCCCAGAGTCAAGGCAAGCAAGTTAGAGCGACACGTCCCCTGTCGGCGCTGCTGTAACTATGGCCACTGCGCCTCCACCTGCACCGCTCCTCCTAGATGCCACTACTGTGGGACACAGTGCTTCACCGCCGAATGCAGGAAGCATGATCTATGACACCGTCGCAGATACTACACCACCTGCAATGCTCTAGGCCATTGTACAGGTGAGGCGTAATGCCCACGCTGCCCCAGAATGAGGTTACTAAAACAGCACAACACACCAACAGCCAGGGAGAAAGACAATTCACGCCCAGCACTCATGGCGGCCTCCAACGTAACAGCACCTGCCTCTTATACCGGAGAAGACCTGAGGGAAGTCATGGAGGATCTCCTGAGAGAGGTACAGAACATTGGGGCCCGTCTTACCTCACTTGAGGAAAACCTCGCAGCTCCAAAGAGGATGTCCACGACCTCCACTCTGAGGTCCTAAACATAGCTCCACCCCTGGAAGAACTGGAAGAAACCATCACCCTTAGCACTAAATTACAGCAAAAAAAAAATCAAACTATCGTTCTATAATAATAGTACCCATAATAAGCAAAGTGGTAGAATCCTGTGTTCTTAGCCAACTTGATAACTATTTTCCAGCCAACAACCTATTATACCCTAAACAATTCAGATTTAGAAAGGGACTGTCTACTGAAAAAGCAGATGAATATGTGATCAATGAAATTATAAATAACTTTGAAAAAAAAAGAGACAACTGGTGCTACCTTGATAGATTTAACCAAAGCTTTTGATTGCACTTCACATAATATTTTGATTAGTAAGCTAAATTATTACGGAATAAATGGACATGAACTAAATTTGCTAGCATCCTATCTTAGCCAAAGACAGCAGATGGTAGTTGTGAACAACAAAAACTCGGAGCTAGCTCCAGTGATAACAGGAGTACCCCAAGGATCAGTGCTTGGGCCTTTGTTATTTTTAATTTATGTAAATGACTTAAACCATAACTTACCTTGCACTACTATGTTATATGCTGACGACACTACCTTACTGAGCAAAGGCAATAATATCAATACAGTAAAGCAACAAATGCAACTATCCCTAGAAAGTGCAAAAATCTGGTTCTTCTTAAACAATCTAAGTCTAAATATGTCGAAAACTGAAAATATATTATTTACATTGCAACATAATGATATCCACAGTAATTCAGTAAATCTGTTAGGATTACATTTGGACACCTGACTAACATGGGAAACACACATAGTTTACCTTTGTAAAAAGCTTGCTAGAGTCGGGCATCTTCTAAGGAAACTAAAGAAATGTGTTAGTCGAGATATGTTAATAACATCTTACCATGCCTTCTTTCATCCACATATACTGTATGGGGTTAGGCTTTGGGGTAATTGTGCTACCTCGAAAAATGCATTCATATGGCAAAAGAAATCTCTCAAACTAATTCTAGGATTAGGACAACAGGATACATGTAAGCCTAGCTTTATAGACCTTAAGATAATGACTTTACCGTCAATGTATATATACACCAATATCATACACGTTAAAGAAAATCAAAACTTGTTTATAAATCGTTCCTCAGTACACAGTTATGACACTCGATGCAAACATAATTTAGATACACCTCACAACCAATTGAGCAAGACCATAAATAGCCCCTGTTATCAATAGTTAAAATTATTGAATAAGCTTCCTCTGGAAATAAAAGAACTGTCACAAAACAGATTTGTTATAGTATTAAAAAAACTGGTTTAAACAAAAGCATTTTATACTGTACAAGAATAGTTAGAATATAACATACATGCTAGTAAATTTATGTAAAACTATTGTAAATTATAGTAGTAGGTATCTAATTGTTTAATTTTATTATTACTATAGTAAAGTTATTAACTAACTATAATTACCAGCTTAAGCCATGCAAATAATCTAATTTCACCTAGAATTTTATATGCATTAATTTGTAAACCTTCTGTACTTGTCTTTTTATAACTGACGAAGCCTATTGCTTCATGTAAGGTTAATGGTGAATAAAGGATTATGATTATGAGATTGAAGAATCTCATACTCACTGACTCAAACAAAATTGCTGCTGTTGGAGCAATCACAATCCAATGCAGATTCAAGAATGAAGAACGAGCACTTCCTCACCAAATTGGCGACGATTTTTTGGGATTGAAGAGTCTCATACTCACTGACTTCTTGGAAAAAGAAAAAACAATTACTGGAGCATACTACAGTAGTTATTTGCCCAGTTCAACATGAAGTTGAAGACACGGCTCCATATGGCAAAGAAGAAAGTTCTGTTTCATCACAATAATGCCCCAACACATCCAGAGTTGCTGCTGCCAAACTGCATGAATTGCTGCCACACCCTCCATTTTCTCCTTACCTGGCTCCCTGCAATTTCTTCCTGTTACTAAACTTGAAGAAGTGGTTTGCCAAAACAAAATGTAGAAGAAATGAGGTCATCATGGAGACAGAGGTGTATTTTACAGAGCTTGACAGTTGTTATTTTTTGGAGAGGTTAGAAAAATGGAGGAGCATTGGGAGAAGTGTATATGCCTAAAAGGAGAATATGTTGAGAAATAAATAATTTATGTTTGAGAAAGCTGTGTCTTCATTCCTAACATGGATACTTTTGAACCGCCCTCATAAATGTAGGTGTGTTTCATGATGAAAAGAGTAAAAATATACCTGCGAGCAAAGGATTCCAAAACGGTAAATTGCATATAAAATTTCCTTCCAGGTTTAGTGCATATGACATCATAGTGAATAATTAGATACAGCAAAATGGAGCAAATGCCACAAGAAATGGACCAAGAATTGAACATCAGCTGCAACACATTGGTAAATATGCTCAGTATTCTTGGTACAAAATGTCTGTAAATAGCTTTCTTACTAAAATTCAGAATGAAAATAAATTTTTTATATCAATTTAGTCAAAACTAGTTAGATAATAAATATATAAGTAATATAAATATAGTATATGTGAGACAGTGCACTGATCCTTTTACCACTTACATTTTTGTAAAATAGAGAAGTATCAGACTTGCATATGCTATGTTTAAATTTTCTGCACTTCACTCTGTATAAATCTTCCAACAAAGTAGTGGAGTGTAAGTAATTTATTTATGCGGTTCTATTGCAGAAGCAAGATGTGAACTTAGTGTCACAGGGGGTAAATGTTACAGAGGATGACATACATCATGATTGTAATTTAACACCACCTTCAAAGTAAGTTTAACCACATTATGTTTATTAATTTCATGGAAATTTTAAGATCAAATGGACAGAGATATTCTTCGTATTTTCATCAATTATTTTCAGTAATTCTGTACTGATTCTGATGATTAAATCACTACTTAAATTGAAACAGGACAAATGAACAGTGATCTTAAGGTTTCTGCCATTAACCATTTCCAGAATATTCATTTTTTTGTTTAGTTTAGTTTTATAAACTGTAAGTAATGCACTGAAGTATGAAGTATGTGTTCTTTCATTTCTCATATTGACATGTAAGGACAATTTAAAATTATACTTAGCTTATAGCATATATTATTTGATTTAATGAAACATTTCTAAGAACGTCCAAGATGTATTGCAACCTTAGTGGGAGTTGATGATTGGATTCGTAAATGGAAATCTTTTTATGTGTCAATCAGGTGAACTTTGAATAGCTTTATGATCTTCAGGGAAGGTATTAAGATTCTCTGATTCATGACATCGCATTAACCATGACAGAAGGACACAATACTCTGCTATAGTCTCAATGTTAGCACCTCAGAATATTCATGTGATGACATAAACAGGTCTTCCAAGCACTATTACAAAACCCGACATTAGTTATTGTACTAAAAAGGGTAGTTTCACAAAGACCTAACATCAGAAAGGTAAAGTATTGTTGAAACTAGAATAAGAGAATGAGAGCATTCTAGTTTTGCTGGCAGATAAAGGAAATGCTATAGTTCATTCCTGTGAGGAATATTGATGAAAGACTGCTGCTAGATCCAGCATATGAATAACTAAAATTAGATGTCATAACTGCCATGATAAAGAAAACTTCTGCTTATCTGCCTTTTTCCAAGACTTTAACTCTACATGTAACATACCAATGAGAGTTTACGGTTTGCCAAAGATATTTAAAGGATGAGTGCTCCTTTGGTCTGTCAGCATAATTGAGAATCTGACTTGAAACCTTAACCTTTTTACAGGATTTTCTCACCATGAAAAGTAATTTCAAGTAAAGTATGAGAGTTGAAATTTGACTTAATAATATGTTTGTTGCATTTTTTATTTTGCAGCTTACAGTTGAAAAGTATAGGCATACAGACAGATGACACAATCCTGGTTGTTGAGAATTCGCCAAACACTGTTGCATCACAAACTCCTGACTGTGGTAGTAGTTTCCAAGTACTGTTGCCTGTTGATCAGTTTCAGAACCCCTTGCTGGAGCTCAAGGTGAGTGTGTGTTTTTCACACCTCTTTCTTATCAATTGAGATTTCTCTTAGTAAGATACTCTTAAGCATTTCTTTAGTTCCCATTTGAAGGTAAATGTGCCATTATGGAGAATGGAAACAGGAATCCTATAATGTGTTTCCAATGGGAAGAGTTCTGGACTCCAGCTAATCATATGTGTTAGCATGCTCAGCATTGCCACATTTTTACCCCCACTCTTTTCATATTTCCCTCTCTCTCACACACACACTATACTAATCCATGTGGTCTCCTTGATGTTAGATTAACAAAACCCAAACTAAATTTTCCAAACTCTTTTATAATGCAGTTACTGAAATCACAATTGCAACATGGATATTTGCATATTTGTTTTAAGTGCTATACTTATAAGTATTTTTCATACAAACATTTCTTTAATTACAGCCTCTGTCGATTTTAAACCATTTAATGTAATGCATGTTTTCCTCCATCATTTACTATTACCACAGTCAAATATGGTATATTCTAGGTATTCCTTTCCTTTATATAATGGATGTGATTTTTGTTATCTTTTTTTTATTTCCATAGTTTTAAGCAGTTAACTCTTTCATTTTTAAGTTAATTGGGAGTCGATTAATAACACAAAACAACACTCACTTTCATTTTTGTTTAGCTCCTCTGTGTGTTTTTCCTTTTTCCATTTGTGTTTCATTTTGATATAAAATATTAATAATCTCTTTTCATTTCTTTCACTAAATTTTTGTTATCTTATATTTTGAAATCCTTATCTGGCAAGATATAGTTTCATATCATATAGTTTCGATATCAAAACCATTCTTTACAAGACTTATTTTAGTCACTTTATGATCTTCTCTTTATAGTTTGCTGATAAAATTGAAATGCTGATGCTTTATATCTAATATAGCACAGAGAGGTACAGGGCAAGCAAAAAAGGGCTCCAAAGTGCTACATAGTGTTCAAATTCTTATTTCCAAAAGACAAGATCAAACAAAATCAAATCCTGTTGTGTGCCTTGCTTCACTTTAACAAAAAAAAAGGGGGGGGGGGGGAAGAAGAATAAATCAAGTTTAACTTGCAAAAGGTACATTGTTTATGGAGTTATATACATCATGTGTTGATGTGATAGTCATATTGTCATGTCTTTGATATCAGTGTGTTCAGTAGTAAAAACAAAAAATAAGACAGTAGCTTTACTTGACTATGCTAAGCTAATTATATGTCAGTCCCAGTCATAAATACAAACATACAAATACAGCATACTCACAGTTAACCAAGAGAGTTGTAAAATGCATCTGTGTAACAAAGTTGTTTACTATCAGTTGAAGTCAAATCCATATATTTTTGGTGGTCCAATTTTTACAGTACATTTAATTATAGACCTATTCTGGATGAGTAACTCAGTATCACTGGCAAAGGGAAAATCATGTAGTTTCTCTAGAAATAAAGTATAACATTAATACTTAAAAAACAGAAGCTAGCAACAGTGAAACAACAAATACTACAATAAAATATAATTATTTTTCACAAACTTCACTTATCATTTTAAGGAAGATGATGAAATTTCCACAGAATTCAAAAGACCAGTTTCACAAATAAATCTGTATGACTGAAGATGAAAATGATTTATTTGCAAAACTAGTCTCTTGAATTCTGTGGAAATTTCATCAATTTTCTTAAAAAGGTAAGTGCAGTTTGTGACAAATAATATTTCTTAATAGTAAACCATAACATACTAAAAACTTAGGATAAAATGAATCTACTAAAATGTTTGCTGCTTCCGATTCTATTCTTGATGTGAAAATCAGCACTGAAGAAGAGAACCTTAAAAATATCACATTTTGAGGTATTGAAGAAAATCAAATCCTACATAGAAAATAGATCTACCTAGAGTCGTAACTCTCCCTATTAACTAGGGAAAGTATTACCTGTGTTTCCAATAGGGCAGGGCCTTACAACTTTAAAAGGCTCCCCATTTCGATTGGAAGTGGATATGTCATTTATGCACATCAACCCTGCAAAGAAGACTACCGAACAACCTCAGTCAGGCCTCTAGTGTTCTAGCTCACCATGATATGAGCTCTGCAGGCTAGTACCTGGGACCTTTTAGGCGTCCCTAAACTCCGTCTCACAGCCAGGGCAGCTAGACGTACTCAATACCTCTGGGTGTAGGGAACTACTACCCTGTCAAGTCCAACCCTATCCAAACAACTCCCATTCCAGAGGAACTCGAATGTTTGGCCCGATGTACTTATAGTAACGTCAGAAGTACCATGAGTACTAGGAGTCCACAGTGTCCGCACCACAGGAGCTGAAGGGGCCAGAACCCCTCCCCTGTTGGACCTACATTGAAGAGCAAGAAAAATGTATACACTGCTTAAACTACTGTCCTTACAGCCTGGCAAGTACTTCATTGTATTCAAGAAAGTCAAGAGGTTAGCCCAAGACTTTATCAAAAAGTACATAGTCTTATTTAGTATTTTAATGAAGCCGTATAAAAGTACTGAACATATATTTTAAGAAATTTTGTTGTAATAAACAATTGGTATATGTTTTACATCACTTAACTCTTAGCACATCTACATTTCATCTAAAGTAGTCTCAGTCACAATGAGCTCAAAGAATCACAATATATTGTACATGATTATACAGTTTGTGATTTGTTTCATGGAAAACATAATGCCTTGTTTGATAAAGGAATCTTCAACACATAAAGAACTTTCAACCCTTCACAGGATTTGACTCAGAAACAGGACACTCCTTGTTTGGAGGAGATGCACCTTTAAACAAGAAGCATTTAGGCACATTTGACTACTTAATGCCTTGTTTTCTATTAACTTCTGGGGCAGCCATAATACTTATTGAATTGATACTAATCTTCTTTTATTCTCAAACCCTTAAATTTATGATTTCACAAATGATAAGTGTATAAATTTGTTTTCTCAATTTCAGATACACAATGCTCAAGCTCTACTAAATGTACCAGCACTTTCATCCACAAACAATGACTCTGTATCATCTGGAATGCCAGATTGCAGTGATTCCAGGAAACAGCTTTGGCGTACTTGTAGAGATTCTACCCAAAAAACGAGTGAGGAAGAATTCATAGTTCTCTCAGATGAGAGCTCTGATGACTCAGATGACTCTGATCGTCCATATCGTTGCACAGTTTGCAAGAAGTGCTTCAATGAAAAGCATCATCTTAAACGTCACATGTTGATACATTCTGGAGAGCGTCCATTCCAGTGTTTCCTTTGCAGTAAAACCTTCACACAAAAGAGCCATCTAGAAAGACATGTATTTGTCCACTCAAGATGGTCAGATTCTAATAAATGTGATAACTCTATATTGACTGATGTAAGTAATTTCAAACCAGAAGGTGAACAGTGCAAAACAAACGCAAATGTGAAGGATTCTGCTGATGATATTTCATCAAGACAGTGCCCCGAGTGTAACAAGGTATTCATCAATAGATATCACGTAAAGCGACACATGCGAATACACTTGGGTGAGCGGCCTTTTCAGTGTGATGTTTGTAGCAAGTGTTTTACACAAAAGGAACATCTCCAAAGACATACACAGACACATTTAGTCAGCAGCAACATGGTTGTCACAGGTGCCAACTCCATGCATCATGCAGTTGATGCATCCTCAGTGAAAACAGATACAGCTTCATCATTGCCAGTGCAGGAAAATACAAATCAGGACATAGTAAGAGTTAATGGAATGGTAAGTGAATCCGGTGAAGAGAATACTGTATCACAGTGCCCTGTGTGCAATAAAGTATTCCAACAAAAGCGCAATATCAAACGGCACATGATGATACACACAGGATTCAGACCCTATACTTGCAATTTTTGTCAGAAAGCATTTAATCAAACACAACATTTAGAGCGTCATATTCTTACTCATACTTCAGATTCTGAAAGACGTTTATCTGTAAGCTCAGAAAGTTTTGAATTGTCCAGTGAAAATGGTGAGGCAGTAGGTGTAAAGGTTGAACCTGAAGAGAACAGTTCTCATCAGTCACCTGAATTTTCCAACCAGTGTACCGAGTGTCAGAAAACTTTTGCCAGCAGGTATCATCTTAGACGACATTTACTGATTCATTCAGGTGTAAGACCATTCCAGTGCCCAATCTGCAGCAAATGCTTTACCCAAAGAGAGCACTTGGAAAGACACATAAGAACCCATTCATGGGCACAAAATAATGAAAGTAATGAAGGTACTAGCTCTGTTCAACCGGTTGAAAAGGAAGACATGCCTGTTTCAGCCATTAAAGTTGAGTGTGTTTTAGAGTGTGATAATTCTGAAGAATATAACACAAGTGGCAGTGAGAATGTTGAACAACAAAGGGATGAGCAGGCAAGTGACATTCCTCATAAGTGCAAAATATGTAATAAGACTCTCTCAAACAAATACCATTTAAAGAGGCACATGCTGATTCATTCAGGAGAACGTCCTTTCCAATGTCAGATGTGCCCAAAAAACTTCACCCAGAAGTGTCACTTGGAGCGTCATATGCTGACACATTCAGCTGTACGTTGTGGAGTCACAAGAGATAACACTGTGTCACCTCCAAAAACACATGAATTTAAATCAAACATTCCGGTGCCCTTTGAGTTTCTAAAGGCAATCACAGAATCTGCTAATGGATTTAATACAGTAAGTGCAGAATCACTGTTAAGTGATACAATGGATACCAGCACTTCAGAGGATTGTCCTGATAATAATGCTGGGAAAGAAGTGTTATTGCACTCTTTAGGACTTGATCCTTCAGTGAAAACTCCTCAGACAGAGCAGGAAAAAGGACGTATCACTGGAGTGCGACACTTCCTTGAAAATGTTGTTGTATGTCTTCCTAGTACAGAATCAACAGTTGATCCTGACAGTGATGACAGTGGAAACTTCAGGCCTTATGAATGTCCTGTTTGTCATAAAACATTCATCCAGAAACACCATCTGAAGCGCCACCTCATGATACACAACAATGTACGCCCATTCCAGTGTCAGCTATGTGGCAAAGCATTTACCCAAAAGCAACATCTGGAAAAGCATACTGTTAACAAATCATGCGCCAAATCTGTAAATACTTCAAAGGATAAAAGCTCAAATTCACAGGAAAACTTTGAAACAGTTCCTAGTTCTGAAGAGAAACAGTTGACTAATGTAGAAGCACCTTCAACACAATCTGATTGTACTTCAGCAGTAAGCCAAGACGACATTCAGATGCATACGGAAGACATAGAACAAAAAGTAGACAAGGATGAACCCGATGAACATAAATGTACAAAAGGTTCTTGTGTGTCTCCTGTAACAGAAAATTCTAATGTTGATGAGGCCAGTGAAGACGTAAAGAGTGAGAAAATGGAACCCAAGCAAGAAGATTGCCCCTTGGTTGAAACCAGTATCAAAGAAGAGTGCATATCCAAAAGTGAAGGTGAAGCTTGCAAGGTCATTGACAATATAAATAGTTTTAATGATGAACAAATGAAAGTAGAAAAAAATGAAAAAAATGATGAAAGTACTACCAGGTCTTCAGAACAAGCTTTCACATTAGAAATGTTACACATTGCACCACAATCAGAAGTGGAACAAAAGAAAGAAATTAAGTTGTTATGTGAGTAAAATATATAAATGTGTAATAGTTGGTTACAAGTTTTGCTGCAAACTACCTCATATAATCAGTATACACATAATGCTGACTTGGCCGCTTGTGCTCTAGGCTGAAAGCTTTCTGACCCATATGACATTACTTGTATCATTAGAAGTGTGTTTAGATGTGCAGAGAGTTGTTGTGGTGCACAATTGTCCCAAATTGGGAAGGAGAATACAACTTGAAAATCAATCAGAGTGAAACCGGAAGCAACACTCCTAACCTCAATTTATTGCTTGCTAAGGCTACTCTGCAGTAAGTTGGGAACAGAAAGAGAAGATAAAGTAAAAGACTTGGGCTTTTTGCTTGTAACAATTATTAAACAGAGGTGTAGATAGAAAATCAGGCCAATTAGTACATTGAGAACAGTTTGCAAAACTGATTGCCAACTTTGAAGTTCAGTGCAGTAAAAATGCTCAGCATTTATGATTCTAAACATGAAGCTCAGGCTGTGATTGGAAACAAGATATCTTATCAAATCTTTTCATTACTGTCCTGGCTTCTGGAAAGCTTCATGAATTTTAAGGATTTTCTATTAAGACCAGACTTTATAGAGTTTTACAGAATGTCAATGAATTATAGTCACACATTGTCAATAGAAGTCTTGTGGGTATTCAACAGAGTTGTGAGAAACTAACATGATACAAGTAATGACCATATAAAACTGATATCATACAAGCACTTCACTGTGTACATAGCACAATTCTAAAGTCTATTTGTATTTATACATATGAAAACAGGTATAATTTTGGATTGGTGATGCAGTATGTCATCACATAGTGTAAACACATAAAATTTTGGTGAAAAAAGGAATATGTTTAGTATGTATGTGTGTATGGTTAGAATTTGCAAAAGTTATCTTAAAGTCATGTGGTTTTGATGAACTTAACCACCCAGCATTACAAATTTAAGTCATCTATCTTTTGAATTCATCCGGCCATCCTAGCAAAGAGAGTTACAACCCTAACAGCTCTAACATTTTTCTGTTTGGAAGGAAACAAATGTTTACAATGTGTAGTGATGTTTTAAGAATGCTTTAAGCCAACATTTTAAGGAAAAAAATTAAAGAAAAACCAAAATAGCTTTCTAAAATGCTAATAGAAAATATTCCATGAACTTGCAGAAACAGGATCCAGTTGCTGTTATGTTTTGGCCAATTAAATGCTCAGACAGTATATTTAAATGGTTTCTCATCATGTAATTCCTGTTTTATTCCTTTTAAAATATATTCTTTGAAGATAGATGCAGAGATCTAAAGAGAACTTTCTTTATATGAATGATAGTTGTTTAAAATTTGATTGTAAATAACTATATGAGAATGTAGTTTCAAAGTTTTCAAGTTATCTTGGGGATTACACATAGAACTCAATTGTAATGCTTTATAAAATTAATATCTAAAACCATAACTTGTTATACTCAGGTTTTCCAACTGTTGCAACTAACTTGTTTGAAACTTCTGAGTGCTGTAATTTGGGAGAGAAAATATTATTAATAATGCTTTCTAGCAGCATAATGTTGAATAAGCTTAGTCATGTTTGATAACCTGGAAATTGTTCTGTTCTATTTCTGGAATTCGATCATTGCTGCTCAATTCTCACAGACCGACTCCTCTAACATTGCTGGTAACTTTTCTCACCAATATAATGGGCAAGCTGCCTTGCCGTCTACCTTCCTCATTCACCATGATTTACATGCTCTGATTTTACCAGCTGTGTAACAGCTGTCATATAGACAGCACAACGTGTTTTGGTTCCTTAGACCGACCACATTAAGTTTGTAGTTAGCTGTTGGCTGAAAGGTATGCTTAACTCAGTATCTTGGCAGTATATTTAGCATTTATTTGCCAATATATAGTCATAACATTTTAAGATTTGTTGCAAAAATCTTAGGTGTAGGCTCCACTTACTATAAACACCATTCTCCTAAATTAAAGATTACACGAATAATCTACGTCTATGAGAGAGAATGTGAATGCATTAGAAAATTACTAGAAGTTCCTGTAACTCTGAACCTGAAGACAAACCAGGTGTTGGTGAAGAAGACACAAAGTGAGCAAGAGCTAGATCCTTATGAAGATGAGAGCAATATTTCCATTTAGGTAGATTCATACTTTTATTATGGAAAAGACCGAACAAATGAGTATTCAATGTCTACCTATAAATGTAAGAACACGAAGGAAAAATATTGTTACTCAGCTTCCTGGAAGTCAGAGGGACCCTCAGAGAAAAAGTAAACCCTAGTGAAATATGGGAAAAAAAGTGTGCTAAAAAGCGACGGCCCCATTTTAGTAAATTTACTTACATGTCAAGTAACTCCTGCAGGACAAAATTCTGGTGCAGTGTTGATATGATCCTGCCATTTAGGAGCATCATTACAACCAAAACATTCTGCAAGTGTTACAAATGAATCATACATGAAGATCCTGTGTGCCTGTGTGCTAAAGCATAAGGGATGAATGAATTGAATTGAAAAGCGTACATACATTTTGGCTTATAACTGCCTAACATATAATATGTGGTCACTTAAAATGTCAACATTAACACAAAGACCTTGTTTGAACTGATAAGCCAGCTCATAGAGAGGGATCAGAACTGGTTAGAAGCAGTACGGTGCAGGGCAAACAATGCCCCTTATACGACCATGCATAAAAATGAATGTTCTGTGCATCTGTAATGATGTCAATGCTGATAAAATAGTACAGAGCTTATAGGTAATATTTATTACTATGCAACCCTTTTTGCATGCAACTTTGAACTTAATTTGAGCTTTTATCTGAAAAAATCATATTAAATAACAACAGGTAGTAAAATAAATATTTTGTTAGCAATGCTATTCAATTGTCAGGATCACACCTGTGGTGTTGGTGCGCTGGAATTTTGTCCTCCAAAAATTCTTAACATATCAATAAATTTGCTGATATGGAGCAGTTGCTTTTAAGCACACTGAACCCTTTAATGCATGAATTATGTTGCTACTTATTCCACTCTTGCTGTAATTCATAAACTGGATTTCATATCACTTTCTATGGTGTCTCAATGCAATCGATTTGAATAGATACAGTTGTTAAATCAACACGTAATAGAGTGGCCATCCATTCAAAGTTCAACTTTATCAGTTTAAATCTTGGCAACTGCAATCAGATGTGCCAGTAGTAAAGGACAGGGAGGGCTGATGTTAAATAATTGGTGTGATGGCACATGCAGATGTTGATAGGGCATCATTTGACTGCAGTTGCTTGAATTTTGTCTTTTTATGCTAAAAAAAAAAACATTGCAATGTAATTGTAAAATTAATATAATATTTACAATTCAAAAGGCTCACAATTTTGTGTGTAACTGATAAAGGCCACAGTCATATAACAAAAAAAAAGTGCACTAAAACATTTCTCAAGCTGAATAGAGCCTAATGTTGTAGATATACCTTGCATTAAATCCCCCTTTGAAGGGATAAAAACCATCAGAAGAGGGCAGATTTGAACCCGCAACCTTGAGATCAATAGGCCAGTACCAAATCAAGACCAACTAATTAGTGCACTCACTTTCTTCTCAGGCAGCCAGCCAGGTGAAAAGATGATTAGAAATCAAAGTTTCGGGAGTGTTCATCTCTCCCATCATCAGGATATTTATTAAATGTTATAACCACAAATGAAATACTGCATATAACACAACTATAAACAAAGACAAAACACTATCAAAATTTGCATTACTGAATGAAAGACTTTTCAGTAAATTAAATGCCAGGTCAGGAGATGGCGTGAGTATAGAAAATTGTGTCAAAGAAACGTAACTACTTAACTTGATTATCAAGCTGTATTGATCTTTGCTTCTTAATTCAACGGATTACCATTTCTAAGGCCGGCTTCTAAGAGGAGCTGAACTGAAATCCAGCATCACGATTAAGCTTGTTCAGAGGAAATCGCCAAAGCCTCCTTAATTCTCCGCTCCCAGTAACTAGCATTTTGCCAAGATGGTCGTCTCCTGAAAATTGGCTCTATGGTCATTATCAAAACAATGCTCTGCCAGCCCAGACTTCTCAGGTTGCATTAAACGAATGCTCCGTTCATGTTTGATTATTCTAGTAGCAATGGTCCTTCCGGTTTGTCCTATGTACGGTGTCCCACATTCACAGGGAATGTGGTACACTCCCGGAACTTGGAAGTCCAGTTTGCCTTTCACTGGTCTCAACAGATGTGTAATCTTCGGAGGTGGCTTGTGGATGGTCCTGATGTTGTATTTGGTGAGAATTTCCCTGTGAATGTGGAACACCGTATATAGGACAAACCGCAAGAACCATCACTACCAGAATAATCAAACATGAACGGAGCATTCATTTAATGCAACCTGAGAAGTCTGGGCTGGCAGAGCATTGTTTTGATAATGACCATAGAGCCAATTTTTGGGAGACTACCATCTTGGCAAAATGCAAGTTACTGGGAGCGGAGAATTAAGGAGGCTTTGGCCATTTCCTCTGAAAGGAGCACGCTTAATTGTGATGTTGGATTTCAGTTCAGCGCCTCTTGGATACCGGCCTTAAGAATGGAAATCCGTTGAATTAAGAAGCAAAGATCAATACAGCTTGATAATCAAGTTAAGTAGTTAACGTTTCTTTGACCAATTTTCTATACTCATGCCTAGGCCGCGCCGTGGCTCAGTGGTTAGACCGCTTGGCTCTCACCAAGGCGGCCCGGGTTCGATCCCAGGCGACCGCAAAGTGAGATTTGTGGTGGACAACACGGCGCTGGGGCGGGTTTTCTCCGGGACCTCCGGTTTCCCCCGCCATCTCATTTCACCGGTGCTCCATCTTCATCTCATATATCATCAGTGTCACCGCCTGTGGTGCCATATGTAGTAAAAGCGGGCGTTAAACACTACACACACACATTTATACTCATGCCATCTCCTGACCTGGCATTTAATTTACTGAAAAGTCTTTTCAGTAATGCGATAGTGTTTTGTCTTTGTTTATAGTTGTGTTATATTCAGTGTTTCATTTGTGGTTATAACATTTTATAAATATCCTGATGATGGGAGAGATACACACTCCTGAAATGTTGATATCTAATCATCTTTTCACCTGGCTGGCTGCTCGAGAAGAAAGTGAGGATATTCTTCGCCAGGAAAGCTTCAGGTGTTATTCAACTAATTATTGGTTAATGTTATAAATAACCCAAATAGTACTGTGTGGTTATGATAGTAAATTTATTGTAAAATGTAATGTAATCAGCATATCAGATACAACAGTCATGCCACTATTGCCACCTTAAATGCTTGATCTATTATAACTATCCATAAAATGAAAAAGATAAAATGGGCAAATGAGTAGCAAAGAACAACAGTCTTGCACAAAATTATGTCTCCACATGTAATAAAGCAAAGGAATGATACTGCCACATATGTCTTGACTGTAAAAACACTGGTACTATTATCTTCGCATTACGTTCTATGGAAGTGGATACAGTGGTAACTCTATATGCACAAGAGATATTAATTTTGCAACTTAGAATAGAGAAGAACACCAATTAATAAGTTATTTCTGCAACGCTGCCAAATAAAGCCAGTGAAAAATATGTAAAAAGAATAGTAAATGTACACATTACGGACATTACATATTTCTATGTTTATCTTTAGCTTTAAATATATTAGTGAAAAAGTAAAATAAATATAAAGACTGTAAAGAACTGCCATTGTGTAATACCTCTCATATATTTACTGTTGGGCGATGTTACATTAGCATGAGAAAATATGCAATGGTAATGATAAGTATTATATAATCACTTACTTCTCATGTTAAATTCTCCGTAAATATACTAATAAATTGATGTATTAGAAAACTGAGGTAAATAAATTGTAAGGAAACTTGCTGCATGACATTCTATACTCTGTTTATGAAAATAAAGTGTTTTTATGAATATGTCATTTATTTCATTCTGCTAAAAATCTCTTGTAATTGCTGGATGTGCCATATAGTGAGGTATTTTTACACTTCAGCAGTTCACTTCAAACTATTGATCACAATTTATAATTAGAATTGGCAAAATAGATGTTCAAGATCTTCTAGGGAAACAAGCCACGTGAATAGACGATTAGAAATCAATGTTTCGGGAGCGTACATCACTTCTGTCAATGGGATATTTTTAAGAAAAGCTATAACCTCAAAATAGATATACGAGGGTGGGTCAAAAAGTAATGCCTTCTAATTTTTTTTTCCTTAAATAAGTAAGTTATGTGAAAACTTTGAATTTGGCGCAATTCCTCAAACCTTCTTCTCCAATCCTCTGCAGTAGTAACTTCCTAAGTCAACAGGTGGCAGCACTGCATCCTCTTGCAAAATGGCTGACATTGTCATTCGTATTAGACAGCGTTCTGTGATTGAATTTTTGACTGCGGAAGGTGAAACGCCAATTCGCATTCACAAAAGGCTAAAAAATGTGTATGGTGATGCAACGGTGAATGTCACCACTGTTAGACGATGGGTTCATTGCTGTAAAGAAGCTGAAGGGCAAACACCATTGACAGATGAAAAGCGAAGAGGCAGGCTGGTGACTGCAGTGACTCCATGCAACATTTGGCGAGTCGATGACATCTTTCATGGTGATCGCCGGGTAACAACAGGTGAATTGTGTCACATTACCTCCCTCAGTAAAGGCAGTGTGATGACGATTATTCAACAACTGGGTTACTTAAAAGTTTGTTTATGTTGGGTACCAAGAACGTTAGCTGCCCAAAACAAAGAAACAAAGAAAACAATAGCCTCGGAACACTTGCAGCGCTTCAATTTGGAGTGAGAGGAGTTTCTGGAAAAAATTGTTACTGGAGACGAAACATGGGTTCAATTTTTTGAGCCTGAATCAAAGAGGAGTCAGTGGAATGGCATCACAACATCACCAAAGAAAAAAAATTCAAAACTCAGCGGTCAGCAGGGAAAGTTATGGCGACAGTGTTTTGGGATGCAGAGGGTGTGCTTATGATTGATTTTTTGAAGCAGGGATGCACAGTAAATTTTGTCCAATATGTCAGAACTCTCAAAAAGCTGAAAGCACATCTTTGCCAAGTTCGCCCAACAAAAACTATGGCAGATGTTCTTCTTTTGCAGGACAATGCAAGACCACACACCAGCCGTTACACCACTGCAGAAATTGAGAAATTGGGATGGCAAGTTATACCTCACCCCCCCATACAGCCCTGACCTGGCACCATCAGACTTCCATCGGTTCGGACCACTAAAGGAAGCTCATCGTGGGATTCATTTTGAAGATGAGGAGGCTGTGAAAACGTCCGTGCGTCAATGGCTTAGGAGGCAAGAGCACACTGGAATACATGCTCTAGTTTAAAGGTGGACCAAAACTGAGGAAAAGGATGGAGATTATATTGAATAGTGACAAATTAATCGTCAATGTTGTAGTTTTCAAGCTATGTAAATTGGATTCAATTTTCTTGGCAATTAAAAGAGAAAAAAAAAATAGGAGGCATTACTTTTTGACCCACCCTCATAACACAAAAATCAACAAAGACAAAACACTCTCAATACTCGCATCGATGAACAAAAAACTGCAGTAAATAATATGCCAGGTCAGGAGATGGTGTGAGTGTAGAAAATGAATTAGGTCAAAGAAACTTAACTACCTAACTTGATGATCAAGCTGCATGGATCTGTGCTTCTTAAGCCAACTGATTACCAGTTTAAGGCCAGTTACAAAAGGAGCTGAACTGAAATCCAGCATCACAATTAAGTATGCTCCTCTCAGAGGAAATGTCCAAAGCCTCCTTAACTCTCCGCTCCCAGTAATTGTTGCAAAAGTAATTTTCTGACTCTACCGTTTCATAGTGCATCCTACATATGGCTAGTGTGAAAGAACAATTAATTTTCCAATATATTCATCACCAGGAAAGCTTCAGGTCTTAGAATAGAAGTTGCTAATGCTCAGCATATTGGAGTTCTGCCGTTTGCCCTCTTACTTTCCAGAAGCGCAATGCAAGGTCTGTTGCCATTAAATTTTGTCACTTTATAAGATGAGTCATATTTGTTGTGGAATTCTCTTCTCTATAAAGTATACAATTTGGAGTTGGAAGGATGTTTAGTTTATGCAGATGGGAAACCAAACAATCATGTCCTGTATGTAATCAAAATAGCAACAACTTTTGATCGTGGACATTCTGAAATTATTGTTTGTTTGTTCAGCTAGGTTTTCCATTGTCTATTTATACTCTCTTGATTTAAATTGTCATACGTTTTTTGTTGGGTGTTTTTCTGTATTATGGCAGCTGCCATAAAAGCAATATACATCAAAAACATCACATCACTGAAATTAGAAACAGTGATGAAACTGTTCAAAAAGACAATAGTGCCAATAGGTACATGTACAATAGACCTTCACTGGAAGAACTAAAAACTACTGACATGAAAATAGAACCATTGAAAGCAAGATACATAAAGAGGGCAATTGGAACTAGTAAATATGCACCAAACAATGACTTATGCAATCACCCGAGAAACATATTTCCAGGAAGATAAAAGGAACAAAATGCTACTACCAGATACAAAAGATTACATAGAAGCAATAGCAAGAAAGAAGAATGAGATAAACATTGAACTCTTCGGAACTGGCAATATGATAAAAAGACATGAATAGAGAGCAACAAAACAGAGATACATCCTAGGTCTTGCAATTCATGGATTCCACCATTTACTGTGTACAGCCAAGAAATTTCACCAATAAACAATCAATGTGTATACAAAACTTGTGAAAAACAGTGCATACTTTACCCTACAAGAAGTGCAAGAAAAGGACATGAATCCTAAATGAACTCATAAAAGAAAACAGATAAACTACTTAAATGCTCATTCAGTGCAACCTTCACTTGTTACTGAGAAATTAAAATTACATTGTTCTATGATTCACATTAATTCGGTTGTGGATGTTGAAATATAGTTTGACTCTATGCGGAGTTGCTTGTGCAATTTCTTGATAATTCATGATAATGGAAGTCTGTAAGAGCTGGAAATGAAAATATTAATATATCTCAACAAACAAAGTATAAAATTGAAAGAAGCGTAGAGACAGTGAAGCACAACTTAGCACAAAAGTGAATTGAGAAGATATTGACACACTGCTTCACTCACACTTTTGAACACTATAAAAATAACACTGTCGAGATTTGAATGCTTCTCAGACTTGTAGGCCTAATCACTCAAAGTATAAAACTGAAAGAAGCGTAGAGACAGTGAAGCCAATATATTCAATCTCAACAAGATTGTGAACTTTTTAACAACCTACAAAATGACATCTTTTTTTTAATTTCATTCAAATCTTTAAATCTAACTTAATTGGCCAGCAATGCAAGGATAAAAGCTTAACAACCTCTTGTCACATATTCCTTTAAGTGACCACATAACCTTTAGTTCTACTTATGCATTCTCTTCTTTTTTGTTCCATTTCACATTACATTTCAAAAGTAGTCCAAGAATTATAACATATATATGGTAAACAATCCCTCAGCATCAATTTTTAGTAACATATAAATGTTTCACCAGATGTTTTATGAAAAATATCCTATAACTAGTCACTTTGTTTTCTTCTGTTAATTATTTCATCGGAGCTTCAAGCAGGTGTGAGTAGTTGTAAAGAATTGCCAACTAAGTTGAAGAATCCAAGTTTATCTGATAATGTCATAGTGTTGCTCTTGAATGTATAGTGAAAAAAAAAAGAGATATACGCAGAAAATGTTATGTAAATATTTATGAGTTAAAGAAACTTCTACTCATAAAGATACAACTGCAAAATCTCCCCATTCTGAACATTTCTGTGCAGAAAATTGTTTAATGTAGACAGTTGTGGGTGAATAAATTTTGCATTCACTTCAAATTCAATAGATATGCCTTCTGTTGACATCATCAAGGAACAGCCAATAAGGGATCAGCTTTTTTCTTCTTAATTTATGTCCCCCGATAGTAAGTCATATCGGACGATGAATGAAATGATGTTCAAATGAGCCCAGGGTTCATAAGCCTTAGAGTTACCACACATTCATCTTTCAGGATAAGGGAAAACCTCCAATGTTGTCATATCAGATGATGAATGAAATGATGTTCAAATGAGTACAGGGTACATAGAGTTTCGAGTACCAGACATTCATCTTTCAGGATAAGAGAAAACCTCCAACATTAAGTCATATAGGACGATAAATGAAATGATGTTCAAATGAGTACAGGGTACATAGAGCTTAGAGTTACCAGACATTCATCTTTCAGGATAAGAGAAAACCTCCAACATTTAGTCATATCGGACGATAAATGAAATGATGTACAAATGAGTCCAGGGTTCATAGAGCTTAGAGTTACCAGACATTCATCTTTCAGGATAAGAGAAAACCTCCAACATTAAGTCATATCGGACGATAAATGAAATGATGTACAAATGAGTCCAGGGTTCATAAGCCTTAGAGTTACCAGACAGTCATCCTTCAGGATAACGGAAAACCTTCAGTGTTAAATCATATCAGACGATGAATGAAATGTTGTTCAAATGAGTACAGGGTATATAAAGCTTAGAGTTACCAGACATTTATCTTTCAGGATAATAGAAAACCTTCATCTTCAAGTCATATCGGACGATGAATGAAATGATGTTGAAATGAGCCCAGGGTTCATAAGGCTTAGAGTTACCAGACATTCATATTTCAGGATAAGGGAGAAGTCCGTACAAAAACACCTTATCGAGATAAGTCATCTTGATGAGATTCGAACTCGGGACCTCTTGAACGTGAAACAGAGGTGGGAACCGCAGTGCTTGGACATACTGTTCTCTTGATCTGCCCAATTGCATGGTTCCATACTTGTCGACTCCTCACATGGAGTTTGGATCGTACTGCACTTCT
Source organism: Mantis religiosa (assembly GCA_030765055.1). Taxonomy (NCBI): domain Eukaryota; kingdom Metazoa; phylum Arthropoda; class Insecta; order Mantodea; family Mantidae; genus Mantis; species Mantis religiosa. The sequence goes on from CM060957.1 coordinate 17,145,470, forward strand.
CTGTTGACTCACACAACTCGACTGATCATATTCGTGAACGGCTTTACTGCTCCGACTCCTCTCCACAAGCCATACTCGTCAACTCGACAGACACTCTAAACTCTGAACACCAAAAAACTTTACACTGCCCTTCCAGGCCTCGAATTGGTTGTTATATAGTCTTGCCAGTAATCGAATGTTCTCGAATTACAGTTTAGAACAGTCTCGATCGGTATCTGCGTCGTAATAACACGGTTTGTTTCGCTTCGAACGTCAGCTAGTGGCCGCCCTATGGAAGGCACGTCTCTCCCGTCCCTCCAGTCAGCAAACGATAGAAGTGCTCAACTTGTACACGGCATACCTGCGATGGGTATGACAGTATGACAGTGTAATACAGTTAAGACATTTATAATTAATCTGCTCCACATTGACATTTTATTAGATTATCGTTGTAGCAGATTATAGAAAGCAGGTGTAGAGATACCAGATGGCTTGCCCAAACAAGCCCTACACTTCTTGGAAGGGGGATGGGAATTATGAAAAATGTGAAATGTATTACATTATGATGAATTTAAATATTCTTTAGTTTCAAATTGATTAGCAATCTGATAAAGATTGGAAAAATATTTGTATAAAATTATGGAATTACTTTGCTATTCATGTGTACAATGCCGGAGTTGAGTTCCCCCTACCCATATCATGAAATGGCTCATTGACTAAACCGAAATTATTGTTTAATTAAAATATAATTTTAAACATTTAAGCTATATGTGGTATATGATTGTATATCAAAGCCAAATGTTTTGGATAAAATGTAATAGTTGATTCTTGACAGCCGTTAGTCTCTGATTAAATGGACTTCTGCTTGTTGGGAATTTGTTCATGTACACATAACCTGTGATAGTTCTTTATGTTTTAACTTTTTATTTTGTTTAGCCCTCTTAACCTCTATGCACTTAACATATTTGACTTTAGTAACCGCTAACGGTTTTTGCTCACTTGCAGCTTAAGTTAGTTTTTAACTATTAAACACATTCAGAGATAATTTGTCGGTAGTTCAATATAGGTTAAGTAGGTTGCCCCCCTCCCCCGCCCCACTCAATAAAATATACACATGTATGTTTTAATAAATTACCACCACTCGACATCTTTGTACTTTTACCGGAGTACCTGTTTTAATTGTCCCTGTTAGTGATGGAGGTAGACAGATTGCCGTTGTAGGTTATAATTCGTACATCTCCGTTGTCATGGCGGGGACTGTACGGCCAATTAGCGGCTCTCTCGCCAATTAGACGTGTTGATGTCGGAGGGTGTCGATAGAGCGCGCGCCCTCTGATTGACCGCGACCCTCAATGTTATTATTATTAATTACCTTGCCATGATGCGAACTGGCGGTTAGTGACGCAGTTCGCGTATCAAATTCCTGTGTGACGGTCTGAAAGAACATTCCAGGCAGCTGAACCAGACAGACAACGGCGCTAGCAGATTTGGACCTTCTGTCGCGTAACGTAAGTGCCATTTCTAAACATGCTTTATTTGTCAATATCCAGAATTAATGTCTTTTATCACCTATATTTAGAAACATCAGTACATTCATTTTTATTCATTAGAATGTAAATATTTTACCTTCGCTATTTCTATAATGTGCTTTCAGTACTGCTCAAGGAAGATTTCAAATTCTGAATGTCTAATTCTTCTACCGAATTCCCCATTTAGTCAAGTGAATCAATTTAAAAAAAAAAAGTTTATTTTTTCAATTGTACTAACGAAAACCTCCTTGCACTGCAATTTTCAAATTTGACAGAACTTAAAGTACGTACATTGCAGGAATGCAATTTTAAAACACTATATGATTACCTACTTTTACAACAATAAACAATCACAGACCTTCTAATGTCTATTATTTGTACAAATCGTTTACGTTTAATTGAGTAAACCTTGGCAAAAATATTAATTATACATTTAAAAGAATGACAAAATATTGAACAACCATTAATATTGGACCTTTTAGTGCATTTTGCCCAAAATGTCCTGGGCGTGGTTTGAATAGAGTGAGGCAGAGTTTGCAATTGCTGTGCTATTGTAACATTAATCATAGCTGACAAATACAACTATTCATTATTCAACTGGAAGGAACATCAGCTTCTTGAATCACTTATTGAGTCGTACTTTTCTAAAACTTAAAACTTCACTCACGTTATTATTAAAAACAGGAGCGTCTTCGGATCGTCTCTGAATTTTATAAACATTTGACGTCTTACTATTAACTTCCGAGTTTATATTAGGTGTGTTGTCACTTGTAATAGATAACCCAGAAAAAATCACTAACAATTTTGATATTCACAATAAAGGTACTAGATGCAGAAAAGGCCTACGCCGACCATTTATAATTTAGAATCATTCCAAAAGATGTGTACTACAGTGGTATACTATTATTCACTTCCAACTTCAATGAAGGATTTCCATATGAGTAAAACCCAGTTTAGGACAGCTCAGAAAAGGTACCTTATTACTGAAAACTTCATTCAGGCAAAGAATACTTGTAATAGCTAAGGCACTGTTGTAAATTGGAAAAAAAAAAAAAAAACACAAATACTGTGTAGTAAATATATAGAAGTAGACATATCATGGTATATTGTTAATTTGACATCTGAAATTACATCGAGAGTCCATCTGTATAAATATATGTGACAAAAAATTTAACTTTGACCAGGTACGTATTTAGAAGTCAATTTCCGGGGGGGAGGGTCCAAAATCTACGTTGAATTATTTGCTTTTAATTAATAATTAATCAGGGATGTGTTTTTATCATGTTAGTAAAAATAAAAAGACGTGTTATACATTATATTCACATGACTTTCTCCACCCAAACTTCTATAAATTGTTCTTAGAAAGGTTTGTTTTTGTCTTGTTTCTTTGGATAAAGTCTATAGGAAGAACTTGCACATTTCACATTTTTTGTTCTTATATCTGGGATAAAGTGATATAAGCAGTAATCAGAGCGAACCACTGATTGGTGCATTTGAAGAAGTATTAGTTCTCCTTGAATGAAAAGGGGAATAGGAACTTAGAAGTTTAACAATTGCATAGTTTTAAGCATCTGGGAATTCTAATCAACAAATTATAATATATTGGAATTGGTTAACTTTGCAATATATTATTGTAATTGCCCGCCTCGGTAGCGTGGTGGTAGCATGTGTGCCTCCCGTTCAAGAGGTCCCGAGTTCGAATCGCGGTCAGGGTGAGTTACCTGGATTAGGTTTTTACGGGGTTTTCCCTTATCCTGAAAAGCGAATGTCGGGTAACTCTAAGCTCTATGGACCCTGGGCTCATTTGAGCATCATTTCACCCATTCCATTCATCGTCCGATATGACTTAATGTTGGAGGACGTAAATTATACAACAAACAAAAAGTATTATAATTGACATTATTTGTGTATTTTAACAAGTTCCACATCTGCTGTACAGTAACTTTTCGTTTATCTCTTCAATAACTTCATGTTTGCCTGACAGCGAATAGAGACGTTAAGATGAGAAGCTTGAATAAACTTTTTCGATTTATTTTAATAAGTTTTTTTTCAACTATTTATAAAAAGTTTGAAGTGATAATTCATTTGGAGGTGTCTGGATCCCCCTTAAATACGTCCCTGACTTTGACATGGCCCTATCCTTGAGTTACACTCTTTTGGTGTAACCTCGATATAGGATCTACAGATCGAAACGCCCATCATCACGAGACAAAAGATAGTGTTACTTTGTATATTCTAAAAAGAAAAGCTAGATAATTTTGGATTCAAATGCCACATGTTTTAAGAAATTTACATTAAGAATAAAATGTTTAGGTATCTTGAATTTTTTTTGGGACAAGCCTAGAACCCTTCTTCCGTCTGAATGAAATTCTAACCTGTAAACTGTGAGCAATATACAAAAGCTTACCTACTTCTCAAAATTAGGGATGAGTCGATACTTCGATACTCGAACCGTCATTTCTACTTCTACTTTCAATACAAAATAGAATGTTGGGAGAACTGCGTAGGTAATGCCAATAAAACTAATTAGGTGCACATATTTAATGAAGCAAAACATTCCACTTTTGTAAGTTTTTGTTCAAATATACTAGCATTTTCACTCTTTCGGAGTCAAGTCAACTACTTTTTCTCTCACATATGAGTCCTGCTGTGCTAAATAGTCTTTTAGAGAAAACTGTTGCAGGTGGAATACACAAATAGGTACATAGCGGATATTTTTTAAAATTTGTTTTCCATTAATCCAGTACACTAGAAGGAGGAGGTGACAAATCGACGTTGAGATATGTAGTGATTTTTTTTCTTGGGAACTGTTTACTGACAGTTGACACTCGATTGTTTTCTTGTATAATGTTACTGTACAGCTACCACATTCCTGACAATTTATCCGGCTTTGTAATGTTCTACTTGCGGCAATAATACAGTGTCTCTAATGTCACTATCCATTTCAATGAAGGAAGACAGTGATTGAAAAATCAATATTATTTTGAAGTGTCACACATATTCTAGTGCCCTTCTACATGACCTCCATCTAGCTCAAAACACATACGCCATCATTCAGTAGTGGAACGAAATGTCAACCGTAATTCGACCTGCTGCTTCCCTGATACTATTCCGTAACTCAGGCAGACCATTCACTTTGTCAGTGTACACTTTAGATTTGATGTACCCCATGCAAAAAAGTCTAAAGGAGTAAGCTCCGGTGAAACGGAAGCCCACAGGCGAGGTGAACCTCTACCTATCAATCTCCATGAAAAGGTTCTGTTCAGGTAATCACGGACGATGTTTGCAAAATGTGGAGGCGCACCATATTGCTGAAACACAACTGTACCGAGTATGCCATGTTCTTGAAGCTGTGGTTCAAGGAACATGTTGAGGTAGACGTTACTTGTTATTGACCTTTCGACAAAGAAAAATGGGTCATACAGTTTTGCGTTTGTCATACCCAACCAAACATTGACTTTCGGTGTATCACGTTCCCACTCCGATACCTCATGTGGTTCTTCATATGTCCATATTCGGCTGTTGTGTCTGTGCACTTTCCCACAAACATGGAAAGTGGCTTCATCGCAGAATAAAATGTTGTCCATTAAATTCTCATTCCCTACACATTCCAGGAGGTCATAACACATTGCCCGACGACAGGCGAACTCCTCGTCCTCAAGATGGTGCAGAACTTGAATGTAATACGGACGTTTTCGTAGAGTGAAACGTAGAATTTTCCACACTGGGTTGCAAGGGACATTCAATTCCCTACTGAGGCATCGAAATGATGCCTTCGGACTCCTATCACTGGCAATTTGAACCTGCTGCACTGTTTCTGCCATGACGTGTGGTCTTCCAGGACGTGTCTTATCACACACACTGCCGGTACGCTTAAATTTGTTCACTAGCAGCCCTTGATGGGGCTGGTTTATGGAACTTAGGGTAAACTCCGCTCTGGCGTCTTCATATGACAATCTGCGCACCCGTTCACAAACAATGGCAACTCGTTCTTCTGTGCTAAACATTTTGTACTAAGATACCAGTATCTGAAAAGAAAAGAAACAAAATATTGCGTTTTCTTTGAAATGGATAGTGACTTTAGAGACACCCTGTATTTTGTGATTTTAAAATAAAATAAAGATTGCAGAATCACGATCGCAGTATAGAAAAAGTATCGAGCTAATTTTCTGAAGTATCATTCGATGTCAATACCACGCAAGATAGTTCAGGAAACTGAAGTCTGCGGAATCTTGTGAATGGAACGTTCTAACGTTCTAGAGATGTACTAACGAGATGTACATCTCTTACGATTTACCATTTATACAAAAGTCGTCTAGAATAAAAGGTATTTGTGAGGATATTCCGAAAAAAAGCGAGATATACGTGTGAAAATATATCATTGGTGCTATTTTAAAAAAGTTCGATTAATGTTCTATGTAAAGGATAGCCTAGGGTGGGTGGGGCGGCTATTTCCTCGAAACTCTTCGAGTCCTATCTTTGTTGCAATCACAGCTAGTTGTGCTAAACATACTTAGCTTCTCACCAAAAACTGTCAGCGTGGCGCTAACACACACTAAATTTTACTTTTCTTAGCGTCATAGCAAATACGAGTAGGTAGCGCTGTTCTAAGACGCACTTGGCTGACTTACGTACTACCAACTAATGGTCGAACGACCGAGGTACCGGCCGGCTGAGTATTGTTTGTGAGCGCCCAATAAAATTTAACCACAGAAAGATACCTACTTCAGGAAGTTTTGGGTAGCTTTATTGATTTTAAGTGGTATGAGTTTTTGTGAGGTAGTATGTTGCTCCTCGGGATCTCCGTTCAGGTTGGGGGTGGTTAAATACAAAAGTTATAATGATTAGGGTTATAATTTTGAGGACAATCAGCTCTTGACTGGATTAAATCCAGTCAAGAGCTCAACTTTTTCTGGTGAATGGAGTTGCTCCAATGTTACCTCGGGTGCCCAAAGCCATGTTGGGGACCTGATATTGTCTAAAATGGTTCTTCTGAGTCATAATCTCCAAGAGACCTAACCAGGGCAATTGATGTATTTAATCTTGCGTAGAATTTTGCAGCCTGACGACTCTCCCACGTATGGAAGAGTAGTATCACGGGGAAGGAGCCACTAACAAAACAGATAGACTGGAGTCCTCTATTCTGTGCCTGGTGTAGCCACAGTAGCCAAATACCGAGAGATTCAAAAAGCTCCTAACCGGCTGCATGTTGTTCTGCCTGTCCGTTCGTCGTCTGCCACTATCATTGAAAGGCGCGGATGAAACAATACATTAAAAATACTACTACTCCTTTTAAAGGATTGATAGAGTCGACATGAAAAATTCAATGCCACGGCTGGGATTTGAACCACGGATCTACTGGTTTCCGTCCAGTCGCTCTAAACCATTGAGCTACCATGGCCAATATGCCGTCCTGACATTAAATTCTCCATTCTCCTCGGTAGACCACTAGGGGCTCTCGCATTCAAGATACACCGTTTGTGGCGACTTACAATTGTAAGTACTTGAGTCCCAGGCTTCATCATTTAACTTATTATTTAAGTTAATTGATGGAAATTATTCATTTCTTCACACTAGCCGTATACATGTCATGTGGGACCGAGGGTATCTACGTAGGGCAGCCGTCACAAGATGAAGACTGAACTCCCTCTCTACCAGGGAGTTACCGAGCTGTCCCCGAAGGGCGCCCGGCGCCTACGAGGCTCTTTCCGTGGGGTAAGACCTGGAGACTAACAAGCCCCCCCCCCCCCCCCCATCTGGTCCGAAAACACAAGACGGGTGGAAGTGGATACGCCACTGACGCACGTTTACCCCAAAGGGGAAGGCTACCGAACAACCTCGGTAGGGCCGCCTGGTGATCTAGCACACCTTCTACTAGCTATGCAGGCTAGTACGCGGGAATATATGGCTTCCCTCAACCCCGTCCGAAGACGTACACGATCTCCCACGGGTATCGGGAACCACTGCCCCCTCGAGTCCAACCCAATCCGAACGACTCCCTGACGGGAGGGGCTCGGCAGTTCGGCCCGAAGTTCCTCTAGTAACGTCAGAGGTACCACTAGTGCTAAGGGTCCGAGGCGCCCGCACCACAGCAGCTGAAGGGGGCCGATGCCCTCCCCTGTGGAGACTAGCCATATTCAGGCTAAAGTATTGGATTGATAGAGTCGACCTGAAAAATTCAATGCCACGGCCGGGATTTGAACCACGTTGGGATTTTAACTGCAAATTGGCCATGGTAGCTCAATGGGTAAGAGCAACTGGATAGAAACAGTAGATCCGTGTTTCAAATCCCAGCCATGGCATTCAATTTTTGATGTTGACTCTATCAGTCCAATACCTTAGCCTGTATATGGGTAGTGTAAAGAAATTAATAATTTCCATCAATTAACTTAAATACTTTTAAAGGCTTTCCCGTGTTATTAAAGGAGATGCTGATCGCCGTTGTCCATGCATGTTTGGTACCTCCATCACTTGCTGCAGTTCACACTGAGAAATGCTCGCGATTACCTTCCAGGATGTGTGGGTTTGTCTTATACCTTTAAGCTATCCCAGATATAGAAATCGTAGCAGTTTATGTGAAACAGACAGGGCTATAAATCTCTAATAAAAATTCTGTCCTGAAACACATTTTCAATTGTTCTCATCAAAAGATTGGCTGAATTAGCTGTTGTAGAGTCTTGTTGATAAAGGGCAAAATCATGCTTCCTGTCTTAATTCTCTAAAAAAAGGGTGGGGGAAGCAAAGTCGTATTCATGTATGTTATGAGCATCAACCGTTGACTTGAAAAAGAAGATTGGGCATATAACTCTTTCTGCACTAATGGATATGTTGTGATATGTTGTAGACAGAAGGGAAACATATATAAACATATGTGATAGATTTGAGAGGGAGGGTTTCGCTTGGTTAAGGACAGGAGCCATATTGAGAGGGGGTTCACCAAAGAAATGCATTCTATGTGGAAAGAAAATAAGTTTAGAACATTATGTAGTGGAGTGTAAAGAAATTGAAAACTGGAGGAAATTAATATGGGATAAGAACTGGGATATAAAGGGGCTTACGTAGTAACAATAAAAATGCTTATGTTTAAAAGAGAGAAAAGATTAAGGGAGCTGGGGAAATTTGCTGACAAAGTCAAAGAGAAATGGCGGAGAATGGCGAGGAAATAAGAGGTAGAGAAATGGAAGACACAATCAGAACACTAGGTCAAGGTCGTATAGGGCTAGGATAGAGGTTAACAGCCAGGGAGCCAACACCACTATCAACCCATAATATAAGCAATTGACAAATTTGTACCTAAATTAGAATTGTAAAACTTGTAATTGAGATTGTAAGATATGGAAGTACGAATAAAAAATGCAAAACAATACAATTATTTTTCAGCCTTCTCCTAACTTGCAGGAAATATTGCAACAATGGCAGTGGCAGCAGAAGCAACTAGTTTCCTGGTTGAGCCCACCCCAGCCATTTCCTCACTTGACCAACTACATGAAGTGACGCATGCAGAACCGCAATTCCACATTTTACTGCTGCAAATTCTGACTCAGCTACAGGCCTTACAAGCTGGATTTGACAGGTATCTAATATTGTTCCATGTTAAGAATTGTGTCACCAAATAGTAACTGTAATGTTATGCAACTTACAAACACTTTACTTTCTACACTTTTAAATTTAAGAGAAGTACAACCAAAATGCCATTACGTTGATGTTATAATAAATCACAACTTCCAAGTTGCACTAAACTCACTTTATTCGTCAGCAAAAACTGTTAGCACAGTGCTAACCTGCACCTTCTTTCACATTTACAAATGCACAGAGCTAACATGTCTGTTTCCATAGCGCAGAAGTTCCTTATGCCTCTATTGCAAACATCAAGTTGCACTGCTCATAGCTTCTCGATGCCCACCAAACTCACTGCTCAGAACTGATACTCACTTTAACATTGCCGACTTCCTCTGGCTGCCATAGCTTCCCTGGGTCACAGCAAGATAGTTCAGGAAACTGAAGTCTGCAGAATCGTCTGAATGGAACGTTCTCAAAGAGATTTCTTGCAAAAGGCAGCAGTGGCAGTAGAACAAACACCACATATTTTTCCAGCTGGTGACAGCAGGAACGATTGTTTGTGAATGACACATTTATGTCACATTCTCATAAACCTACTCAAGAACAACCTTTTCGTCTCATCAGAAATGCACTTACTAACTCACTCATACAGCTGCTGGAAGTGTTGAAAGATTTCCAGATTATTTGAGAAGCAGGGAGAAGGAACCTTCCAGAAGATTCTTATTGTCTCTTGATAGATCTTCTGATATTTACACTGTTGACATCTCTTCATTCAACTGGTCAGTGAGTTAGTTTGCATTCTTACATGAGCCTGCCTTAGTAGTGTAAGATGGTAGCATGTCTGCCTCACGTTCAAATTGTCCCGAGTTTGAATCTAGGTCAGGGTGAGTTGCCTAAATAACTATTTTTCCAGGGTTTTCCCTTATCCTTAAGGACGAAGGTCAGTTTACATTAAGCTCTACAGATCCTGGGCTCATTTGACTATTATTTCACCCATTCAATCAAAAATCGTATGACTGTAAATATAGTATGACTGTAATTTAGAAAAGTCATTGACAAAGCCATGAAATTGTAACGAATTTCCAAAAGAGGGATAAAATGTATTATTATTATTACTATTATTTCATTCATCACCCAGTATGACTTAATGTGGGAGGATGTAAATTAAAAAAAAAAAAATTGTTACATGATAACTGATGCACATAGCTGCATACACTATAAAATATTACTAGGACAATTGCTGCAGTTTTTGCCAAAGTTTGGTCACTGAATACGGTTTACTGCTTTTTTATTTTAATTGTTCCATTTATACCCCGCCTTAAACTGCAATGGTCATATCGGCGGCCGTTCTCCTTTGGAACATATCGAAGGTGTTAACTCGTATTCGTTGGGTTTTAATCATTAGATCACGTACACATTTATACCCCGCCTTTAACTCCAATGGTCATATCAGCGGCCGTTCTCCTTTGGAACATATCGAAGGTGTTAACTCGTATTCGTTGGGTTTTAATCATTAGATCACGTACACATTTATACCCCGCCTTTAACTGCTATGGTCATATCGGCGGCCGTTCTCCTTTGGAACATATCGAAGGTGTTAACTCGTATTCGTTGGGTTTTAATCATTAGATCACGTACACATTTATACCCCGCCTTTAACTCCAATGGTCATATCGGCGGCCATTCTCCTTTGGAACATATCGAAGGTGTTAACTCGTATTCGTTGGGTTTTAATCATTAGATCACGTACACATTTATACCCCGCCTTTAACTACAATGGTCATATCGGCGGCCTTTCTCCTTTGGAACATATCGAAGGTGTTAACTCGTATTCGTTGGGTTTTAATCATTAGATCACGTACACATTTATACCCCGTCTTTAACTACAATGGTCATATCGGCGGCCATTCTCCTTTGGAACATATCGAAGGTGTTAACTCGTATTCGTTGGGTTTTAATCATTAGATCACGTACACATTTATACCCCGTCTTTAACTGCAATGGTCATATCGGCGGCAGTTCTCCTTTGGAACATATCGAAGGTGTTAACTCATATTCGTTGGGTTTTAATCCAAAGTAAAACCAGTTTTCAAAAAAGGTGATAGAGAAAAAGTCGAAAACTACAGGCCTATATCGATTTTACCAGCCTTATCCAAAATTGTAGAAAAAGCTATGCTAGTAAGATTTAGTTCGTTTTTGGAGAAGCATAATGTAGTTAACCCTGCACAAAATGGGTTCTGTAAAGGAAAATCCACAACATCAGCAATTTTTGAGTTTACAGATCATATATTGGAGGCTATTGACAATGATAATAACTGTACAGGCTTACTAATAGATCTAACCAAGGCATTCGACATGATTCATCATGAAATTCTGTTACAAAAGCTGTACTATTATGGGATAAGGGGAATAGTATGGGATTGGTTCCAATCATATTTAAAAAATCGGAAACAGATGGTGGAAATCACAAATGTCGATGAGCGGAATGTCGTACGTAATCACTATTCAAAAATGGAAAAAATTAAATATGTAGTTCCCCAGGGATCCATACTAGGACCCGTCCTCTTTTTAATATTCATAAACGACTTCCCAAATTATTTAAATCCAACTCGAGTAACTATGTTTGCTGACGACACAAATGTTATAATAAAGGGAAATGAAAATGCAAAACACATAACCAGTAAAATTGAAACTTGGTTTGCTGAAAACAAATTGATTATTAATACAAACAAATCTTCAGCAATATCATTTCGTCACAAACAAAATAAAAATGTTGACAAACCTGACATCAAGTTGTATGGTGCATGTGTTTCTTATAAGACAGAAGCAAATTTTCTGGGAGTATGGATAGATCAGCATTTAGACTGGGAAGCACACATAAAATATCTAGTAATAAAGTTAAATAAATTCTACTTCTCATTAAGAGTAATAAAAGATGAGTTGTATGCAAGTGACATGAGAACCTTATATTTTGCATATGCAGAAAGTCTAATGAGGTATGGCATTATGTTTTGGGGGGATAGTAAAGACAGTCACTTGGTTTTTAAAGTACAAAAAAGGATTGTTAGATGCCTAATGTCAGGAAAAAAATATGAGTCCTGCAGGAACTTCTTTAGGGAATTGAAAATCTTGACTCTGCCCAGTCTGTATATATACTGTTTGCTATGTTATACAAAACAAAACCTTGAAAATTTCACCACAAATAATCAAATACATCATCATAACACCAGAGGTGAAACAGACTTAAGAACAATAACACATAGAACTACACTTTATTCCAAAGGAGTAGATATTCAGCAGTCACTCTGTATAATAAACTACCGGCCAATCTGAAAAACATAAAATCCATGAGGTGTTTCAAACTATCGTTGAAAGAAATTTTATTAAGTGATTCATATTATGATATAGGTGAATTTCTAGATACACTGTAGCTGGCCATATAATTGTATATATTTGTGATGCATTTTAAATGCTGTGTAGTTGTAGAGCCATGCAACTATATATATTTATGAGTTCATGCTTAGATCTTATTAATTACACTTGATGCAACTTATTTTTTTATTTTTATACTTATATTATTTGTATTGTTCTAAATATTTGTATTGACGTATCCAATGTCATTGTATTGACTTAACGGATGAATAAAACTACTACTAATCATTAGATCACGTACACATTTATACCCCGTCTTTAACTGCAATGGTCATATCGGCGGCAGTTCTCCTTTGGAACATATCGAAGGTGTTAACTCGTATTCATTGGGTTTTAATCATTAGATCACATACACATTTATACCCTGACTTTAACTACAATGGTCATATCGGCGGCCATTCTCCTTTGGAACATATCGAAGGTGTTAACTCATATTCGTTGGGTTTTAATCATTAGATCACATACACATTTATACCCCGCCTTTAACTGCAATGGTCATATCGGCGGCCATTCTCCTTTGGAACATATCGAAGGTGTTAACTCATATTCGTTGGGTTTTAATCATTAGATCACGTACACATTTATACCCCGCCTTTAACTGCAATGGTCATATCGGCGGCCATTCTCCTTTGGAACATATCGAAGGTGTTAACTCGTATTCGTTGGGTTTTAATCATTAGATCACGTACACATTTATACCCCGTCTTTAACTGCAATGGTCATATCGGCGGCAGTTCTCCTTTGGAACATATCGAAGGTGTTAACTCGTATTCGTTGGGTTTTAATCATTACATCACACACACATTCGCACTCTCATTCATACTTCAAGACTCTGGGGAAGATGAATTTCTTGGTTGGAGAAAAGTCCCCAACCTCACCAGCGGGAATTTAACCTGGGACTCCTAGCATGGCAGGCAGGTGCTTTACCGACTGAGGTACGGGGCCAGCAGGTTTACTGCTTTAGTAACAGTTTTTTTTTTTTGTATAATTATAAATGCTCAATATAAAATTATCAGTGTTATTTTCATTTTAGCTGCATAGAGTTGTAATATATCACAGGTATGGATTGCACTAGAATACTTGTGGGAATTTTAGAAGTTTTAAAAATAATCAGTCCCGTTATTTTACAAGCCTAAATATTATTTTTGTTTATTTACTCATCTGAAAGCAGCTATTACAGAATATGTGTCGAAACAACATTGTTATCACTGAAGATGAAACTGGACAGTATGTTTTGTCGATTAAGTTGCACATTTGCATTACACCAATTCAGTTCACATATGTATTCTCTGCAGTGATCACATGGCTTCTCAGAGATGCCAACAGCATTCTTGTGTTAACAATATATATTTATTTCAGTCTACTCAAATTTAGCACTAATTAAGTAAAATGAATTATAAGTATTTATTTTATCTTATTTGTTATGCTCATTATGTGTGGTTGCCAATTTAGATTTTTATCTACTGCTAGAACATTTGTGAAATGTACGATGTTGTATTACAGGTTTGCATATGGACGATGTGACAGTGGGGTAGTTCACCAGTATGGTCTCGAGGAGAGGATTATGGCTTTAACACAACATCTTGAAAGAACAGCTGTAAGTTGGCAACATGTATGAATTCATATTAAATACAAGATATTAAATGACTACCACAAATGCCTGTCATTTAATCTCATTTAAGGAAGCTAACTGGTTACCTAATGTTTTCTTATCTTGAGAATGCGTATTCAGGATAGCTTAAACTCTATGGGTCCAAATCATTACACCAGTTATTTCATATAATTATGCATTCAATTTTAAATTGTTTGAATTGTCTGGTACATACCTGATAGGCACAGGCAAAAAATCAGGTGTGTACCAGATAAACTGCAAAGGCTGTGACAACTTTTACATTGTAAAAACTAAAAGGAACTTGAACATTAGGCTTAAAGAGCATTTTAGGAACATCAGGAACAAAGAAATAGATAAATCGGCGGTAGCGTACCATTTTTGGAAGGAGAATCATGATATAGAACGAGAAATCCATTTATTAAAAAGTGTCCAAGGTCCAGCTGCATTAGCCACGTGGGAAAAAAGTCTTTATAAAGAAATATGAAAGAAAATTGTTAATTTCGACACTGCCTTTGAAGAAAACCCAAACTTCAAGTTCATCAAGATACCGACAGAGACGTACCTATCGCCTCCAAGGAGTTCACCAAAGCAACATCTATTAGTCGACAACAGCTGATGATGTTAGGAAGATCCTAACGAAACGTATTCTAGGTAAATACTAGCAATAAGTGGAGCATTGAGTATTAGTTTGACTCAAAATTATATTAATTTGTGCTTCATTGTATCATAGTCCTTACACATTGGAATAAGTCAAATTAACTGAGTAGTTTAAAACAGAACCAATTTCTAAATAATGTTAGCTTTGTACATAACTGTATTGTTTGTAAAGTTTTATACATGCAGGCCCACTGTATTACTTTAAAAAAATATATATGTAAGGCAGATTCAACTGTATATATTTATGTTTATAACATTTTAAAACGGTATTTTCCAAAATAAATTAAATCTGTTATATGTAAATCCCCAAACAGTGCTTATTTGTGATTTGACAAATGTTTCCTTCTCAGGATGTGCAGAGGCAGATGCTTGACAGGGTGGTAACAATGCAAGAAGAGCAGAACAGACAACTAATGGAACTTAATGGATCTGGCTGTAGGAATGCAACTACCAGATTGTACCAAGATGAGAACCACAAGCTACGCCAGCAGGTTGGCAATCTGCTGCACAATGTCAGCCAGAGTGAGCAGGGTCTTTGGCGCACAAAGAAGGATATTGTCTCCTGCCGAGAGATATCTGAAAAACAAATGGTATCTAATTTATCTTCTAACTGTTAGATCCACCCCTCTTCCTCTCTGGCTTTTCATGTTATACTTATGGCAAAATAGCCAAGAGTGCTAAATCTTAGACTCATGAACAGGAGGTCTGCAGTTCATATGCAGCCTGACTGAGGCTTTTCTAGGTTTCAGTCAGTTCTTATAACTGGCAAATGCTGTGGAGGTCTATAATGTTTTCTAAATATCATTTAATTTAATGTAATATTGTCCCAGACTTGTGTCATATGTAGTAAGACCAGGCCTTAAACACTACTAAAAAAACATGACACAAAAACCCTAAGAGGGCCAAGGCCTACCAACCTGACTGCCGGCCTCACGCCCACTTATGCAAGGCAGAGGAGGGCAAGCATCCAACCAATATGGGGAGATGTTGTCAGCACTTCAACATCCCCAGCTGGAACGTTGGTTTTCTGTGATTAGGGCACCTTACCTAGCGTAAGCTCCTCACTTTTGATTTGATTTGATTTATTCATTCATCCATTAAAACATGTACATGTTATAGGACACGTCAAATTAAAAACTAAGTATAATGTTTACAATTAAGGTAGCTAACTAAATATTTACAAATTTAAAAATTCATCCAAGCTATAGACGCTATTGGCTCTGAGGCAGTTTAATAACAATTTCTTAAATTGATGTTGTGATTCAATCTTCTTTATAGATTCAGGTAGCTTATTGTAAAGACGTAAGCCAGCATATGTGAAACTATTCCCATACATCTTTATTTTGTGTGACTTCACAAATAAATTATTCTTTGTTCTAGTGTTGTGTAGATGAGTTTCAGAATTTGTTTTGAATAAACTTAGGCTTGCTTTGATATGTACAAGAGTTTCATATATTTATATACTTGGCAGTGGTAAGATATCTAATTTACTGAAATATGGCTTACAACTAGTTGTGCTTGAGAGATCCACTATGATTCTAATTATTTTCTTTTGGTATCTGAATACTTTTATACTGTCTTCAGAATTTCCCCCCAAAATTATACCATACACCAACAAACTGAATATATGAAAAGTACACTACTCTCTGAACTTTCAAGCTCGACATGCCTGTAATTGCCCTGATTAAGAAACACATTTTATTCCTCACGATGCTGAGTGGACACCGGTCCTGTACCTGGGACCTAAAATCCCACCTCATGGATGGGATCGAACCCGGGCCAGGGACCAAGGCTTGCTTCCTTAGCCCACTAAGCCATGGCGCATAAACACTACTAAAACAAAGCATAATGTTTCCTTAATCAGCAATACTATACGAATAGAAAAACTATAGAAATAAAACTGCAGCTAACTAGGTTTAGGTATATTTATAGCTCATTAAATAAATATGTAAGTAACAAAGCAAATTTCTTGAAAATAAAAGCATTGTAACATCTATTCAGCTGCTGGCAAAGACTTTTCATTCAAGATTAGGTAGAAAAAAGAAAAAGTATGAAATTGATAAACTGATTTTAGATTTTACTATGCTGTTTCCTGTAGTGGTCTTTAATTATGAGGGTGATCTGAAAAGTTTCCGACCTAATAAAGATACAAGATATTTTTTCAGAATTTTTATTTTTTTTATTTTTCAACATAGTCTCCTTGTAACTCTACACACTTCTACGAGCAATGCTCCTACCTCTGTAACCTGTCCAAATAGTACTCAGCATTTTTCTGTACAAAATAATTGTTAACGAAGATGATTGCCTCTTCATTTGATGAAATTCCTTTTCCTCCGAGCGCAATTTTCAGATGAGGGAACAAAAAGAAGTCGCTTGGGGCTAGATCTGGTGAGTCAAGCATTTCAAACCGTAATTCGTGGATTTTCGCTATTGCAACCACTGAGGTGTGAGACAGTTCGCTGTCTTGGTGAAACAGGATTTTCTTTTTCTGCAAATGTGACTGTTTTTCCGCAAGTTCAGCTTGCCTTCAGCTTGTCAAGTAATGATGTGCAGTATGCTCCTGTAATGGTTTTTTCTTTTTGAAGATAATCAATTAAAATAGCTCCATGACTAGCCCAAATAACAGTCACCTTCACTTTCCCAGTCGAAAAAACAGTTTTTGCTTTTTTAGAGCCGGTTGCCCCTTTGTAGCCCACTGTTTGGACTGTATTTTTGTTTATAGCACTCTCTGGTGAACTTTGGTGATGTTTTTGTTGGTAATTGCAGTTTTTGGACATCCCACACGTTCATCGTCTCCCAAGCTCTTATGGCCACGTTTAAATTCAGCTACCCAAAATTTCACTGTGGTAAATGATGTTGTAGAGTCCCCATACACAGAATCCAACTCATATTTGATTTATGTAGGCGTATTGCCT
Source organism: Mantis religiosa (assembly GCA_030765055.1). NCBI lineage: Eukaryota > Metazoa > Arthropoda > Insecta > Mantodea > Mantidae > Mantis > Mantis religiosa. The sequence continues at coordinate 17,163,154 of CM060957.1, forward strand.
TTCAAAAACAAATATTTAATGACAGCTTGATACTCGATTTTTCCATTTTCATAAAAACACACACATCAACTCACTCAAGCAACTGTTACATAACAACTGAGTGTCCAAAATGGATGAAACTTTGGAGGGTAGCTGTCAACAGATGAACGAAATTTGCTAGCTTTTATTTACAAGTGCTGCCATCTTCATATTGAGGTTGGAAACTTTTCAGATCACTCTCGTATATCAAATCAAATGTATTCACTGTATGATTTCCAATTGTATTATCACTTTTAATGAATATTTATAGTTCACATAGCTCCATTGCAGAATACAATGGACTCAGTGATAAATTGGTCAATTGGTGAACTCAGTGGAGGCATTAGGGGCATGTTGGTATCAGGATGAACTTGTAGTTTGGGTTCTCTTCAAAGGTGATGTCACAATTGAAGAGTTTCTCTTCATATTAGTTTATGAATATCTTTTCCCACATGGTAAATGCAGTTGGAACCTGAACACTTTTTAATAAATGGATTTCTTGTTCTATATCACAATTCTCATTCCAGAAATGGTATGCTACTGTTGATTTATCTTTTTTTTTTTTCTTCTTTTTTTTGTTCTTAATGTTTCGTAAAATGCTTTTTAAGCCTGTTCAAATTCCTTTTTGTTTGCCAATGTAAAAGTTATCACAGTCTGAGTTTTTGTCTGTGGGTTTCTTTTTTGTATTATATGACTTCAAAAGATGTAGACTGAATTTGTTCTGTGGAGCCAAGGTAATGCTGTATTCTTTGAAGACTTTTTGGAAAAGGTATGTAGCTCTGGAATGGCAATCTTATTACTGACTGGGGAAAGAGTAATTACTTCTCTACATTTCTGTTGTTTTTTGAATTTATCAATTTTCTTTTTGACCAATTCGGCACCATATCCATTCTAATCTGCAATGTGGACTATATAATAATTAGATGGTTTTAATTATGTTGTGTGTAGTTATTGTTGTGCAGGGCTTAGTGAAGCAGCTTTGTCTATTTGCTGCAGGAAGAATTGAATCAGTGTCAAGTTCGAGTGCTGGAGCTTGAGGTGGACAAGTTCAACTGTTCTTCACAGCTAGAAGATGGCATGCGAGAGAACAAGGACCTCTCGGAACTGGTGGATCAGCTCAATAAGACTGCTGTGAGTATACATTCATAAGCTGCCTCACAGTAACTTAACGTATGTATATACAGTATGCGCAAAATATGTTGAGCACTGGATTTATGGTGTGGTGCAAGCAGAGGGGAAGAAGCGAGAGCTAACGCTCTTTTTTTTCTGCAGTGTGGTCAACCATGAAAAACACAGTTCAGCAAAATAGCGTGTAAGATAGGCAAAAATATCACAAGTAACATTGCATCCTCTGAAAACATTCCTTAGTTTTGTCCACGCCAGCTCAATGCATTCAGATCACAGTTATACGGAGGTAGACGAATAATAATGTGTCCCCTTTCGAGAGCCATAACATCCACAAATGTTCATACAAATATGAATCATTTTCAAGTAAATGCTGATGTACCACACTCGTAACAAGGATAAACTGGCAGTTCGAGCGCACCAAACAAGCCTTTATGAAGGAAGCTTTAGCTATAAAGTGATAATGTTATATAATAAACTTCCAAATTCATTTAAACAAGCTGCTTCATTAAAACACTTTAAGAATAAGGTTAAGAAATTTTTGCATGCATACTGTTTTTATACGGTTAATGAATTTTTAGAACTATAACCATGTAAATGGACACTGGGAGCATAGTACATTCACAAACCTGTAATATTTATATTATGACATTTCTTGTAGTAAATTAGTCTATGCAAATACCAAGTTTTCTTTTGAAATTTCAATATCAAGTTTTTGGGTGGAATAATAATACTGTTTCCCAGCTTTGAACCTACAACTTTGGGAACCAGTAGTTAGCATGTTATCGCTAGATTTGATTGGATTGGATTATGATACGGAGGGGACTTGGTACGGAGTTCCAGTCTTGGTGTGTTGTATCTATGCCCCAAGTGGGGCATTCCAGGAGCAAGGATAAGGCAAGAGGAGACAGAGTGCAGCCATCCCAAGGAGTCATGACAGTGTAGATGGCAAGATCCCTACATGTTACCAGTTGGAAACTCCCCGGCAAGCCAGAATAACCAGCATTCCACTCATGCTGGTCCTGTAACGGCACCACCAGACCAAGTTCAGAGACTGGAGACCATCCTGTCACAGGATAAAGTTTTGCTAAGAACATAATCACCTTGCCATGCAGCGCCGAGACACCCACCGACACTTCTACCCTGAAAGATACCTCCAGATGAGAGATGATAATGGAATTGAAATAGACAGGAAATTGAGACATGTCGCCTGGCAACCTGAGAAAATCCCCCAAAAACACATGGTCAGATAGGTCAGCCATGGGAATTGAACTCAGACCTCCCAGAAGAAACAACCTGAGCCATCCCACTTAATATGTTATCCCTTGACCATGGAGGACGACAGCTGGCTGTGCAAGCTTACATACTCCCATGTTTTATTGCTAATGAATTGTTCTTAGACATAGTCCATGTGTCATCTGAGGTAGAATGAAGCTGAGATTGCTCTAATGTAAGTAAGTACATATGTTGTAGTGGTAACCCAGTTGATTATACGATGGCTGTTCAATAAAGAATGATCACAATTTTTTTTGACAACGTACCTTTACTCATTCTCATAATTTTGATGGCCCTTCTCAAAATAGTCTCCCCTCAATTTGATGCACTTGTCCCAGCATTTCTGCCAGTCTTCAAAGACATGCTGGAAACCATTTTTGAGAGATTCTTCAAAATCGCCTCCGCAGCCTTCACCACTGCTTCTGATGATGGATAATGCCTCCTACGAAGGCGTTTCTTCAAGTTAGGGAATAGAAAACAGTCACATGGGGTAAATCCGGACTATAGGGGGTAAGGGATGCACTTTACATTGATTTTTGCAAGATATTCAGCAACAACATTGGCAATTTGCGGCCGTGCATTATCGTGGTGCAGCATCCAGCCTGCTTTAGGGAAATGTGGTCTTTTGCGCCTGATATGGACTTGCAATGTTTTCAGGACATCCCTATAGTATTGTCCAGTTACTGATGTGTGTGTTTTCTTCCGTAAGAGCAGTAATTGGAGCACTGGGTTCACCTTCCTTTGAAATAGATTGTCTCCCCTCTTTATATATTTTAAGCCACCTTCGAGCTGTGCTGTAGGGAAGCACAGTCTCTCCATAGGCTTCCTGTAACATTGTATAGGCCTCAACTGAAGATTTGTTGAGAAAGCAGAATTTCAAAGCCGCATATTGTTCCTCGCGTGTTACCTCCATTGCAATGGTAGGCGATACTGAACATGTCAGAACTTGTCTGATTCTCACAGGGGGGAACCAGGAGTACCTACAATGAAACTACTACGGCGTGTTTATTTTACATTAAGCTAACAGAATATAATAAGATTGAATTTTAGTGCGAAAAATTATGACCGTAAAAAATTGTGATCATTCTTTATTGAACAGCCCTCGTAGATACAGCATGGAAAATTATGATTCAAATTCCAACTATGGCACTGAATTTTTGTCCTGATTCTATCATTTGTTATTCTCTATCGAAATACAGTAAAAGATGAGGGACTATCAAAATGGAAGGATTAACTTTCATACTTACCATAAAATATCACCACATTTATAAACAAGACTTGTTTAAGACAGAAAGAGAAGCATGTTGCAGCTGCTGCGATCTGAAGCATCCAAGGCAGAGCTCACAAGGTTTACGGAATCACTCACAAAGAGCAAAAGCAAAGAAGATGCACTGATAAAGGCTGCTATTTCTGGAGATGCAGCCCTGACTAGATTGCTGTTAGCTGTTGGAGCCAATGCAAGTGTCGACAATGATGACTTTTTCAGGTAAGCCATGGTGCATGTTCACAGACACAAGTAGTCAAGAAACAAATGAGTGGTGGAGCGTTAATAACTCCACAAATATCAATTGACACATGCACTGCTAAATTACTGGCAAAAAAGAAAATTAATAAATACTGTTAATTTTCTTAAAAATGTAGTAAAAAGTACTCCCGTATTCTGGTTTTCAATTTTTATTTGATGAGGAACATTCAGTACAAATAACAGATTTACTAAATTGAATTAATGTACCTTCACTTTAGAATCTTTGTTTATAGTGTTTACTACATACTTTTGTTGAAAAACTATACGTAAGCAACAATAAATATAAATACTGTCGTGAGCGCATTGTTGATTCGGCACGGGCAACGAGTTCAAAGAGACAGACAGTGCATTGCGGAAATAAAAGCTTGCCGAAACGGTGGGGTGAAGGAGATGGATTTCTAGAGAGTTTGCCTTTCTTCTAGTGCCATCTTGATTGAGAACATTCCAGATAGTGAGTAATCTATAAAAAGGGAGCTACCGCCAGCCACAGTCAGTCAGTCAGTAAATGAACTCATGCACGTGAACAGCTGTGTGAACTTTGTTTATGGTCAATGACCTTGCAAATTGTATTGTGTACGTGACGTAATTCTGGACTGTCAGATTGATTTCTACGGAAATAAAAAGCAATTTTTAGTGTTTATAACCTGGACTTTTAATTCTACAAACCCACAAAGTCACAATACCTAGGATGAAAAATAGTAAAAAAAAAAACATAATAAAATACAGTGGTAATAGATGCAGCAAATGCTTATCATTCTTAATATTAAATGGAAGTATTAGAAATGTGATAAATTGATGAGTTGGATTAGAAGCACTAAACAAAGCTGCTTGAACATGTTTCGAGGACTGAAAACTCCTTCCCATCATAAGCATTGCCCAACTGCTGCTCACACAACATATACAGGGTGTTAATGAACTACACCATCATAATTTGAGTGATTGTAGACGTGACTAATATAAGCAAGTTGAGATAGGTAATGCATGGTCTGCGGCTAAACATGAGGCATGCCGTGGCTCAGTGGTTAGACCGCTTGGCTCTCACCAAGGCAGCCCAGGTTCGATCCCAGGCGACCACAAAGTGAGATTTGTGGTGGACAACATGGCGCTGGGGTGGGTTTTCTCCAGGACCTCTGGTTTCCCCTGCCATCTCTTTCCACCGGTGCTCCATCTTCATCTCATGTATCATCAGTGTCATCGCCTGCGGTGCCGTATGTAGTAAAAGCGGGCGTTAAAACACTACACACACATGCAGCTAAACATAACGCAGTTAATTTTCTCATACCTAATTGGCATCAGATGCTAATAAGTTTGTATTTAAACAAGGTGGGTGAAATTATTGGATTAGAAATGTTTTTAAAATTGCTCCTGAGTATAAGCATATCGATTTTTAGTAGCTCATTACTCTGGCATTCTCAAGTTTTAATGCCTCAAAGATCTCTCAAATATGGAACTTATCCCCTGCCAGTGTGACCTGAACAGCAATTAACTGCCTTCATGCATTATGTAGCATACTCTAGCAGTTTAAGTTAATCTATGGAAATTAATCATTTCTTCACACTAGCCGTGTATAGGTTAAAGTTTTGGATCTCCTAGTTTACGTCCAGTCACTCTTCTCCATTGAGCTACCATGGCCAACTTGACATTAAATTCTCCAGTTGACTCATATATATTTTCCTGGTAAAACACTAGAGGCTCTCGTATTCGACTTACACCATTTGTGGTGACTTACTATCGTAAGTACTTGAGTCCCATACTTCATCATTAAGCTCTTATTACTTAAGCTAATTGATGGTAATTAATCATTTCTTCACACTAACTGAATATAGTCTAAGGTTTTAGATAGATAGAGTCAAACTGAAAAATTCAATGCCATGGCCGGGATTTGAAACAAAGCCTTAAAAACCATCCAAAACCTTAACTAGTGTGAAGAAATTATTAATTTCCATCAGTTAAATTAAATAATAAGAGTTAAATGATGAAGCCTGTGACTTAAGTACTTACAATAGTAAGTTGCCACAAATGGTGTATCTCGGATACGAGAGCCCCTAGTGGTTTACCAGGAAAATACTGTCACAAGTAATAATAATACATTAGATCTGTTGACTAGTAGAGTGTGTGACGTCATGTCACGAGACCTCTCCCCCTCCCTCTGGATAGTGAAGCTTGTACAAGCAAGTCTCTCTGCCTTTTTTGTAACAACCGTAGGCCTGAACGGACATGTGTGTCCACAGCGGGAGAGGGCAGGTAACTGGCCAGTGCGGCCACCCATGTATCTTTCTTTATTATAGTAAACCTTTTATTGTCTCAATTGTATTTTTGGTATGTTGTTATCTAATTGAACCTTATAGAAAACCCCAACCTCCCCCATGTAAGATCTGGTCATGTGCTAATTATCCATTACCATTCTTGGTTACATCATTACAATATATATGAGTCAACTGGAGAATTTAATGTCAATGTTGGCCATGGTAGCTCAATGGGTAAGACGGACTGGATGGAAACTTGGAGATCCGTGGTTCAAATTCTGACCGTGGCATTGAACTTTTCAGTTTGACTCTATCTACTCTAGTGGTGTTTCTGTAACTGTTCTGTTGGCCCAATCTGTAGCACCAATAAGTGGTGTTCCTAAGGTCATTGGATCGATTCCTGTCATATAGTTTTTATTTTTTTCATTTTATTTTTAGTACATAAATTTTAATAGGAAGAAATGTCATGATTCGTAACTGACTGCCCAAATAAAATCAGCATAAGAAGTTACTCGACACACACGAGGAATTTTGTACACAGTATGACAGTCGTTCCTTTGCTGCTGTCAATTTTGCATTCAAAATGCAGGTCTTCATTTCTAGCAGTTCCTATAAACCTGGCGTAAAGAATTGCATTTACTTTTTATTTTATGTAAGTTTGTTCTCCCTTTAAACCACCTCCCACTTAGACATGCAGTATGTTAAAGTATTAAGCAGGATGTAAGATTTGAAGCTTTCACGGCAATGATTATTAAGTAGAGCTTCTCGGGTTACCAGTCGTGCAATATTTATATATTTGCTCGAGCTTTCAGCCATGTTTACTCTATGGCTGAAAGCTCCAGCAACTTTATAAATATCTCACGGCTGGTAACCCGAGAAGCTCTTCTTAATAGTTGAAGTTGTTATTCAACTCTAAATTACTCTTAGCAAATACATACAGACATGCATACACACCATTTTGTCATTTCTTTTCAGGAAGTCTAAAACAAGTATTTCTAGTAAAATCTTGGTTTGTAATTTTTGGATGAAATGCAGTTACTTTCTCTACCATCTCTGCACAATAATTTGAGGAAGGTATATTAAAATAAATGACCTGAATGTTGCAGGTACAAGCCACTTCACTGGGCAGCTTACAAGGGGCACATCCCTGTAGCCAAGGCTTTACTTGAGGGAGGGACAGACTTGGAAGTGCGAGACAAGTACAACAGAACCCCACTTCACTCAGCTGTGGTGAATGGTCATAGTGACATGGTGCGGCTGCTGCTAGATGCAGGAGCTGCCATCGATCAGCGCAGCATCTATCGCTGGACTCCTCTTCACAAGGCTGCAAGCAATGGACATCTGGATGTGGTGAAATTGTTGATCCAGCGAGGGGCAGATCCAGCTGCTCGCAACAGTGACGGCAAGACTCCAAGAGACGAAGCTTACATACACAACCAGCGGGAGGTTGGAAACTGGCTTGGTACATTGGAACGCCGGAAACCACTCAAACTGCCTTGATACAACCCTGCAAAGTTTGCTAACAATTTTGTCATGTTTGATCAGAAGATTATCTAATCTCCACAAGATTCTTTAGCAAGAATATGTATTACAAAAGTTAACCAAACAACATTCTAATAATTTAGACTAGTCAAAACAGAATATGAGGTGGAATAAAATCTAAGTTTTGTGCTATGCACATTTTGTGAGTTTGTGGGTTCCTAGAATTAAAAATCCAAGTTACAGAAACTCCAAATGTTCTTTATTTCCGTAAAAATACACTATGTCCACCAGCAGACTTACATAACACACACAATTACAATCTACAAAGGTCGTTGATCACAAACAAAGAGTTCACTTCCACTGTTTACAACCCTCTTGTTACAACTCCTCTTTACGACTGTCCTTACAACTGTTTACTACTACTTGCTGGTGTGTCACAATCTCTTATATATACCTCATTGATATCACTAGATATTTCTGGAATATTCTGTAACAAACAAGAAACCGAATGTTCTGTCACTAGACGAAACCCGACGTGTAACTTCATCTGTGTCGGCCAGCCTTTTATCTCTTCGCTATCTTTATCTGCAAGCTCTTTGTGTATACAAGCCACGCTATCATAAATAATGTGTTCGTGACAATATTTATTAAAATGGAAAACAAAAATAGATGTCAATTCTTTTGGAGATAAAACTTGCTGACCAAATATCATAAAATTATTACTTTTTGCCAAAAGTAAATAAGATTAAATGTGCTGTTCAATTCATACCAAAGTTGTAACGCATTAAGTAGATGTAACACAACAAAAAATTGCCCTGTGTAGGCTAAAGTATGGAAATATACGGAATTAGGGGAACTGCAAACAACTAGTTTGTCTCCTATTTGAGAGAGTGAAGTCAAATAATAGAAATAGATGAAATATGAGCTGAATCTTTCCTGGCAGCATATATGTTCTAGATGTTCTCAGGCTTCGAGGCAGGTAAGCAGATGTTGTGACATCGACGTTTCGGGAGAGTGCATCTCTCCCATCAACATCCTGATGATGGGAGAGATGCACGCTGCCGAAACGTTGATGTCACAACATCTGCTTACCTGGCTCGAAGCCCGAGAACGTCTAGAACAATAGAAATAGGGTTTGTTTAAAAAACTACAAAGGAAATAAAAACTATGAAATCAAAAGCTGCTAGCATAAACTGTGGAGTTCCGCAGGGTTCAGTTTTAGGGCCATTGCTATTTATTTTGTATATTAATGATTTGGCACTTTATTCACAAAATTCTTTAAAATGCTCCTTATTTGCAGATGATACAAGCCTCTTGATATCAGGTCAAAATGATGACAAACTCAAAAAAAATGTAATAAATAATTTGAAAGAAGTATCAATTTGGTTTCAAAATAACAAATTAGTTATAAATAAGGACAAGAGTCAGGCATTGGGTTTTCATAATAAAATCAATAAGGCAGTTAATTTACCTGAAATTATAATGGATGAAAATGAAATTAAATATACAGAAAAGACAAAATTGTTAGGAGTTTGGATGGACGACAGTCTAAATTGAAATATACATATTGAAAGTCTAGTGAAGAAATTAAGTAGCATTTATCGAGATTTAACTGTATTGGAACACCACAGTGAAGCGAAAAATTATTAAATTTTAGATGAGTCGTATTTCTTACACATCTGCTTCACTTTCGTACCTATTTTGAGGACATGTTTCCAAATCTTCGTTTGCATCTACGGCTCTTGTGCGACTTACGCTAGATCCAGCGGTGTGGGTAATTCTGGGGTTGTTGCTGCCATCTGTTGATTTAGTGATGAACTGAAATGTGGGATTCTCTTCTAGCGGGATTTCAAAGTTCATTAGTTGGTTTTTATGTTTTTCTATGTATATCCTCTCCCATATGACGAGTTCACTATGTTTTTGTACGTATCTTAGTAATTCTGTGCTATCTTCAATTTCATGATTTTCTGACCAGAAATGAGCTGCTATTGCGGACTTATCAATATTTTTGTATCTTAAGTGCCTGAAGTGTTCTTTCTTTCTAGTGCCTATGTTTCTTTTTGTCCTCCCTATGTAAATTTTTTCACAGTCTTTACACTTAATTTTGTAAATGCCTGACTTTTCCTCTGGTTTTATCTTATCAGTATTATTACTGTGAAGTAGGTTTTTAATGTTGTAATTGTTTTTTGGTGCCAATTTTATATTGTATTTCTTGAATATTTTTTGGAACTTTTTTGTGGCCCAGGGGTGGTAAGTAAATTTAGCAAATCTAGTTTCTTGTTTTATTGGTGTGAGAGCTGTGATCTGTTTTAATTTCTTTTGAAATTATTCAAACTAAAATTATTCAAACTTCAAACGAAGATTTGCGAAACATGTCCTCAAAATAGGTACGAAAGTGAAGCAGATGTGTAAGAAATACGACTCATCTAAAATTTAATAAGTAGCATTTGTTTCCAAATATTAATTTTGAAGCACAATGTAAATTTGAATACATTAAGAATAGCCTATTTTGCTAATTTTCAATCATTAATTTCTTATGGTATAACAGTATGGGGAAATAGTAGCAGCATTATCAAAGTATTTAGAATCCAAAAAAGGGTAATTAGAATTATGATGAATTTAAAGCGAACAGATAGTAGTAAGCAATGGTTTAACAAATTAGGTATGTTGTAATTACCAAGCATTTACCTTTTAGAAATAATAGTACAGGTTAAAACGAACTTAGATAAATTTCAAAAAAGCAATGATATTCATGACCATAACACGAGAAATAGTTCAAACTTACATGTCACCTATCATAAAAAGAAAATGTATGAGCACAGTTTTAAATTCAATGGAATTCATGTCTACAATAAACTGGCAACTTAAATAAAAAAACATTGAGTTCTTCACAAAGTTTAAAAGCAAATAAAAGAGGTATTTATTACAAAAGTGTTACTACTCAGTAGAAGAGTATTTAAATGACAAAGGGTAGGAATAAAGGAATGTAAATTTTAATTATTAATTTGATTATTATGCTTAACAACTTATTGTAATTCTTGTTTCTTGTTACTATTTTTTGTGTAGTTAGTAATTTGACAATTCCACATCATGAGTTGTATGATTTATGCATGCAATAAATGAATATGAATATGAAAATGATATATTAATTAACTAGGGATTACTAAAGTTTCACTTAGATTCACTAAAAACACGGCACTGAGTCAACAAAGGTAATTTGCACAAAATAACACAAATTTGCATGAACAACTCAGGCAAATGCACAAATAGGGTGAAATATCGTTCACCACACACTATTACACTAGAACTATACAGAACTGGCAATGCGATTCAATGCAAATTGATAATTCTGTAACAACATTTACAAACTAATCTATTAATAAGTTTTAACTGTATTGGAACACCACAGTGAAGCGAAAAATTATTAATTTTTAGATGAGTCATATTTATTACACATCTGCTTCACTTTCGTATCTATTTTGAGGACATGTTTCGCAAATCTTCGTTTGCATCTACGAATTACCCATACCCACACCGCTGGATCAAGCTTTAGTCGCATAAGAGCCGTAGATGCAAATGATGATTTGCGAAACATGTCCTCAAAATAGGTACGAAAGTGAAGCAGATGTGTAATAAATACGACTCATCTAAAAATGAATAATATTGATAAGTTGTTTACTTGTTGCTCCAAAATTGTCCTGGAGACCGAATCTGGCTTGAGACCGAAGGTCTGACATTCATATTTTCAATGTCCAGTCGTGTGCTTCTTCGGCAATTCAAATTGTTTGAACTATCTCCTCAACAGATGGCAGCATCAAAGATTACTTGCCTAATTTTTTTAAGGAAAAAAAAATATATATAGCACGTAGTAAACTACATAAATAGCATTACATATTATGATTCAATTTTCAATTTAAAAACAAAGATATCCTCAGTGGAAGACATCAGGACATCTCGTTCGCCAGGGTATCACCCCCAGAGTGATAAAGCAGCTAACAAGGCCAGCTGCAGATCGCCAAGGCACAAAATCCCCTCTCCCACTGTTCCTTGTAGTGGTGGAGCGAGCCAGTGACCCGGAAATCAGGTTGGATGGTGTCACAACCATCTGCTACTTCCGGGTTCATTTGGAACCAGCAAAGAGCTCTGGCGGCCCCCCTCAATGTTACAGATGCCTGGGGTTTAAACACTCCAGCAACTTCTGCCACCTTAACCCACGCTGCATACGGTGGAGTGGCACCCACACCAAAGATGTCTGTCCGTGTGCGATCACTGAGGTACCTATCTGCGCTAACTGCAAGGGTGGTCACATTGCATGCTATGGGGGCTGCCGGACTAGGAAGGCTGTGATAGCCTCTAGGAGGGCGCCAGCACCAACATCAGCTAGGCAGAATCCTGCCCCCACTGTACCAGTGCAGCCAGCTGTTTCTGGTTCAACTCAGAGAGCACGAGGTGTGCCTACCTTTGCGGAGGTTGCGCGCAAGCCTGCAGGCAAAACATGCACGCCCACCTAAGGCTACACAAACAGCCCCTACGACCACCCCCTCTCGTGGAACGCAGGGACGACGTCCTGCCAGAGAACAAGAGTCCGATTCTGAGGCGTCCATCGGGCGATGTACCCCAAGCCCGCTCGTCAGCTGAGGGATGGACGAGCAAATGGTAGGCCGGCGCCCAAGCGCTCTCCTACACCCCCACTCCCACCAAAACTTCCTCTTCTAATGAAGCTTCTCCTCCCACCACACAGGCTTCTCCTCCCACCACAATTGCTGCAGAACCACGGCCGGCGTCAATGTGAACTGGTGGTGAGGTTCTTTGACACCACAGATTCTGCAGCCCGAATGGTCATTGCCATGGAGGCGCTTGCCTTGTTGTCCACAGTAAGCCGTGCGAGCCATAATGGCGGGTCGAACTAGGTCTCTGACCTCGTTCAGATTCGCATTCTGGAATGCGAGCGGCATCAATGGACAACAAGATGAACTCCTACATTTTGCGAGATCATTTGCTTTGGATCTCATCCTGGTATCGGAAACACATCTCCGACCTGGAATTTCCTTCCGGATTTCCGGCTCTCACTGCCTCAGGGTCGACCGTGTGGGCCGTCGTGGCGGTGGCACGGCGATCTTCGTGAGGAGAGGTGTGGGAGCTCTCCAGCTCCCCCCTCTTCAAACCCTTGAAGCCACGGCCGTCTGCGTGAACCTGGGAAGTTCCGAGGTCCAGATAGCGTCTGCATATCACCCTCCTCGTCAAGAGTTCGTTGCTAACTATTATCTCTCTATCCTCGACCTACATCGCAATCATTATGGATGGGCATTTGAATGCTAAACATCCGTGTTGGCATTCGGATCCCCGGACAGACGCATGAGGCAGAGAAATCATCCGCATAATAGATGGAGATAGTCAATTGAGAGTTGATGGTCCCTGGCAACCCACTCATTTCCGGTGAATTCAAGACCGTCCTTCGGTCATTGACTTCGCAATCATCAAACATTTCCCATTCCACTTGTCACTCAACTCACAAAGCGCCTTACATTCCGACCACAACCCAGTTGTGGCTGAGGTCAACTTATGGGTTGTCAGTCACGACTTCACCGTTCAAAACCGTAAGGTCGATTGGGACTGCGTACGGGTCGGCCTAAATGACTCCATACCTCCTAACCCACACATTACAGACATACCAACCCTAGAGAAGGCGATCTCCTCCTTCACCTCCATCGTAGGACGAACTGTTCGTAACCTGACCGTTCACACTCCAGCACCTCTACTCCCTCACGTCATCCCGCTAGACATCCATGTACTCATCCGCCGCTCTTGGCCGGCTCGCAGACTCTATCAGCGACACCGCACTCGCCATAGTCAAGTTCTGCTCGGGCGCTTGCGCTGAGAGGTTCGACTTCGCTTACGCGAGCACCGTGTGCACGCGTGGGAGGAGTTGATGTCTCGAGCAAACTTTGAGAATGGCGAGGCGTGGAGGCTTGCAAAAGGACTCCGGAATCGCGGAGGAGCACCAACCACCCCTATCCAAGGCACCCAAGGCCTGGTGTATGAACCCCAAGCCAAAGCAAATGTGTTTGCCGACTACCTAGAGAGGACCATGAAGCCACGAGATGACCCCCAGGACCTAGACTTCACTGGCCGCGTCAAGCGGGAGGTACGTCAGTATCTTCGACGTCCTCTTGCTGGGGCGGACCGACTTCCTGTTATTAGACCCAGTGAGCTCCAGGGCGCACTCCGGCGTCTAAATCCCAAAAAGGCGTCGGGACCTGATGGGCTGACCCCTGTCATGCTCCGTCACCTTCCCTTCAAAGCCGTGCTCTTTCTTATTCGGGCTTTTAACGTGTGTCTCGCCCTGGGCCACTTTCCACGGCAGTGGAGGCAGGCTCGGGTGATTTGCATTTTGAAGCCCGGTAAAAATCTGGCTCTTTCCGCCAGTTACCGCTCCATTAGCCTCCTGGCAGTCCTCTCGAATGTTTTCGAGAGGCTTGTTTTAGCCCGCTTGTCGCCACTACTGGGGGACATTCAAGCTATCCCTCCCCATCAGTTTTGTTTTCGTCCTGGGCACTCGACATCACAGCAGTTGCTCCGTTTGGTGGAGGCCGCTGCCCTGGGTTTCCAGGAAAGAGCATACACCGCGGCAGTGTCTCTGGATGTCGAGAAGGCCTTCTCTACCATCTGGCATGCAGGTCTCCTACATAAGCTATTCACCCTGGGGCTTCCTACACATATGATACATCTTCTACACACTTTCCTTAAACACAGGCATTTCACAGTAACTGTGGCGAGAGAGCTATCTACCAGAAGACCCATCAGAGGCAAAATCCCCGAAGGCTCTGTGTTATCCCCTACACCTTTTAGCATGTATGTGGCGGATTTCCCCACAGAGCTACAGGTCAACATAGCCCAATATGCAGACGACGTGCTGCTATACAACACAGATAGAAACGCACGCAGAGCCTTCAACCCAATACAGCGACACCTAAGCCTCATTCACGACTGGTGCAGACTTTGGCGATTGTCCATCAACCCGGAGAAAAGCCAAGCCATACTCTTCACCAAGCGTCATTTTCCCGCCAACCACCCCTCCTTTAATTATTCTGGCAAAAGGATAGAGTGGACAAACTCTCTCAAGTATTTGGGTGTAAAGTTGGACAGGGGCCTAACTTTTGGGGGTCACATCCAGGAGGTGGCTCATCGGGCATACGGAGCTTCGGCTTCGTTATACCCCATGATGCGCTCAGGAATGCCGACACCATTTAAGTTGCGCCTTTTTCAGGCTTTAATTCTTCCAATTATGTTTTATGCGTGTGAGATCTGGGACATGGCCGCTGGAACCAATCTGCGACAACTTCAGCGTGTAGAAAATAGATGCCTTAGGGCCATTTATTCTGTGTGCTGGAGGTTTCCCGTGAGATACCTTCATGAAGCCTCATCTCTCCACTATGTCATTAGGCGCCGGGCCACAAAATTCTTCGCGAGTTTGCCTCAACATCAGAGCGCCCTGGTTAGGTCTCTAGGGAACTATCGATCCTCAGAAAGACGCTTCAAGCTCTACCGGCTTCCCCGCATGGCATGCGAGCACACCCGGTAACATTACAGTTGTTATTACAACGTAAAAATTATTACTATTTGAAAATTGATTTAATCATTCTAAATTAAACCCTTCCTAAATTTTCTCACACTAGCGGTGCACACAAGCGTTGCGCCCGAGTTGGCTACCATGAGGAGCTATGGCTACCTCCCTTCTTTTCATCTACCTAAATTTAAACCGCCACCCTGCAAGACCGCTCATATCCTGTCATTAAGGGGTTAAGTCCGTGTAGGACAGGTACACGAATGACACACATCGTGCTGACCCTCAGTCAGCCGCCAGCTACTTGAATGAATGACAGAATGAATGAATGAATGAATATATGCTATTACAACAATTGTTTCCATGTGTAATTTTTGGAAGGAATTGGACTGCTAAGTCAGTCTGATTCCTCATATTAAGACCTTATTAACCAACAAAGTGTCCTGCGCCGTGGCATAGTGGGCTAAGGCAGCACACCTTTGTCCATGGACACGAAAAGCGACCCAGGTTCATCCCACCCATGTGGTGGGGATTTTGCGGTGCCCACTCAAGCCTCATGAGGAAAGTGAGGACCTTACTCTAGGCAAGCGGCCCTGGTCACGAAAACCAACATTCCGGCTGGGGGATGTCGAGATTCTGACCACATCTCCCCGTATCGGTTGGATGATCGTAAGTAAGTGGGCCTGAGGTACACAGTTGGGTTGATAGGCCCAGGCCCACTTGGAGCTGTTACGCCATGGGTTACGTTACGTCAACTGTCAATATTTGTCCAGCTTTACTCCTACATATTTTTCATATTTCTTCATATCCGTGAAAATTTGTCAAGAAAGGTGGCAGTCTCCCTCTCAACAAGTCACTAGTTATCTCCGTCAAGATGAGCTATCTGCATAAGTTTCTCCACGGGTTTTCCTAATCCTGAAAGATGAATGTCTAACCCCTAAGCTCTATGTACCCTGTACTCATTTGAACATCATTTCATTCATCGTGCGATATGACTTAACGTTGGAGGTTTTCCCTTATCCTGAAAGATGAATGTCTGGTAGCTCTAAGCTCTATGTACCCTGTACTCATTTGTACATCATTTCATTCATCGTCCGATATGACTTAACGTTGGAGGTTTTCCCTTATCCTGAAAGATGAATGTCTGTTAACTCTAAGCTCTATGTACCCTGTACTCATTTGAACATCATTTCATTCATCGTCCGATATGACTTAACGTTGGAGGTTTTCCCTTATCCTGAAAGATGAATGTCTGGTAACTCTAAGCTCTATGTATCCTGTACTCATTTGAACATCATTTCATTCATCGTCCGATATGACTTAACGTTGGAGGTTTTCCCTTATCCTGAAAGATGAATGTCTGGTAGCTCTAAGCTCTATGTACCCTGTACTCATTTGTACATCATTTCATTCATCGTCCGATATGACTTAACGTTGGAGGTTTTTCCTTATCCTGAAAGATGAATGTCTGTTAACTCTAAGCTCTATGTACCCTGTACTCATTTGAACATCATTTCATTCATCGTCCGATATGACTTAACGTTGGAGGTTTTCCCTTATCCTGAAAGGTGAATGTCTGGTAACTCTAAGCTCTATGTATCCTGTACTCATTTGAACATCATTTCATTCATCGTCCGATATGACTTAACGTTGGAGGTTTTCCCTTATCCTGAAAGATGAATGTCTGTTAACTCTAAGCTCTATGTACCCTGTACTCATTTGAACATCATTTCATTCATCGTCCGATATGACTTAACGTTGGAGGTTTTCCCTTATCCTGAAAGATGAATGTCTGTTAACTCTAAGCTCTATGTATCCTGTACTCATTTGAACATCATTTCATTCATCGTCCGATATGACTTAACGTTGGAGGTTTTCCCTTATCCTGAAAGATGAATGTCTGGTAACTCTAAGCTCTATGTACCCTGTACTCATTTGAACATCATTTCATTCATCGTCCGATATGGCTTAACGTTGGAGGTTTTCTCTTATCCTGAAAGATGAATGTCTGGTAACTCTAAGCTCTATGTACCCTGTACTCATTTGAACATCATTTTATTCATCGTCCGATATGACCTAACGTTGGAGGTTTTCTCTTATCCTGAAAGATGAATGTCTGTTAACTCTAAGCTCTATGTATCCTGTACTCATTTGAACATCATTTCATTCATCGTCCGATATGACTTAACGTTGGAGGTTTTCCCTTATCCTGAAAGATGAATGTCTGGTAACTCTAAGCTCTATGTACCCTGTACTCATTTGAACATCATTTCATTCATCGTCCGATATGACCTAACGTTGGAGGTTTTCTCTTATCCTGAAAGATGAATGTCTGTTAACTCTAAGCTCTATGTACCCTGTACTCATTTGAACATCATTTCATTCATCGTCCGATATGACTTAACGTTGGAGGTTTTCCCTTATCCTGAAAGATGAATGTCTGTTAACTCTAAGCTCTATGTACCCTGTACTCATTTGAACATCATTTCATTCATCGTCCGATATGACTTAACGTTGGAGGTTTTCCCTTATCCTGAAAGATGAATGTCTGTTAACTCTAAGCTCTATGTACCCTGTACTCATTTGAACATCATTTCATTCATCGTCCGATATGACTTAACGTTGGAGGTTTTCCCTTATCCTGAAAGATGAATGTCTGGTAACTCTAAGCTCTATGTACCCTGTACTCATTTGAACATCATTTCATTCATCGTCCGATATGACTTAACGTTGGAGGTTTTCCCTTATCCTGAAAGATGAATGTCTGTTAACTCTAAGCTCTATGTACCCTGTACTCATTTGAACATCATTTCATTCATCGTCCGATATGACTTAACGTTGGAGGTTTTCCCTTATCCTGAAAGATGAATGTCTGTTAACTCTAAGCTCTATGTACCCTGTACTCATTTGAACAACATTTCATTCATCGTCTGATATGACTTAACGTTGGAGGTTTTCTCTTATCCTGAAAGATGAATGTCTGTTAACTCTAAGCTCTATGTACCCTGTACTCATTTGAACATTATTTCATTCATCGTCCGATATGACTTAACGTTGGAGGTTTTCCCTTATCCTGAAAGATGAATGTCTGTTAACTCTAAGCTCTATGTACCCTGCACTCATTTGAACATCATTTCATTCATCGTCCGATATGACTTAACGTTGGAGGTTTTCCCTTATCCTGAAAGATGAATGTCTGGTAACTCTAAGCTCTATGTACCCTGTACTCATTTGAACATCATTTCATTCATCGTCCGATATGACTTAACGTTGGAGGTTTTCTCTTATCCTGAAAGATGAATGTCTGGTAACTCTAAGCTCTATGTACCCTGTACTCATTTGAACATCATTTCATTCATCGTCCGATATGACTTAACCTTGAAGATTCTCCCATATCCTGAAAGATGAATGTCTGATAACTCTAAGCTCTATGAACCCTGCACTCATTTGAAATTCATTTCATTCGTCCGATATGACTTAACGTTTGAGGCTTTCCCTTATACTGAAAGATAAGGAGTGACGAGACGTGACTTTCAAAGCGAGGGAAGCTCTAAATAATAATTTTCATTAAAACTAGAGAGAATAATGACTTAAAGAATTAAGACTACTCTTCAGTACTCTTTCTATTGTACAGTCCCACTTTGGCCTTTCTTACATTGTAAGATAGTTCACACTACAAGCAGATATATTCCTGCTTCCCCACTCAACTCAGGCGTCCCCTGGCCCACACCGCGTGAACTGTTAGCCTAACATGTAGAAAGTATGAACTTCACACGTTTTGGTAGTAACTTAAACTTCACAAGAACCTCCTGTTTGTAACCACTATATACCAATCTATGTAATACTATTACTAATATTAATGAAATTTACTTACAGTTGTATTTGAAAGCGCCACATAAAACAAAAAATAAATTTTTCTTCACACATTAAACGAGGTTAGGTCAAAAAGTAATGCCTCCTATTCCCCCCTCTTAAATAAGTAAGTTATGTGAAAACTTTGAATTTGGCACAATTCCTCAAACCTTCTTCTCCAAATTACTGCAGTAGTAACTTCCTAAGTCAACAGGTGGCAGCACTGCATCCTCTTGCAAAATGGCTGACGTCAACATTCGTATCAGACAGCGTTCTGTGATTGAATTTTCTTCGCTGTAACGAAGCTGAAGGTCAAACACCATTGACAGATGAAAAGCGAAGCGGGTGGCCGGTGACTGCAGTGACTCCATGCAACATTCAGCGATTCGATGACATCATTCGTGGTGATCGCCGGGTAACAACAGGTGAATTGTGTCGCATTACATCCCTCAGTAAAGGCAGTGTGATGACGATTATTCAGCAACTGGGTTACTCAAAAGTTTGTTCACGTTGAGTACCAAGAATGTTAACCGCCTAAAACGAAGAAACAAGGAAAACAATAGCCTCAGAGCACTTGCAGCGCTTCAATTTGGAGGGAGAGGAGTTTCAGAAAAAATTGTTACTGGAGACGAAACGTGGGTTCATTTTTTTGAACCTGAATCAAAGAGACAGTCAATGGAATGGCATCACACAACGTCACCGAAGAAAAACATAATCAAAACTCAGCGGTCGGCAAGGAAAGTTATGGCGACAGTGTTTTGGTATGCAGAGGGTGTGCTTATGGTTGAGTTTTTGGAACAGGGATGCACAATAAATTCTGTCCTATACGTCAGAACTCTCAAAAAACTGAAAGAACGTCTTAGCCAAGTTCGCCCAACAAAAATATGGCGGATGTTCTTCTTTTGCAGGACAATGCAAGACCACACACCAGCCGTAACACCACTGCAGAAATTGAGAAATTGGGATGGCAAGTCTTACAGCCCTGACCTGGCAACATCAGACTTCCATCTGTTCGGGCCACTAAAAGGAAGCTCTTCGTGGGATTCATTTTGAAGATGTGGAGGCTGTGAAAACGTCCGTGCGTCAATGGCTTAGGAAGCAAGACCGTGTGTTTTACCACACTGGAATACATGCCCTAGTTAAAAGGTGGAACAAAACTGTGGAAAAGGACGGAGATTATATTGAAAAGTGACAAATTAATCGTCAATGTTGTAGTTTTCAAGTTATGTAAATTGGATCCAATTTTCTTGGCAATTAAAAGAGAAAGAAAAATAGGAGGCATTACTTTTTGACACACCCTCGTAGAAGCTGCACCTGAAAAAATCTGTCAGTGCTTCCTAACTATCGAAGAGTCAAGATTCTTTCCGGAAACCTACGGAGCATACTATTCAATATTACGAATTTATTAATACAGAAATATTCAATAATGAATGAGCTCGCGAAACCGGTCACAGTAAGTATCTGTCAAGTTTTCTGCTATACCGTAATATTGGGGAATATCTTCTGAAAATGTATACAGAGCAAATAAGATATTATTTGGCATAAAATATGTGTTTTCCTTCTTTCTCTCCTTAACTTCTTGGGAAAGCGGAGGTTTCATCGCCTTTGCATGCATCGCCTAGTTGTCAGAACTTTTGGACACGACCCTTATCTGTATTGAACTGTTACGAAACAAACTTTAAATCTGCAATCGCTTTGGAGAGCAGAACAGTTCGAATATATGTACAACAGGTTTGGGTCTGATAGTTATAGGGCAATCACGTTGAACAAATTGTGCTAGTTGAGGTCCTGCTCCTTGACCCATAAGACAAAAGTCGGATCCATTCCTTTCAATGTTGTTGCACGCGCCTAAACCTTCCTGCCATAAACGAAAATATGAGCAGAGCGAACCAGGACAGTTATTCCGTATACTGGTCTGGAACACAACAGTTACATCGATGCATTAAGACTCAAAGTAATAAACCTGAGTATATGGTAGTAACAAAACAACAGATGATATAATTTCTTGTGAGTTTAATGAGCCCATGATGAATTAATGGCCGACAATGGTCCTACTGATAAAACCGTGTTCAAGAAACCGATTACAACTGGGACACATCAAATAAATCATCACTGGAATTTAGAGATGTGTTTTACTTTGATATTCTGTGATATGTACCTCTCATGGTAACTCTGTACACTTTTTCAGCCTTGATTTCTAATTCTTTTCTTTCATTGTGCCAAAATATGTTTGTGATTCCACTAGTAGTTTGTAAATAGAAAGGGTCCCTCGAAATAAAAGTTTTTGTATAAATACAAGGGTTTGATAAAATTTAATAACTACTTTTCAATAAAATGCCTTTATAGACAGGGATACTTTTAGCTACACACCGTCAATATAATGGTCCCCGTTATTTATTATCTCATGGCAAATGTTCAGAAGGCGTGATACACCATCTGCGTGTCTATTTCTGCTGACGTCCCGTAGTGACTCCCCTGTCTGGCATTGTTTCGGAACCCTATTATGTGTTTCAAATGCGAAGGGTTCTGGTGTTCAGCTAATCAGATGCCGTATCACACTCAGCGTTGCCAGCTTGTCACCCCACTCCTTTTATATTTCCCCCCCTCTCTCTCGCACACTCATACAACGTGCACACCTGCTTGGCGCTAGATGTAAGGGTAAGAGAATTATACTTTACAAACTTTTACAATGATGCAGTTGCCAAAATCACAACTGGAAAAAGACATTTTCGCAAATTATGTATATTTTTAAATACTTTAACTATAATTATAGTTTATGAATTATCTGCTTTTGTAATCCAAATGCGGGACACACTTGTTTTACCTACACCACACGCTTCAGCAGTAAGCCGTTGAACATTTTTTTAATTCGATCTGATTTCTATATTCCTCATTGCCCAATTTTTTTTTTATGAACGTGTACACCTTAAAAATAATACTTCGAGCCTGACTTCGCAATAATTGCCTTTTTGACTCGCCACTAAATTCACCGCAAGAAGCCACAGCACTATTTAACTCTTTCTCTAGCGTTGTGTATAGAACAACTGAATGATATTGATCTGAAATCTCCAGATTAAATAAATATTTCTTATCCGGCATTCATTCATAAACATAAGCATACAGCATTCCACAGACTAACAGGAAATGAAGTGTTTGCTCTTTCTCCAATTTAACATCTTGACTTATTTACAGTAATTCTTTTATCACGTCATGTCAGTAGTTTAAATTTCAGTTCTAAGTAATGAAAAGTATATGTACATACATACACACCAACCACTGTGAACTCTCTAGAGTAAATAGAGATTACGAATCATTCAGAAACAAAGATATAATGTGACCAGACACGTTCTGTCAGGGCAGCAGGAAATGTTTTGTTTCCTCTCGCTCGAATTAGCTAATTCAAAGTAATTCTTTTATCACGTCATGTCAAACATTTACATTTCAGTTCTGAGTGATACCAAATATACGTACACGCACCCATGCCAACCAATAATGATATTCAGTGCTTACGTCACGATTTATTGTCATAATACAGGAAATAGTATTTTATTTATTTGTATTAGAAAAAATATTTAAGCTAAAAATATGGGGTTTGCATGGTTATGTTATTTACATTACTCTCTACCTTCTACATGGATTAGTTTTGGCGAAATCTGAATTTTTGTCTTAGCGCGAATAGTATTTCATACAGATTAATTAGGTTAGCACTCCTCACACACGGCACGGCCCCATATAATAACAGTGGTTGTTTCGTTTTGGCAAAGAAGTCATAATCACAGAGACTCATATCAGGTGGGTATAGAACACGTATAGAACCTCCCGTTGCCAGCTCGCAAGAGGTCCAGAACAGCAGCAGCGGATAAGCGTTTCAATTGTGGTTCGTACGAGCAAGTATCGTCGATAGTGATGATTCGTAGTTACCTTCCCTTTGGTACCGACCCAGCAAATCTTGTATAACTGCAAAGCTGTTCCATTGTTGCACCTCGGAGCCTTTGTCAGCCAACGTGCCGCAATTTTGTGATAACCCAGAATGTCGTGCAGAACGTGGAGCACAATTTTCTGGCATACTCCGACTTCTGCTGCCAACTCACGCGCAATCCATCGGCGATCAACATGCAACATCGAAGCAAGGCGTTCAAGTGTACTGCTCTCCACGTGAAGATGTCCTGTACGGGAGTTATCCTTCAGAGCTTCTCTGCCACCTCTGAACGCCTTAATTAATCGTACAGCTGTGCTGTGTGGCAAAGCTGCATCACCATAAGCTTCAAACAGCGCCTGAAAACATTATTTATTACTCTGACCTCTGCTACTTAAATTTTGAGCAAAGAGCGTTGCTGTACCTTTGTAAACATAACGTTAGGGCAGTTGAACTATTGCTATGAAGGTCGACGGTCTACATACTGCAGTAGAGTGACAGAGTACTGTCCCGCCGGCTGCACATTCTCGTCTAACAGGCTTTTGACTTGTCAGCACAAATTGCAGCTCGTCGACCCATCGGTTTTAATTTATAGCAGTGTTTTCACTACTTTGTATCCAATCCTTGTCAAGTCCAATATAAACTTAGACCCTGAGAACCAAAGCAGTTAAAGAGCACTCATAAATAGAAACACGCACACAACCACCGCACGGGATTTTTCCTAGAAAATGCTTTTTTCTTTAATCACAAGGTGTCAAAGCGGATACGTCCAGCGAAATCTTGGTATTGAATCTTCATTGGAATACAATAAGTTCTCTGTCTACATATATACGTGACAGAGAAAGTAATACGGAATGAATACTCAAGTATAGACAATAGTTACAAATCCATTTGGTGTGTGTGTGTGGGTGGGTAATTATTTGTAAAAGAAACTGCACTTATCTAAGGAAATTGATGAAAAATTCAAGAAACTGTGTAAAAACCGGTTTCGTAAACTCTTGTTTACATCCTGAGTTTACAACTAAAGAGAGTTTATAAAACCAGTTTTTACACAATTTCTTAAAATTGTCATCAATTTCCTTAAATATAAGTGCAGTTTTGTTATAAATAATATTTTTGTGGAGTATTTAAAGAGTTTATTCTTGAACTGAAGTTGTAATACTTTGGTATTTTTATGTAATACATCCTTTATTTGATATTTTATTATTAAATTATTTTTATTAGAAGCTTTTAAATATTATGTTTTTTATTGTGATAGTGACCATGTTTTTACAACCACCTTTGTATAAGGAAAACAAAAGATATGAATAGACATATTTTAATCTCCAAAGAGTCGTGGAGGGCTTTCCCTAAACATGGAAGAAGAGAAACAGCCATCTGATGGAATTGTTAGTAACTAGCCCATTACCGCAACCAAGTTTCGTACTGTTGATTCATACATGTTCTGTAGTAGAGGCCTCTCATCCTTTGTTTTGATATTCTATGGTCGCATTGTCAATGTGTTGCATACGGCAGTTGTAATGCTTACAAAAATAGAAGTTAAGTATGTCTGTGGGTGCGTCTTAGGAGTAAAAACATTTTGAGATGAACTCATGCTTAATAATATCTGCATGATCTTGTCTTCTGAACGTATCTCTAGACCGTGTTTTTAGGTTATTAAATGTAAGCACTGGAATAACACTTTCAAAATGTTTTCCAAGTTCGCATTTAAATGGTCGATTGTACTGTCGGCAGTGGGAGTTTCAGCAGCTGTATTACTGTACCAATTCTATAAACAGAAGGATGAGACTCTCAACTGGGAAGATGAACGCAAATCTCGAAAGAACTGTAAAGTGGAAGTTCTTGTGCCACGCGAAAGTTTATCTGCTGTGATTGGCAGAGGTGGAAGCCAAATAAATGACATTCAGAGTATGACAGGCACAAAGATTTATTTCGAAGATGGCAAAAAAAGCAGCAAGGTTAATAAATGTGTGATAAGGGGTACAGAAGAAGGGACTCAACTCGCCAAGTATTTGGTAGAAGATGCTATGAGAAATCAAGATGTAGTAGAAACGTATGAAATGATGGTTCCACATCAAGCTGTAGGAAGGGTAATTGGGAAAGGTGGGAGCAACATTAGATCAATTGTACGCGCATCAAGTGCCAAAGTTACAGTAGACAAGATAGGGGACTCTGCAGATGAGTCAGCTTTGCATAAAGTGAAAATAATAGGCACAGATAAACAAATAGAGCTTGCAAAACGTCTGATTGAGGAGTGTGTTACAGTAGAACTAGAATTGAGGCGGAAGATACAGGAAAGCATAGAAAGACGGTCCCCCAGGAGAACAACCAGCAATACTTCAACAGACAGTCAAAATGAAGATAACGGCCGAAAATTGACCAATGAAAGAGAAGGTTTCATGCAGGTTTACATTTCAGCGGTGGCAAATCCTGGTCAGTTTTGGATGCAGATGGTTGATCGAAGGATCGTGGATTTAGATAATTTGATAGAGGAGATGACTGAATTTTACAGCAAGGAAGAAAACTGCAAGCTTCATACCATCACAGAACCCTATGTGGATCAAATGGTAGCTGCGCGATTTGGTAATGATGGCAAGTGGTACAGAGCTAAGATCACACACTTGAATCAGAATGCTGAAAATGTGCAGCTACAGGTTTACTATGTGGATTTTGGAGACTCAGTCGAGCTATTAAAGGAGCAAGTGTTTTCTCTCCGTTCTGACTTTCTAATGGTTAGACCTCAAGCTATTGAGTGCACACTAGCAAATGTAAAACCAAAGAATAACGTGTGGTCTGAAGAAGCAATAGAAGCTTTTGATACACTTTGTCACTGTGAATCTTGGAAGACTGTTATGGCAAAAATAAAATCTTACAGAGAACGTGAGAAAGATGAACGAGAAGGCAGTCCTATTCCAGTTGTGGAGTTGCATGGAAAGAATGGTTCAGTCGAGGTCAGCATCAGTAGAGAGTTGGTGAGGCAGGGATATGCCGAAGAGCAGAGTGATGAGGTTAATGCCTCATAATTTGGCAATTTCTCAGTCATTCAGTACGTATATTTATATTGATATGCCAATAGCACTGAACCAGTTTATTCTAGACTTTCACTTTGTTTAGATAATTATTATTCTGAGAAAGTACACTTGTTTGATTAGTTTATGGTTCAGGTAGTAGCGGCACTTTGTGATTATTGTAATCCATGTTCAAGATCTTGGGGAAACAAGCCAGGTGAAAAGACGAGTAGAAATCGACGTTTTGGGAGTGATGTATGCTCCCAAAATGTCAATTTCTAATTGTCTTTTCACCTGGCTTGTTTCCCAAGAAGATGTTCAACATATTTGTTGCCAGGAAAGCTTCATGTCTTATTTTATATCGGGCTCCTTTTTAGAACAAGTCCCCCAGCAAAATTTTGTCTAAGTCCAATATCGGAGGCACGCACGAGCGCTGACGGAACCTGCCGAAGTGACATGCGCCGATGTCAATAGCAGAAAATTTTCAACACTGCCAACATTGATCTAGCAACTACACTACTTTTGAAAAGTTAACTTTTGATATTAAATTACTTTTTCTTATCTATATTCAAAAAAGAATCGTCCGATATGACTTAACTGTGGAAGATGCAAATCACAAAAAATAATAAAAAAATAATCAACATTTAAAAAAGAATGAATGAATGAATAAATAAAGCTGTAGTCAATAAACATTTACTGCACAAAAGTTTGCTCGTAAGACAGCTTGCTGGCAAAACTGTATGTAATCAGGAGCACTTGCACAGGTGGCAATTTCGATTTTTTAAACCTCGTACCTTTAGCGAAGGACTCCGAAAACTGCTCATTATGTCCTCTCCTGCAGGAAAATATTTGGAATTTCCGCCACCGTTTTGTTATGGGATGTAGGATGGCATTGCACAACATTCTATTTCTTAACAAACTTTCATCATACAAAAACTGCATGCACTTTTCCTCATTTTCACATACACGCGCAAGATCAATAAAACTTATAAATAAAGCCATTGGTTTCAGATAGGACTTCCACCGAATAACTTTCTTTACTGAATGCCAGGGCCCCAGTGGAACATTCATTTTCAGATTTTACAGTTAAGCTGCTACCTTGCTAACAGTGAAGTTTCGAACATCTGCAGAATAAATGCTTGGGTGATGGTGCAAAGGTTGGCAAGAGAAGCTTATGCCAATAACCGTGTCAGGAGCACTACAACTGCCTGGCCACTTCAGCAGGTTCCACCAGCCCTTGTGCATGCATCTGATGTTGGACTTAGATAAAATTTCTTACGGGACATGTTCTAAAGAATATCCTTATATTGTAATCTATGCAATTCATTTTGGAGGGCTGCCAATTTTGAACAAACAGTTAGAAATGCCCTATCATGAGACAAGCATAGCCCATAGGGTTTAGCAAACTACAGTGAAACTACAAGGTCCTGTTGTTTCTAGATTTACCCAAGGTTCGGTTAAGGTGGTTATTATATAATAGTGGTGAGAGCGAGGCCTAGGTGGGTAGATCATTGCCAATTCAAAGAAACATGCTAATGCTGAAAATACCAACACTGTGGCGATACACAAAACAGGGAGAATGCTTGATACTGTTCTGTAATTATTTAACTGTGGTTCCTCGATATAGAGGGCTGGTGTGGTGCTTAAAAGTTAATCATGAGGATGCATTCTTTGCAAGGCAGAGCATCTTTTTCATATACACGGCTTGCACTCTTTCTATGAAGCATGGCTTGTTTCTTAAGGTTAGTCGTATAATAGACAATATTTTGATATGGAATAAATGGAATAATTAATGTAACTGCAGATTTCAGAGATACGTGGTTAGTAACAGCTGCCTAGCCCACACTCTTGCTGCTATTATACAAATAAGTAGCTAACGTTAGTGTACGTATGTGAACTAGATTCAGTGTCACTATTATCTTGGATAGTTAGCAGTTTCTCTCATTCAGGTGCAATAAGTAACAAGATGGAGTGCATATCTTATTGATCTTATTGTTAAAGTGTCATGCTCTCAACTATTCACATGTCCTCCTTATGCATTTTCTTTCCTTAAATTATTTTTTATCAACTTAACCAGAAGCTAAGTATGGAAATATTGCACATTGTTTATAGTGCAGTTCTGTGCCATGGTGTAGCGGGCTGAGGCAGCATGCCTTGGTCCCTGGCCATGGAAAGTGGTCTGGGTTCAATCCCACCCCTGGGGTGCATCTTTTAAGTCCTGGGTATAGGACCAGTGCCCACTCAGCATTGTGAGGAAAGTGAGGAGCTTACGTTAGGTAAGCTTCCTTGGTTGGTTGAGTCCAGAGGTTCTACTCCCATTAGTCTTGGACCCGTAGGATCAAGACCCGGGCCTGTTTCAGCCAGGGAGTATCCGAGCTGTCCCAAAGGGCATCTGGCATCCTCCGTGGGGCTTTCCATAGGGCAAGACCTGGGTTACTAACAAGCCCCCCCATCTGGTCCAACACAAGACGGGATGGAAGTGGTTATGAAGCTTCCTTGGTCACGAAAACCAACGTTCCAGCTGGGGGATGCTGAGATGCTGACCACATCTCCTCCCCGTATCGGTTGGATGTTCGCCCAACTCTGTCATGCATAAGTGGACGTGAGGCCGGCAGTCTGGTTGGTAGACCTTGGCCCTCTTAGGGCTGTTACGCTAGAGTTTTTTTATTATATGTATTATTGTTTGTTCTGTAGGAGAAGTTTCCATATTTAGATCTCCAGGGAAACATTGAGCAGCTAGAAAAAGTGCTACCAACTTAGACAATTTTCAAAAGTGTGTTTTAGAACAATTTATGATATATATGACAAGGGTGAATATCCAACTGCCAGAAGGCTGACCAATTTAATGAGGGGAAAAATAGAATATACGGATTGTGTAACTTCTATGCATAATATTCTGAAATCTCTTGGGTTCAAATTTAGCAGAACCAATGATGGTTGTAAATTTCTGCTTGAAAGAAGCGATAATGTTACTGCAAGACTAAAATTTCTGCGCACAATGCATAACATTAGTACAGGTGATTCATTCTGTAATAATGCTTCATAAATACACATTCATATCTTCCATATTTATTAAGTATTTTAATAAAACAAAAATTTATTTAATGTCCATTACAGACAGTATACAAATATGGCATCATTAAAATAGAAACTATATTCACAAATCGTTGAAATGTCACTCTTTTGTTTCACTGTATCAAACAGCTTCTTTCGTAGAACGCATCTAATTTGAGTCATTTTATTTTGTGTACATATGAACGATAGCTACGTAAGCGAACTGTTCTCCAGTTCAAGGTTTTAAGGTTCAGATTACGTGATAATCATTGTATATGTTCTCACACACATGCTGAAATATTAAGCGAACTTCTCTGTCAGCATCTGTATCATTGTATGATACTTGCTAGGTGGATACAGTGTGACAAAGACAGATATATCTTCTATATCAGTAGCCTGCTAGCCGTGGAACTGGCAACGCCAAGGTAGTATGGTAACTGTATTGGCTCAACCCATGTTCATTCTTATTTTGTAGCTACTCTGGTAGTGTTATTCTAAGGATGTTTTTTGTCTTGTTCCGAGAGTTGGAAGTTAGAGGTGTCCCTTGTTAGATGCAGATGAACATCACATAACAAAATAAAACACTAATCCAAAGTTCAGCAAAGAGAGAGAATACAAGCAATGGGCTAATGTAGCCCATAGCAATGCACTCCAAATAAATGGGAGTTAAATACCACCTGGTGTACATTTTGATCAGGCGGTATAGTTTTAAGTGTAGAAACTATGGTGGAATTAAAATTACTTTAGGATTCTGACAGTTGTCGGGAAGCACGTGCTTTTGTGAAAGCACATGCTGGTGGGGAAAGCGACATTGCCGCTTATGAACGCCTTGGCGGGCATGATGTTTAGACAGAAGAAAGCACTAAAACTATCTAATTTAAATTGTTGATCTTTATATTTCTAACAAATGCCAACAGTTTAAGGCAATGTACAGATGAAACTGAGACAATGCTGAAAATGTTCAGCACTGTTTAAATTTGTTTTTCGTAATGCATCCATCTTGGAGTGTTTCTCAGAAAGCTGGAATTAAGAACAAGCAAGAGAAACCTAATATATGGTTTTGCATTAAACGTAATAGTTTACCACAAATAATATAATAGTTTTTAAAAGGTCTACATTCTCATATGCTATATTATATTAGCAAGTACAAAGCTGAAAGGGTTTTCAAAACTGAGAATCAGAACATGCATTTTAACTTAAAGTGTACCTAATGTAGGCTTAATATGCAAGTTACATTTCTGAAAGCTTAGATTGTTCAGCTGTACATAGCCAAGAAAGACAGCAGTAACAGTTCTTTCAACAACTTTATTAACAAAATTTAACTGTATGGAACACCACAGTCAAGCGAAATAATTATTAAATTATAGATGAGTTGTATTTATTACACATCAGCTTCACTTACGTGTCTATATTGAGGACGTTTCGGGAACCATTGTTCGCATCGTCGGCTCTTATGGGACTAAAGCTTGATCCAGTGGTGTGGGTAGTTCTGGAGTTGCTGCTGCCATCTGTTGATTTTGTGATGAATTTAAATGTGGGGTTGTCTTCTGGCGGGATTTCGAAGTTCATTAGTTGGTTTTTGTTTTCTATGTATATTCTCTCCCATATGACGAGTTCACTATGTTTTTGTACGTATTTTAGTAATTTGGTGCTATCTTCAATTTCATGATTTTCAGACCAGAAATGAGCTGCCATTGCGAGCTTATAAATATTTTTGTATCTTAAGTGCCTAAAATGTTCTTTCTTTCTAGTGCCTATGTTTCTGTTTGTCCTCTCTATGTAAATTTTTTTACAGTCTTTACACTTAATCTTGTAAAAGCCTGACTTTTCTTCTGGTTTTATCTTATCAGTATTATTACTGTTAATTAGGTTTTTAATGTTGTAATTGTTTTTGGTGCCAATGTTATATTGTATTTCTTGAATATTTTTTGGAACTTTTTTGTGGCCCAGGGGTGGTAAGTAAATTTAGCAAATCTAATTTCATGTTTCATTCGTGAAAGAGCTGTGATCTGTTTTAATCTTTTTTGAAGCTTGAATGATTTTATTTTTTTATCTGCAAGACTTTTTTCCTATCCATTTTTAATTGCATCAATTAAAAACTGCAATTAAAAATGGATATGGAAAAAGCCTTGTAGATAAAAACATAAAATCATTCAAACTTCCAAAAAGATTAAAACAGATCACAGCTCTTTCACGAATGAAACATGAAATTAGATTTGCTAAATTTACTTACCACCCCTGGGCCACAAAAAAGTTCCAAAAAATATTCAAGAAATACAATATAACATTGGCACCAAAAAACAATTACAACATTAAAAACCTACTTAACAGTAATAATACTGATAAGATAAAACCAGAAGAAAAATCAGGCATTTACAAGAATAAGTGTAAAGACTGTAAAAAAATTTACATAGGGAGGACAAAAAGAAACATAGGCACTAGAAAGAAAGAACATTTTAGGCACTTAAGATACAAAAATATTGATAAGTCCGCAATAGCAGCTCATTTCTGGTCTGAAAATCATGAAATTGAAGATAGCACCAAATTACTAAAATACGTACAAAAACATAGTGAACTCATCATATGGGAGAAAACATAAAAACCAATTAATGAACTTTGAAATCCTGCCAGAAGACAACCTTACGTTTAAATTCATCACAAAATCAACAGATGGCAGCAGCAACTCCATAACTACCCACACCACTGGATCAAGCTTTAGTCGCATAGGAGCTGATGATGCGAACGATGGTTCGCGAAACATGTCCTCAATATAGGTAATAAGTGAAGCCGATGTGTAATAAATACAACTCATCTGCAATTTAATAAAATTTTATTAACGTCTAAGAGAGGGCCTCTATGTTCCCTCTTTTTTCAAAACATTCATGCAGTGCTTCCTTTGCTTGCTTGTCTGCATAGTGCAGATCCCTGTCCTACTTTTGAACATTTGTTCTTGGGGAGCGAGTTCATGGGCTACCTCGTTTTTGAGTGGTGTTGATAGTTTGAGACACTGTACCCTTACACTAATAACACTAATAATAACACTAAGGCACCAATGACCTATGAAATATTAATGCAGTAATGAAATGAGTAAATAACTAACGAAGAAACCAACTTTTGTTATAAGTTAAACTATAACCAAACAAGTACGTTTAGATTACGCATAGTGAAGAGAAAAAACAAGCATTGCTTTCCCTGACACATGCTGTACGTGACAACACAGTAACATTTTTGGCGAAACTTAGAGAAGGGGGTGAAGGGGGAATTCTCACCTAATTGGTCAAAGTTATGCACCCAGGCCTTCAAGAGGTGTGGTCACTGCCATTGCCATAGGAACTCTCCCTCCCATAACTTCCCCTCTAACTTTCAGTAATTAGTAATTTTTGTAATTATACTTTCAGTATACTAAAGTAATTTTAATGCCACCGTAAGAAGGTACCTCTGTCATTTAAGTTAAATAGAGTTGTGGTAAAATTTGAGTTATGTGGCCAAAGTAGAAGCAGGAGAAGTTTGCTTTCTTTCAGCACATTTTGAACTGCACCCAGGGCCTAAGGTACAATTATAAATAGGGGTAGGGACTTAAGTTATCAGAACCAATTTGTAACCAAGGTTTTGCCCCTACTTCCTAAGTCAATTAAACCGATCGTCTGAATAACATACCTTTAATTGCAAAGGGAAAACTACAACTCTTGCCTTTCAGGCGTTACAAATTGACAATCGCCTTTTACATAACAAACCCATATGGTTTCAGTCGCACAGAAAACTTGGGGGGTGTCCCAGCCTATTTGACACTTAAATATAGAACAACGAATTACTCACCATGCACGCGCCATGAAAGCAGAATCCCGACTCCCTTGACTTGCCTGCCCGGAGTTACTCCGAGAGGGAAGCCAAGGGAACAACCACACACCCATATGGGAAATGGAGGGAAACACAAAACAACTAAGACAAAAACCTCGTAAGAAAGTGCAATCAGCACAGTTTGTATTAAATGTCATACATAAGTTCCTTAACATTTTGGGTAATAATTACGAAAGAATTAACATTTATGTTAAATGATTTATAATATAAATCTAATTGCTGTATTTTGTTACCTTTTAGCTTTAACCTTCAATTATTTATAGTTTGAATTTTTCAGACTTCCAAACCTCTAGATCGGTGAAGAAACAACTGCAATTAGAGAAACATTTCACCACTGGCCTGGTGTCTTTCAGCCTTTAGAAGCTAGCACTAACCAAGACAGTTGCAGATCACTTTGTTCTGCAAATTCAAACAACAAACTTTGGGAACACTTTAGATAATTTCAAAATTGCTGTTCATGTTAAAGAAATGATTTTATGTTGATAGAGTCGATATGAAAAATTTAATGCCACGGCCGGAATTTGAACCACTGATCTACAACTAGGGGCTTTCTTGAGTCCCAGGCTTCATCATCTAACTCTTATTATTTAAATTCTAATTTTAATATTATTTAAATAATAAGAGTTAAATGATGAAGCCTGGGACTCAAGTACTTACAATAGTAAGTTGCCACAAACAGTGTATCTCAGATGCGAGAACCCCTAGTGGTTTACCGGGGAAATATATGAGTCGATTGGAGAATTTAATGTTATGACGGCAAATTGGCTATGGTAGCTCAATAGGTAAGAGCGACTGGATAGAAACCAGTAGATCCGTGGTTCAAATCCCAGCCATGGCATTGAATTTTTCATGTCGACTCTATCAATCCAATACCTTAGCCTGTATACGGCTTGTGAGAATTTAATAATTTCTATCAATTAACTTAATTGATTTTATGTATTTGAATGGACGTTCTCATGTAGTCATACTTAGTAATATAAAAGTATGTAGCTTGTGATATAATATTGGCCAAAAGCTAACACTAGATAAAAGGCTTAAAGTGTTTTGTTCTTATATATTGTTTCAAATGTATAAATTATTTTTGTAGTACTCAGGGTGGTAAATAAACAATGTTTAGTGTATGGTACAAGGTGAGTACATTGACTTTCAAGATGGTAATTTGTTTAAAAACTATCCTGGTTTAATGATGGTAGAACCCTCATAAAAGGTAAACCCTGTATTATCTGTGCAATTTTTACTCACAGTTCATTCTTGTGTTTGATACCTGCATGCAGCGGCATTGAAAGCTTTTGTTGTACTGCATAGAAGCAGTACATTGTCACATTAGTTTTAAGAAGTGATTAGAAATACTTGAATATTAATACCTTATATATGAGGGGAGTTCAGTAAGTAATGCAACACATGTTTTTTCTTGGCCAGTTTTGGTTGGAAAAACCTGACATTTCTTGTGGAACATTTTCAAACATTCCCGCTTCGTCTTGTAAGGTGTCATTGATTTCCTATAGATTACAGCACTATACAGAGCTTTTAAAATGGCGACAGAGGTTTGTTCCAAACAACGTGCAGTGATTGAGTTTCTTTTGGCGGAAAACCAGGGCATTTCAGATATTCTTAGGTGCTTGCAGAATGTCTACGGTGATGTGGCAGTGGATAAAAGCATGGTGAGTCGTTGGGCAAAGCATGTGTCATCAGCACCATAAGTTCAAGCAAAACTGTCTGATCTTCCGCGTCTTGGGTAATCATGCACAGCTGACTGCTGCAATGTTGGAGATGATCGCCGGATCTCAGTCAAACACCTTAGTGCTCAGACATCTCTGTTGATAGTGCTGTCATAACTGTTCACCAGTTGGGATATTCAAAGTTTTGTTCCCGCTGGGTCCCTTGATGTATAACCCAAGACCATAAAGAGCAAAGAGGAACCATCTGTGCGGAATTGCTTGCTCGTCATGCGGCTAATGGTGACAGTTTTCTGTCAAACATTGTTACCGGCGATGAAACATGGGTTCATCACTTTGAAACCAAAACAAAACAGAAATTAATGGAGTGGCACCACACCCACTCCCCTACCAAGAAAAGTTTAAAGCCAGACCCTCAGCTGGTCAAGTTATGGCTACAGTCTTCTGGGACGCTGAAGGGGTTATTCTGTTCGATATCCTTCCCCATGGTCAAACGATCAACAATGAGGTGCATTGTACTACTCTTCAGAAATTAAAGAAACGACTTCACCTTGTATAAGGCATAAAAATCGAAATAAACTACTTCTCCTACATGATAACGCAAGACCTCACACAAGTCTTCGCACCTGAGAGGAGCTCACAAAACTTCAGTGGACTATTCTTCCACATCCTCCCTACAGCCCCGATCTAGCACCTTCGGATTTCCATATGTTTGGCCCAATGAAGGACACAATCTGTGGGATGCACTACGCGGATGATGAAGTTATTGATGCAGTATGACATTGGCTCCGACATCGACCAGTGGAATGGTACCGTGCAGGCATATTAGGCCCTCATTTCAAGGTGGCATAAAGCTGTAGCATTAACGGAGATCACATTGAAAAGAAGTTGTGTAGCTAAAAGATTGGGGAATAACACAGTGTATTTGAATGCTGAATAAAACAACCCCTATTTAAGAAAAAAAAAAAGTGTTGCATTACTTATTGAACTGCCTTTGTAAAAGGTTTATATACTTTTAATTTATATTTATTTTGTTTCTATTGCAGAAAAGCATTCCTAAACTGTAGCTAATTGAGGCTTTGCTATTATTGTATTATAGATAAAACTTTAAGAATGAGTTGCAAGAAAGCATTCATTAATGCTAATAGTGCTGTAAGTATCCATGCATTATGTCACAAAGTGATTTATAAGGTTGGATATAAAGACTGTAAACATCTTATTCGTAATGTTGCATTTCCTAGGTCCCTTTGTCAGTTTTGTGCTTGACACATTCTGTCTCGTAACACCACATGCATATTTCTTCTTCTGTGTCATTTTGTGGAACAAAGACTA
This sequence comes from Mantis religiosa, assembly GCA_030765055.1. Classification (NCBI taxonomy): domain Eukaryota; kingdom Metazoa; phylum Arthropoda; class Insecta; order Mantodea; family Mantidae; genus Mantis; species Mantis religiosa. The sequence continues at coordinate 17,199,085 of CM060957.1, forward strand.
TCTTGCTGCAAGTTCCTTGGTTCATTGCCTGGACTGCAACTCAAAAGTTGTGCACAGCTGCCCCTCTATGAGACATGCTAGCAATGATTCCAGAACCTTCTGATAATTGCCACATTTCTTACTGAGCGGGATGGCTCAGGCGATTTTGTCTGTGGCCGGCATTTGGGGGCAGGGGGGCTCCGGCTTTGATTCCCGTGGCCAATGTATCTGACCCATCTTTTTAAGGGTATTCCTGGGTCGCCAGACAAATTTACATCCCCTGAATTTCCTGTCACTCCATTTCCACAAGGCGGCCCCACCAACGTTTTCGGTAGTCTTCCCTGTGGGGTTGACGTGCGTAAGTGGCATGTCCACTTCCACCCGTCTTGACGTTGATGGGGGGGCGGGGCTTTTTAAGAAATCAGGTATTGCCCTATGGAAAGAACCCCGGAGTTATGCATCGCTCCTGAGTAGGAGGAGGCCAGGGTCTTTGGACTTTTGGTTAGATCCTCTGCACATAACTTGTCCCTCCATTTCATCTCCATTATCATTTCATATCATCTCTCATCTGGTGGTATCTTTCAGCGGGTGTGTTGGCGTTGCATGGCAGGATGTTATACTCTTGGTAAACAGTTATTCCTTCGGTGGGAATTTTGTTTTTCAAACCTCTTTTTTTGGCCTTTAGGATAACCCATATGGCCATCGAAGGGGAAATAATAAAGAGAAAATTAAGAGAGACTAAATGTGGATCACTTTCTTGAAGAAATTGAATAAGAGCGTGGTATACGGGTTTGCGGCATGACTGTAATAGGGTGATGGTGCTAGCGGGAAAAGGAACAGAATGGTGAAACAGGCAGCGGAAGAAGGAAGAATGTTGGGTTCGGTAGCAAGAGCAAATGAACAGGAAATGTTTGAGGTCAGCGATTTCACCTGGGTCATCAGGACATGCAGGGGAATTGTGACATAATCTGTGTAGATGCACAGGGTAACATCCATGTCCAAGTTGTATTCTAATGATGGGGTTAGATGACTATGGGCAACCCTGTAGCTAGAGAACCAAGGAGTCGTGGAAAGATGAAACTGAATGGCAGCGTAGTGTTTGCCTTTGATGGACTGAGAACGAAGCCAGACATTCCAGCGGCGGCAGGCTTCATACCGATGGACCGGGAAGAAGTCCAAGTAAGGTAGTTGGATTCCTTGAAAGGTACCGTGGGCGAGTCCATTATGGTGCATTAGTATAGATCATTTTAGAATTTTTCCTAGAGACAGATCTGTGTGTCCTAGTTGAGAGTGGACGTTGAACCCTGTAGATTAGACACTCCACACCAAGGAGATGCTAACAGTTTTCTTGCAACCCAGCAGTAGAGTAAGTAGCAAACGTAGATGGTGCAGGAAGTTGTGGTGGCTATTTGAGTTAGAACTAAATGTTAGCTTTCATACTGATGTTGATGTACTAGAATCTAACAATGCAAAACTACAGAACACTTAAAACACTAGATACGAGGGGCAATAAAATATGGTTGGTTGGTTGGTATCTAATGTTGAGCACTTGATAATAAAATCATTTGCTCTCTTGCACTCCAATATTTAGCAGGAAGGTTGGTCTCTTCTATAAAAGCTGGACAGTGGATGAGGGGATTTTTATCCATATCCTCATTTAGATTGCAGAAAGGGCATTTAGGTGAATCTGTTATGTCAAATCTGTGTAGGTGTTTATTTAGGCAGTCATGTCCTGTTAGTAATCTGAATATAAACAGGTCTTTCATTCCAGAAAATTTATTCATGAAGAGTATTTGAAATTAACATTTTTCTTACATTTCTATACATTTGTCCCAATGGACAGGCAGTTTTTTAATGCCAGTTTCAAAGAAAGTACGAGGACGGGTGCAGAGCCAGTTGCACACGAAGTCTTTCACCGGCGGTTGCTCTCCATTCCTCCACTCCACACTGGCCCTCTTTGATATGCGTGTGTAATGATGCACCCATGTCTCATTACAAGTGATTCTGTCCAGAAAAGCGTCACCTTCCTCTTCATAGTGCGTGAGAAGCATGCGACACATTTGAACTCGCACTGCTTTCTGTTCTGCAGTGAGATACCGCAAAACCCAACAAGCTGACACTTTTCTCAATTTCAGCTCCCTTCAAATGATTGACTGGGCACTCCCCCATAGCTCATGAGAAGTTGTCGACAAATCTCAAGCACTGTGATGTAGCGATCCCCTTCAGTGATGTCTTGAACAGCTTGGACGTTTTCTGGATTGATACTGGTTAATGGGCGGCAAGTGTGGGCCAAGTTTTCAACACGTTCACGTCCTTCATTAAACTCATGGCAACAGTGTTTAACTCTGGACCATGAAAGGGTTCTTTTCGCAAACTGTGGGAGTAACCGACGGCAAATTTTAGCTGCACCGACATTTTCATTGACAAGAAACTTGATTATTACTCATTGTGCAACAGCTGGATGCACCTTTCTCTCTAAGACATCTCGGCAGTAACTGAGGGACAGAGCCAAATGAGTTCCAGGGACCTCACTGCATGTGCTGTAAAAGCCTCGAACCCATACGGCACTCTATGCGTGCGCAGTAAACAAAGGCCTGTTAATATTTGATTGCCCCTCATATGTGCAAAAGTATATGGACATAATGTAGCTAATAAATACTACAACATGCTATAATATTAACCAACTCCGCTTATGTTGTGGAGCCAACACTTTGTTTTTAACAATTGTTATGATCCCAAAGATAAAAAATATTAGGTTTTCTTGAATTTGGTGAAACCAATTATGCACTTTGATTGCTAAAACACATAATGCTAAAATGAAAAGTTGTGTTTACGAAACCTTACTTAGAATATAAATCTGTGTTTGTAACTTAGTTAAAAGCCAGTCTCAATACTTAACAATTGGTTTAATATTTTGCAGAGAACATGTACTAAATATCCATATGAATTTTAGTTGGCTTAAATATACATTTGAAGCTGCACCAAACAAAAGTTCATTTTCCTGGTAAATTAACAGCAAATGTATTATATGAATGTACAATTAAACTATGTTGCTACACAAAAAAAAGTGTACTTAAAACACATATATGTGCAAAGGTTTATCTTTGTGATATAATGTACAGAGTGTTCATTTTGATGCATGGCTACTGTAACAGAAGCAGACTATTTGCCAACAGAATTGAATACACAAAGCCTCGTAAATTCAAACATTTAGATTCCTCATGCAAATTATTATTACAGTAGAACCTTGTTTACCCGGATTAACTGCGACCAGGACAAATCCAGGTTATCCAGAGAATGATGGAAAAACTATAAAAAAAAACATGTACATCATCACCAAAATATTTTTAATGAAGTGTAAAAATCACTCGGCTATGTACTGTAATATCCAATGTATTTGTGCTGTACTACAAACTAGTTGGTAGTAAAAAAGGCAGTGAGCTTCTGCTGTCTCAGTTTAGTGTATCACTTATTTCACATCCGCTTTAATATTAGAAATTTATTCGTCTTCACTCTGAAGCAGTTTATTGGATGACTGTGGAAGCTAATGAATTTCTCACCTTTTGTGTTGATCCTGTAGAAATCTAGTCTCTTTTCTAACGGCGAATGATGCAATTATTAACTATTTGATGCATCACACAAATGCATTCACATAGGAACTTTTCTGCAAACTTGCAGAGCATCACAAAACATGTCTTGCCTCGACAATAATCTTATGCAGAAGAAAAATCTTTTAGATATTTATCAACTTCCTCTTATACGAGGTTGTCATGGTTACCTTACATTATTTCTCTATTGTATTACAAATTTCAATCTCTTTGACTATTCTTCTTAACAAAACATGAATTATCAGCTACAACTTGTTTGTTACTGCTTGTGTGTGGGTCATAACCACAGCTGGTTCATCGACATTGTCTGAATCTGAACACTCTTCATTTTCATTTTCAGTAACACTGCATGATGCAATGATTCCTTCTTATAACCTCACTCATTGTCATTGTCTTCATCAACACCGGAACAGCCATTCATATTTTTAAAAATATCTGTAAAATCTTCTTCCACTTATTTTTTCTTCTTCTTCAATCTTGTTTTCTGTCAAGTCACACACACACACACACACACACACACACACACACACACACACACACACACACACACACACGCACTCACCTTTAAATTTGTCTTCATTTATTAGCTAAGCAAGATAATTTTATTTTCAAAACTGGTATGAGTTCTCCAGAGGTTCAGGTTAAAGAGGCAGTAATCATTAACATCAAATAACCCAATTGAAGAAAATAATTAACAATGTATGGTTGCAATTCCTGGCATTCTAAGATTGGTAGTATTCCAAGAGATTTCTTTTGGACTTTATTCTAACTTTTCTCCAATGTCATAACAAGAGTTTGTTGCTATATAGCCATGTGTCCATGTGAAAGCTCTGTAGGTGCCAGATAAAATCATTGGCAATCAATAGTTTTTGAAACAAGACTCTTTTACCCAAGTTTAAGATGGACTAATAAAGATCTGCATTCTAGTGATAATTTATAACACTTTTTGACCCTGAGGAAAATTAATGTATGAGTTTATTAAACATGCCTTTCAAAAAATATAGTTCCATAACTGTGCAAAGAAATATTTTTAATGTAATTTTGAAAAATTAAAGTGCATTTAAATGTGTTATGTAATGCACAAAGTTTAATGTTGAATTTTTATGGCTGTGACATATGTATGACAAATGCTAAATAAATTAACCTTTCTTGCAATTCTGTTGTATATGTATTTTTGTTACCTCACCCTTATTTGTAACAGGTATACGAGTATTCAGGTTATTTAATCTATCTGATCATAATCTATTTAGGTTTGACTGATGTCTCAAAAACCTTAAAGAACTTTCTCCTCACCAAATAATCCATGATAAAATTATATAGGGGATAGGCAAAATAATGTCAAATACCTACAGTCGATTTTGCCTAAATTTGTTTCATTTTCAGAGTTTGGTAATACTAGCAACAATACTTGTGACCTCTAGCGACTGTAACATTGACAACAAGATTGGATGTGATTTGAGGATGTGTGGTGGAATTCAAATTACTTTAAGATCCTGACATTTGCTTTAAAGTATGTGGTGGGGAGCAACATTGCCACATATGAAGTCTTGGCGTGCGATGGTTACACAGAAGAGGGCCTAAATTAATCTAAATTACCTGATGAAGGAAAAATAAGGATCGCGGAATGAACTTTGAAATCCCACCAGTAGATAATTTGTCAAAGAAGTTCATAGTTCCACCACCAGAGAGAGAGAGAGCCGACAACAGATGCCAGTTGGAAAGAGATTGAAAATGGAGGCAAATGCCTTCAAAACTAGTCTCTCATAAATATAAACAAATAAGTGACGAGTATTAATAAACCAACTACAAATAGTTTCTGAGACTAAATTACCTTGTTAATATTTCCATATATTTCTAACACATGGAAACAGTTTCAAACGATATCCACTCTGTCAAGACAATGTATGAGAGCTGTTCAATAAAGAATGATCATAATTTTTTTAACGTCATAATTTTTCGCACTAAAATGCAATCTTATTATATTCTGTTAGCTTAATGTGAAACAAACACGCCGTAGTAGTTTCATTGTTGCTACTCCTGGTTCCCATTCTGTTCCCGTCTGTGAGAACCAGGCAAGTTCAGACATGTTCAGTATCACCTACCACTGCAATGGAGGTAACATGCAGCTAAAGTTGATGTTAGAGGAAGATCCGGAGTTTCTTTCAAACATAATCACTGCTGATGAAACTTGGCTACATCATTTTGATCCTGAGAGCAAACAGCAAAGCTCAGTGTGGAAATCTCCTTCATCACCAACCCCCAGAAAAGCAAAACTGGTTGCTTCTGCTAGGAAAGTTATGGCCATTTCATTCTTTGATATTCATGGAATGGTTTATCAGCATATTGTACCTGCATACACATCAGTAACAGGACAATACTACAGGGATGTCCTGGAAACATTGCAAGTTCATATCAGACGCAAAAGAGCACATTTCCATGAAGCAGGCTGGATGCTGCACAACGATAATGCGTGGCCGCATATTGCCAATGTTGCTGAATATCTTGCAAAAATCAATGTGAAGTGCATCCCTCACCCTCACTATAGTCCGGATTTATCCCCATGTGACTTTCTTCTATACTCTAACATGAAGAAACGCCTTCGTGGGAGACATTATCCATCATAAGAAGCAGTGGTGAAGGCTGCAGAGGCGATTTTGAAGGATCTCTCAAAAAATAGTTTCCAGCATGTCTTTGAAGACTGGCAGAAACACTGGGACAAGTGCATCGCATTCAGGGGAGACTATTTTAAGAAGGACCATCAAAATTATGAGGATGAGTAAAGGTATGTTGTCAAAAAAATTGTGATCATTCTTTAACAGCCCTCGTATATATTAAACTGTGACAAAGTTGAAAGTTTTCTGCAGAGTTTAAATTTATTTTTCGTAATGCTTCTGCTTTGGAGTGTTTCTTAGAAAGCTGGGATTAAGAATAAGCAAGAGAAACCTAATAGGTATGCTTTTTGGCAGTAAGCATAATAGCTCACTGAATTTCCTGTACATACAAATAACAGGATGGTTTTTAGAACTCTACTTTCTCTGTATGCCATATTAGATTAGCAAGTACAAAACTGAAAGCCTTTTCAAAGCTAACAAATTCACAATGTGCATTTTAACTTTTGTGTACTTACTGTAGGTTCAATACAAAAAATACATTTTTAAACACATTGCCTTAAGAAAGATAGCAGTAGCTAACTGTTCCCTCTATTTTTCAAAATATTCTCACAATGCACACAGTTGCCTTACTTGTCTGCATCTTGGGTCATTGTGACAACACAGTAAAATTTACTGCAAAACTTAAGACAAGAAGTGAAGGGGAATTGCTGGCCTAATTGGTTGAAGTTAGGTGTTGGGGCCATAAAGAGGTGTGGTCAGTGTAGTTGCCATAGAAACTCTCCCCTTAACCTTCAAAGGAACTGGCAGGATCCTAAAGTAACTTATATTCGACCGTAAACAAGTTTTTACGATATATGTGTTTGGAGGAATTTAGTAACAGTGACGTCAAAATTAATCTCAAAAACTATTTGTAGTTGGTTTATTGATACTTGTCACTTACTTTTTTATATTAATGAGTGACTAGTTTCAAAGGCATTCGCCTCCATTTTCAATCTCTTTCCAACTAGCATCTGTTATCTGCTCTCTCTCAGGTGGTGGAACTATGAACTTCTTTGTCAAATGATTAGGTTGGCGCTTATCACTAGACTTAGGACTTCTAGGACTCGGCTGGTTGTGGGTGCATGCTGTGAGTATAGGAAGAGGGGCATGGTTTACTTCCAGTAGTAAACAAGGTCAGCCGCCTTAGGGGTATACAAATGTGCTAACAAACTGTTTTAATAAAACAATATGTAAATTATGTCACCGTTTTCAGAATCATTCAATAGAAGTAGATGTATAACAAAACAATTTTGAATAATAAAGTAAAATAAGTTACTTCTGCACTAAAAAATAAATGCCTACTCTTTAATTGTTCAACTTATTACAGTGTATAACAACGTACATTTTAAACTTCTGTCACTCAAGCAAAATTTGCAATCTGAAAAGTTCTCTTGACATCAGATGATGTAACAGGTGCAAACATAAAATGTTGCAGATCATATTGCCTTGTAAGCGCTGTTTTCTTATGCGCTTGAAAATTATTTTTAATGTTTATCATTTTAAAATAGCCTGGGTTTTTCTCAAGTACAGTTTTCATTTTGCTTTTTATTTTATCCATGACAGGTCCCGTAGCTGCTGAGTCTATCTGTTGAGCTAGATTCTTCTATGAGCCCTATGGCATGAGGCATTTTATTACCTCTCTTTTCTAGCTGAACAATGATTTTGGATAGGTCTGAAAAATAGTTTCTGATGAAGAGCAAATCTTCGTGTAATTTGCTTGAAATGAGGGACCGGGTGGCTCGTACTACAAAACTATGCCTGCTTTCTAACACACTAACAATTTCAGTAACTATTTCAATTGAAATCCACATTTTATTTTCGCCCATTCTTTTTCGTATTTGCGATATGACATCATTATAACATTGTGGTAATACACGTTTAAGTAAACTTGTTTGAGGAGGAGGATCGCGTTTAGTATACTTTTGTATGAAGTATAATAGCCCTATTCAAACTACATTCTACTCACATTCGCCTTCCTCGCTGTCACTGCCACTTTCACTCACGTGTATAACGAACGAAGCATTGTTGTGTGAAACATCCCGCAGTTGAAATTTTCGTTCTTGCTGCATGGTGTGCTGAACACATCTTTCCCATACACTCGAATCTATATCTGTTACACATTCTCTCAACACTTTGCACACACTGTCTCTTATAGAAGGAGTTTCATTCCGCTTTTTTACGGCATGTTTAAGGCGTGCCCATATCAACTTAATCGGATTGAGACAACAGTTATATGGCGGTAGCCTGAGAACTTCATGACTACGATCTTTTGCTATTTCGTCTATTACATACACTTTTTGTATATTAGCTTCTCGAATTTTCTCCAAAAGCTCGGCTTTTACAGGAACTGGACTGGGTATTTCTAAATTATGTTCTAACATGAATTTAATCATTTCTTCCTTTTTGCTAGACATGGTGGGAATTTTTATCTTTAGCCGTTAATGATAACTAGCATTATCTAAGACAGGAATGTTTTCCAAAAGTTTGTTCCTAAACCAAGCTTCAAATATTTCGGCATTCATCTCGTGATGAGAATCGGCCAAGGATTCCCGAATACTTTTGGAGGACAAATATAAGCAGCCCTCAATCCAACCCTGGCTACCACCTGCATGCAGAATCATTATTCTTTTTCCACGTGACACAGGGGCTGGAAGGCAGCAAGAACAACTGTCGTCATCCCAACCTTTTCTTACGACATCATGAGTATCGTACCAAGACTCGTCTAAATAAATTATACGATACCCTTCCTGCATTAAATAGTTTAGCCTGCTCAAGTACTTGTATCTCCATGCCACAATCCTTGCTGATTCCATAATCACACGCCTCTTATTTAACGTGCGAACGCGGAAACCTAACTTCACTAACAACTGCCTAAGTGAATCCTTTTTGTAAGAAAAATCGCACATGGTTTGAAGTTAATGCAGCAATTCCAAAACTGTTGGTGATTGCCCTTCTTTATAAAATCTGTACACCTCCCTACGAACTATGTTGCAGGTGAAATTATCAACCTTACCTAACTTTAGTTGCCTGTTGCCCTTCTTTTTTGGCGTAATAGGAAGTCTCTTTGCAACTTTACTAACTGTATGTCTCCTTAAGCCTACTGCTTTAGCAGTTTCAGTAATAGGTCCCTTTCCTATTTTATTGACTTCCATATACTTACAAACATTACATATTAATTGCTGGGACTGTTTACTGAGGGTTCCTAAAGGTAGCTTGCTTCCTTTTACTCTTGCTTCATTTGCTGTCCCACGGCACTAGAAGTAGAAACAACATTATTACTAGCACCACTAATATTATCACTACGAGATAAACTGGCTGGATTATTGACACTATTTCCACCATCAAAGCTAGATACATCCCAAGGTCTCCACATATTTAAGAATAGCCAGGAAACACCACTTGCACCAATGAAGTTCACAAGAAAACTAACAGAATGAAATGAAGGATGAATTAGAGAGAAAACAGCGAAGATACTGCAACTCTGTGTTTTACTCCACGTGGACATAACATGTACCTGTCATTTGTGATTCCTGCACATTCATTGGCTGAAGCGCTGCGTTCATTGGTGCTTAGCAGATGTCCGAGAAACGCGTCAGTAACCATCTCACCTTTCGAAGAATAATCAGTGCGTTATCTGAGAGGTTTCTATCAACAAAGATAAATCCATGGAAAGCGTTTCAGCAGCCCTGTAATACTTAAAATGAGTATCTTCTACTGTGAGCATCGCTATATTTGCACACACCATCATCTTACACAAGTGCTGAAAAATTTGGACTGAGATGGTGAAGTTACATTTGGCTCTAATTGTTCCTCGACCTCTGTTTTTGCTAAAATCCTTGCTTGATGTTTCTTAGTGTTGCAGTGCTGTCTCAGCCATTTGGGTTTAGTGCCCTTAATTTCTACATAGCATATCTTCTGTGTGAGAATATCACCTCTTACTAACTCTTCGTCCATCGTGCGTTACGTGCTTCTGATATTTATGTTCTTTACTGTCAGCAAAAAAAATCATTGTCTCCAAACACCGCCACTATGCCACTAATGGCAGCACGTGCAGTGATTGTACTGCCCTGAGCATTTTGACGCATGATGTAGTAGGTTGTATTACGTTGCATAACAGTTAACTGTGTCATCCCGCAGAGTCCTAAAAGTCCTAACTCTGCTTATCACACACCACTTAGGGGGAATGCCATACAACAAAACCACAGGATGCCAATTGGTTGCTTGTCTAGTAGCGCTCAAGGACAAACTTCATCCCATTTGAAACAGATAATAGTTTTGATTTTCTCCCAGTATGTTTTACACGATGCTGTCTTTCCATGTTTTGTTTAGACTGTCCTGACTGTTAAAACATTAAATAAATTGACTGTCTTGGTTAGTGTTGCTCCAGCTAATTGAGCCCCCACCATCTGCCCTCTTCGGAACTCTGTTAAGTCTACTTGTGCCTCTGAATGCACATTTGTACAAAGTGTGCAGGCACTGATATCTAGTCAGTAACAAACACACACAGTCAAGCGCAACACTTGCCTTACCCAAGTTGCTGATCACCTTTACTACCACTGTTCACATTATTTTGCCTATCCCCTGCATACTCTAAGGGTAAAAAGAAACAAAAATCAATATGCTGTTATATGACCTCTTGTCCCCTCTTAACTTTTTTATTGTAGTTTTTGCAGACTTGTTACTAAAGCTACTATATGCCCATGATTTCTTGAGCGCTAGATTTACGGTGCAGTGCGGGCAGAGAGGAAGAAGAAAGCGCTAACATGCTTTTGTTTCTGCAGTGTGGTCAACCTAGAAAAATACAATTCAGCCAAATTGCAGTAAGATAAGCAAAGATATGCGCCTAAGATTGTTGATGTGTCAACAATCAGTTGAACTCCATCCGATATGCTGTATGCTTATATATTTACTGTTATGAAACACATAAAAGTAGAAAACAAATATTATGACACCTATAAACACTCACTCGCTTTGTGATTCTTCGATTTCCAAGTCTACTGCGTCACTTTCATCGCTGGTATCCTCTAATGTGTTAATAATTTCATTAATTGCATTTTCTATTGCACCATCGTTTCCCAATATTGCATTTCCAGCTCCTGGACCTTCTTGCAGTATCCTTCCCAATACGTTGCTTCTATAATGAGTTTGTGCACATTTGTGGCTCTCGTTAACATTGCGTACTTTGAAAACGTTCTTTATTTTTGCCTACGCCAGCTCAATTGCATTCAGATTATAGTTATACGGAGGTAGACGAATAATACTGTGTCCCCTTTTGAGAGCCATAACATTGACAACATATGTGGTTTTTTTATTTATTTATTTTCAGTTCAGTATAGTGTTAAATACACAAAAGAACCATGTCATATGAATTTATACAGATTGTATGATACAAACGAGGCAGTCAATTTAAGAACACAGCTATACAGGTTGTGTGATATAAATAGAATACTAACTTGCTTTAATAAATCCATACACACTAATAATAATAACAATAATAATCTTGTGTTGCTTTTAGATTTGTTGTAAACTGGTTAGCTAACACTTAACCTCAAAATTGCTCAAAATGAAATGGTGTACGTGTGAAAGCTTAGCATATTAGCCACTAGCTGCTGCAGTGTGTAGCGCATTTCCTGTTTCAAAGTTGTCATCTGTGTATACGGAAATAGACGAAAGCTACCGAATGAGGACTTGGGGCCCGAACGCTCAAGAAATCTTGCACATATAGTACTTACCTGCTTTGTTACTTTGTTACTCAATAACCTTGACAATACGTCCAACCTCCAAAATATCTTCATTGAGCCTTTTACATTTCCAGAAATAAAACAAACAATAAGGACACTAAAAAATAAAAAGAGCTTAGGTCCTGATAATATACATCCGGAGCTACTAAAAAATTTAGGACATGAAGCACTTCACACCCTACTAAAAATTTTCAATAACATTTGGACTACCAGATATACCAACATTGTGGAAAAAAGCAAAAATAATACCCATCAAGAAGAAAGGAAAACTGGCACAATCGATAGATAGCTACAGACCGATATCATTAACCTCAAACATAGCAAAACTTATAGAAAGAATGATAGCTACAAGACTGACATTTTACCTGGAAACACAAAACATAATAGTCCCAGAACAGGCCGGGTTTAGGAAAGATAACTCAGCAATACATCAGGTCGTAAGACTTACACAAGACATTAAACAAAATTTTAATAAAAATAAAACTTCTCTAGCACTATTTGTTGATTTCAAAGGTGCATTTGACACAGTATGGCGAGAAATGCTACCACACAAAATGAAATCATATGGCATATCAGGTCACATGCAAAACTGGTATTAAGCCTTCTTATCTCAAAGATGGTGCAGTGCAGTACAAAACAGCCACATCCAAATGGAAACAAACCCGAGTTGGATTACCACAAGGGTTTGTTACAAGTGCTATTCTCTTTAACATATTTATAAATGACCTAGCAGATGCACTGAAGAAACTAGATAACATACAAGTGGGAATGTATGCCGAAGACCTAGTACTATGAACCTTGGAAAAGAATATAAGTTCTGGGAAACATTATAAAAAGTTACTAAAAACAATGGAGAATGCAATTATAATACTGGAACAATGGAGTAACCATAACAATAAGGAGATAAACACAGAAAAAACCCAATATCAACTGTTCACAATGCAACACAAAACAGAAAATATATGTCTGCAAACCAATAACAAAAATTTATAAGAAGTATCCACAACAACATATCTAGGAATAGAAGTAGACCGGAAACTATCAATGAAAGAACATGTAAACAATGTAACAAATAAGATCAACAAAAAGAACAACATCTTAGAATGCCTAGCAGGAAAAAACTGGGGTGGAAATATGGACCTCCTTAAGAACACTTATAAAACATACATAAAACCCAACTTACTATTTGGAGGAGAACTGCTGGCAACAGTAAGCAAGAAACTCAAAAGGAAAATAGAAACCTCACAAAACAATTCACTAAGAATAATAACATACATCAATAACTCAAAACACAAGAACATAATAACAACAATAGAGGAAACAAGCCCAACAGAATATATTGACATACATTATAAGAATGACCTGTTATATACAATACATAAGCAAAACAATTTACCAGATGAAATGAGAGCAATAGCCACAGAAAATGAAAGATATCCAGAAAAAGAATGGCTCCAAATATACACAGATGGATCCTTTATAAACAATCAAGATGCTGGTGAAGGAGTATACTGCAAACATTTTGCACAGTATAAACTTGAAAGAAGCGTAGGGACAGTGAAGCACAAATTAATACAAAAGTGAATCGAGAATATATTGACACATTGCTTCACTCACACTGTTTATTCACAGGACATGTTTCAAGAGCTCTTGCTCCTATCCTCAGCTGATACTCGACTAGTGCAAGTTGTAGTGGTTTCTTCTTTCTCCGTATTGTCAATAGATGGCGTGATGTACTTGTCAAAGATGTCCGGTGGTGGAGTTTCAAAATTCATGACTCTATGACGATTTTTGTTAATGAAGATTTTTTCCATACGGAAAGGTCTATGGGGTGATTAACGTATTTTATTAGAGATGTTTCCAAATTGATGTCATGTCTAGTATTCAAAAAATGAAAAGACACTGCTGATTTTTCTGTTTCACCATTTTTAATGTTTCTTATATGTTCTTTAGTTCTGATGTTAATATTTCTTTTTGTTTTTCCTATATAAATTTTAGGGCAAGTTTCACATTTGATCTCATAGATTCCTGGTTTTTCTTTGGTAGTGATTGAATTTTTGGGAGGGCCTTTTAACAAATTTCTGATATTAAACCTATTTTGAGGTGCAAGAGTTATGTTGTGTTTTGAGAAGATTTTTTGGAATTTGTTATAGGCTGATGGGTGGAAGGTGAATTTTTTAAAAAGTTTTTTCTCTTTTTCTCCTGTAGGTTCTAGGGTGGTGGTTTCTTTTATTTTCTTAGCTTTGTTGAGTCTGTTAACAGTTTTGTCTACTAAATTTGGGTTGAAACCGTTGGATATAGCTACTTTTTTTATGTGTAGGTATTCTTCTTGATAATCTTCTCTGTTTAGTGGAAAGTTGATCATCCGAAAGATTAAACTGTTGAAAATGGCATGTTGGTGTTGTTTTGGGTTGAAACTGTTGTTCTTAATGTAAATATCTGTGTGTGTCGGTTTCCTGTAGATACCAAAAGTGAGTTTGTTGTTCATTTTTTTGATCTTGATGTCTAAAAAGGGGAGCACACCATCCTCTTCTGTTTCACAATGTAAATTTTATAGCTGGATTTTGTATATTCAAAAGTTTAAGACCATCTTGTATGAGTTTTTTAGGTACTATTGCAAAAATGTCGTCAACATAGCGATACCACACTTTGAAATAATTTGGAAAAGCTTTTGTGATGTGTGTTTCAAAAGCATTCATGAATAAATCTGCCAAGAAGGGAGACAATTGGTTGCCCATAGCTAGGCCCGTTTTTTGTTTATAGATCTGTCCATTAAAGCTGAAAAAATTTTGATTGATACAAATTTCTGTAAGTTGTGAAAGTTCTTCTATTTCTTCAGGTGTTATTTGTATTGATTCCAGCCATTTTTTGAGAAGTGGAATGAGCTCATTGGTCGGTATACTTGGATATAAAGAAATGACGTCAAAGGAAACTAAAGCATCTGTAGAGTTGATCTTTGTGTCCTTCAGGAGATTTAACAATTCAAACGAGTTTTTGATACTTAAATTTTCAAATTTTGTGAAGGATCTGAAGATTTGAACCAGCCATTTTGATAGTTGGTAAGTGGGTGCATCAATGTTATTAATTATTGGTCTGAGGGTAATTTCAGGTTTATGTATTTTGGGTAAACCATATATGTATGGTGTTTTTGGACTGTCTATTTTATTGTTCAATTTATCTCTTTTAGTCATTATTTTACTGTTTTTAATTGCTAATTCCACAGATTTGCATGCTTTCTTTAATGGATTGTTTTCTAGTTTAACAAATTCTTTTCCGTTTAAAAGGTTGTCCATTTTTTTGCGATAGTCTTCTTCGTCCAATATTACTATTTTGTTACCCTTGTCTGCTTTTGTGTAGACTACCGGTTTTTCATTTAAATTTTTGATTAATTTTTTATATGAATATCTTTTTGAATTTGCATTTTGAATATGATCTAGAGTTTCTAAGCACTGTGTTCTGATCGTAGATTTTTTGTTATCGGGCAAATTATATATCGCTATTTCAATGTCCGCGATATAGTTTTCAATGTTTGTTGTGTAATCTACACATGTTTTTAGGCCTTTGTTTAGAAAATCTATTTCTTTCTCCGTGAAGTTGCATGTGGATAGATGTTGCGGACATACGTTTTCTAAAAAAATGTTTGAAATTCAATATAACACCCATTTTCGTCAGAAAAATTGTTAAACACAAGAATAATAGCAAACAACAAAAAGCAGCAGAAAAACGTGTAATTAAAATGGAAATAAACCACCACTACAATTCGTTACATTCCACAGAATTAAAAATATACGAACTACACTTAAAAATTTCGAAATGTATGAACCCGGTCCATGTGGTCTAACTTAGAAAATAATATGCTGTCAATTCTTAATTTGAAAATGCGTAAGAAAACAGCCATTTTAAAACAAAAATTCATGAATCTTCAAAAGAAGCAAGAACCGTATCCACATAAAAAGCAAGATTTATTCATTATTAAATTTTAGATGAGTCGCATTTTTTAACACATCTGCTTCACTTTCGTACCTATTTTGAGGACATGTTTCGCAAATCTTCGCTTGCATCTACGGCTCTTGTGCGACTGACGCTAGATCCAGCGGTGTGGGTAATTCTGGGGTTGTTGCTGCCATCTGTTGATTTAGTGATGAACTGAAAAGTGGGGTTCTCTTCTAGCGGGATTTCAAAGTTCATTAGTTGGTTTTTATGTTTTTCTATGTATATCCTCTCCCATATGACGAGTTCACTATGTTTTTGTACGTATTTTAGTAATTCTGTGCTATCTTCAATTTCATGATTTTCAGACCAGAAATGAGCTGCTATTGCGGACTTATCAATATTTTTGTATCTTAAGTGCCTGAAGTGTTCTTTCTTTCTAGTGCCTATGTTCCTTTTTGTCCTTCCTATGTACATTTTTTCACAGTCTTTACACTTAATTTTGTAAATGCCTGACTTTTCCTCTGGTTTTATCTTATCAGTATTATTACTGTGAAGTAGGTTTTTAATGTTGTAATTGTTTTTTGGTGCCAATGTTATATTGTATTTCTTGAATATTTTTTGGAACTTTTTTGTGGCCCAGGGGTGGTAAGTAAATTTAGCAAATCTAGTTTCTTGTTTTATTGGTGTGAGAGCTGTGATCTGTTTTAATTTCTTTTGAAGTTTGAATAATTTTAGTTTTTTATCTACAAGGTTTTTTCCATATCCATTTTTAATTGCAGTTTTTAAGATTTGATGGTATTCGTTTTGATATTCTTGCTGGCTGAGAGGTAGATTTACTAATCTGTGTGTCAGACTGTTGATGGTTGCATGTTTGTGTGGAATTGGGTTGAAACTATTTGCTTTGATGTAATTATCTGTGTGTGTTGCTTTTCTATGAATGCCAAATTCTAGTTTTTCATTGCCTTTTTTGATTTTAAGGTCTAAAAAAGGTAGAGTACAGTCCTCTTCAGTTTCTACTGTGAATTGTATGCTGGGTTCTTGCAGGTTGAGTAGTTTCAAAGCATCATCTATTAGTTTGTAGGGCACTATTGCAAAGATGTCGTCTACGTATCTGTACCATGTTTTAAACATATGAGGGAAGGCTTTAGTAATATGTGTTTCGAAAAAGCTCATGTATAGATTGGCCAAAAATGGTGATAGCGGGCTTCCCATAGCTAGTCCTGAAATTTGTTTGTAATATTTTCCATCGAACACAAAATAATTTTGATGTATACATAATTCAGTCATTGCCACATATTCTTCTATTGCATTGGCATCCAGGTTTATAGAATTTAGCCATTTTTTTCAGTTGAATCAAAAGTTTGTCTAATGGAATGCTAGGGAAGAGGGAGCGGACATCAAAGGATACTAAAGTGTCATGAGGTTTTAGTTTAAGATTTTGAATTTTTTCTACCAGGTCTAAAGAGTTTTTTATACTCAGAGTATGGAATTGTGGAAAGGACTGAAATTTTTTGGTTAGCCATTTTGCCAGAAGGTAAGTAGGAGTGTTTATATTATTTACAATGGGTCTCATGGGTATGTTGGGTTTGTGTATTTTAGGCAAACCATATATTCTTGCAAGGGTAGGGTTGTCTGGTTTGATAGTTTTTTGTTCTGTAGTTGTTAAAATTTTACTATTAATGATGGTTTTTTGTACATCTTTTATGCATCGGTTGAGTGGATTAGAATCTATTTCCTGGAATTCTTTTTGTTGTAGTAACTCTAACATTTTTTCTTTGTATGTAGCTGTATCTAAGATTACTATCTAAGATTTACTATCTAAGATTTATTAATCTCATGTCAAAAACCTAACAATGTAACGAATCTATCCACATGCAACTTCACGGAGAAAGAAATAGATTTTCTAAACAAAGGCCTAAAAACATGTGTAGATTACACAAAAAACATTGAAAACTATATCGCGGACATTGAAATAGCGATATATAATTTGCCCGATAACAAAAAATCTACGATCAGAACACAGTGCTTAAAACTCTAGATCATATTCAAAATGCAAATTCAAAAAGATATTCATATAAAAAATTAATCAAAAATTTAAATGAAAAACCGGTAGTCTACACAAAAGCAGACAAGGGTAACAAAATAGTAATATTGGACGAAGAAGACTATCGCAAAAAAATGGACAACCTTTTAAACGGAAAAGAATTTGTTAAACTAGAAAACAATCCATTAAAGAAAGCATGCAAATCTGTGGAATTAGCAATTAAAAACAGTAAAATAATGACTAAAAGAGATAAATTGAACAATAAAATAGACAGTCCAAAAACACCATACATATATGGTTTACCCAAAATACATAAACCTGAAATTACCCTCAGACCAATAATTAATAACATTGATGCACTCACTTACCAACTATCAAAATGGCTGGTTCAAATCTTCAGATCCTTCACAAAATTTGAAAATTTAAGTATCAAAAACTCGTTTGAATTGTTAAATCTCCTGAAGGACACAAAGATCAACTCTACAGATGCTTTAGCTTCCTTTGACGTCATTTCTTTATATCCAAGTATACCGACCAATGAGCTCATTCCACTTCTCAAAAAATGGCTGGAATCAATACAAATAACACCTGAAGAAATAGAAGAACTTTCACAACTTACAGAAATTTGTATCAATCAAAATTTTTTCAGCTTTAATGGACAGATCTATAAACAAAAAACGGGCCTAGCTATGGGCAACCAATTGTCTCCCTTCTTGGCAGATTTATTCATGAGTGCTTTTGAAACACACATCACAAAAGCTTTTCCAAATTATTTCAAAGTGTGGTATCGCTATGTTGACGACATTTTTGCAATAGTACCTAAAAAACTCATACAAGATGGTCTTAAACTTTTGAATATACAAAATCCAGCTATAAAATTTACATTGTGAAACAGAAGAGGATGGTGTGCTCCCCTTTTTAGACATCAAGATCAAAAAAATGAACAACAAACTCACTTTTGGTATCTACAGGAAACCGACACACACAGATAATTACATTAAGAACAACAGTTTCAACCCAAAACAACACCAACATGCCATTTTCAACAGTTTAATCTTTCGGATGATCAACTTTCCACTAAACAGAGAAGATTATCAAGAAGAATACCTACACATAAAAAAAGTAGCTATATCCAACGGTTTCAACCCAAATTTAGTAGACAAAACTGTTAACAGACTCAACAAAGCTAAGAAAATAAAAGAAACCACCACCCTAGAACCTACAGGAGAAAAAGAGAAAAAACTTTTTAAAAAATTCACCTTCCACCCATCAGCCTATAACAAATTCCAAAAAATCTTCTCAAAACACAACATAACTCTTGCACCTCAAAATAGGTTTAATATCAGAAATTTGTTAAAAGGCCCTCCCAAAAATTCAATCACTACCAAAGAAAAACCAGGAATCTATGAGATCAAATGTGAAACTTGCCCTAAAATTTATATAGGAAAAACAAAAAGAAATATTAACATCAGAACTAAAGAACATATGAGAAACATTAAAAATGGTGAAACAGAAAAATCAGCAGTGGCTTTTCATTTTTTGAATACTAGACATGACATCAATTTGGAAACATCTCTAATAAAATACGTTAATCACCCCATAGACCTTTCCATATGGGAAAAAATCTTCATTAACAAAAATCGTCATAGAGTCATGAATTTTGAAACTCCACCACCGGACATCTTTGACAAGTACATCACGCCATCTATTGACAATACGGAGAAAGAAGAAACCACTACAACTTGCACTAGTCGAGTATCAGCTGAGGATAGGAGCGAGAGCTCTTGAAACATGTCCTGTGAATAAACAGTGTGAGTGAAGCAATGTGTCAATATATTCTCGATTCAGTTTTGTACTATTTTGCACAGTATCTAACACTAGACGAAACTTCAAACCATTATGATGGAGAACTAACAGCCATAAAAGCAACACTGCAGAATGTCCTGTACAGACCGGACATTAAGCAAAACATAGTTATCTTAACAGATTCAAAATCGGCCATAGATGGGATTGTAAATTATAAAAACAAAACAAGAAACATCAAAGAAATAAGAAGTTTAATTAAAGCTGTTGAATCAAGAAACCATGTCACCCTGCAATGGATTCCAGCCCATGTTGGACTTTTAGGTAATGAACATGCTGACCAACTAGCAAAAAAAGGGTGCAATTCAAAATATAAAACCCATAAGACAAACTGAAATTAATAAACAATTAAACAACATTAAGCTATTGAATTTTAGATGAGTCGTATTTCTTACACATCTGCTTCACTTTCGTACCTATTTTGAGGACATGTTTCGCAAATCTTCGTTTGCATCTACGGCTCTTGTGCGACTGATGCTAGATCCAGCGGTGTGGGTAATTCTGGGGTTGTTGCTGCCATCTGTTGATTTAGTGATGAACTGAAATGTGGGATTCTCTTCTAGTGGGATTTCAAAGTTCATTAGTTGGTTTTTATGTTTTTCTATGTATATCCTCTCCCATATGACGAGTTCACTATGTTTTTGTACGTATTTTAGTAATTCTGTGCTATCTTCAATTTCATGATTTTCAGACCAGAAATGAGCTGCTATTGCGGACTTATCAATATTTTTGTATCTTAAGTGCCTGAAGTGTTCTTTCTTTCTAGTGCCTATGTTTCTTTTTGTCCTCCCTATGTAAATTTTTTCACAGTCTTTACACTTAATTTTGTAAATGCCTGACTTTTCCTCTGGTTTTATCTTATCAGTATTATTACTGTGAAGTAGGTTTTTAATGTTGTAATTGTTTTTTGGTGCCAATGTTATATTGTATTTCTTGAATATTTTTTGGAACTTTTTTGTGGCCCAGGGGTGGTAAGTAAATTTAGCAAATCTAGTTTCTTGTTTTATTGGTGTGAGAGCTGTGATCTGTTTTAATTTCTTTTGAAGTTTGAATAATTTTAGTTTTTTATCTACAAGGTTTTTTTCCATATCCATTTTTAATTGCAGTTTTTAAGATTTGATGGTATTCGTTTTGATATTCTTGCTGGCTGAGAGGTAGATTTACTAATCTGTGTGTCAGACTGTTGATGGTTGCATGTTTGTGTGGAATTGGGTTGAAACTATTTGCTTTGATGTAATTATCTGTGTGTGTTGCTTTTCTATGAATGCCAAATTCTAGTTTTTCATTGCCTTTTTTGATTTTAAGGTCTAAAAAAGGTAGAGTACAGTCCTCTTCAGTTTCTACTGTGAATTGTATGCTGGGTTCTTGCAGGTTGAGTAGTTTCAAAGCATCATCTATTAGTTTGTAGGGCACTATTGCAAAGATGTTGTCTACGTATCTGTACCATGTTTTAAACATATGAGGGAAGGCTTTAGTAATATGTGTTTCGAAAAAGCTCATGTATAGATTGGCCAAAAATGGTGATAGCGGGCTTCTCGAAACATTAAGCTACATTTTAAAAGACAGCAGAGACTTAATGAAGAAGATAAACTAAAAGACAAGGATTATAAGAACATTGGAGACAAAATTGACATACAAAAACTACCAAGAAAAACTGCAGTGGCCCTATTTAGAATGGAAACTGGCCATGACTGTCTTGCAGAACACCTTTATAAAATACACTGCATACCTACACCCAAATGTACTATCTGTAAAGAGGATGTCATCATAAGCAAACACCATTTGGACAAATGTAATGGTCTCAAAAGTGGGAACCTACAGGTTTTATATTGGGAAGCCAGGGGGAAAATGATGCAAATCAACTAATCCCCAGTGCCATTACTCAACAACAACAACTTTGTTACTCAAAGTAAACTTTACAGAAATAGTTGTTTTCACAGGAAGAAATTATCAGAAAACTAAATAACAATGTGATACTTTATTCATTGAAATACAGTCTAAATTACAAATCGTAAGTTATTGAAGTACAAAAAGCACACTTCATATATAAAGTGCACAGCCAATTCAGTCTTGTACAATTTAAAAACAATGTATCTCATTAAAAAGGTTTAACACAATATCTCTAGAAACATCTTCCACATTTAAATACAGGGTCCTTCATTTAAAACCTAATGGTGTGTCACAGCCGGCTTTGCTACTACATAAACTCAGCGCATAAAGCATGTACAACACTCTCGCCTTATATAAAATGCTGGAATTGTCGTTCACCCTCGGCTAAAGAATTATATCAGAAGAACACATTCTGATTAACTTGGGTCACTGTAATGTTTCCGATTTCATTTCTAATATTTTGTTTTAGTTCTTCCAATGTATGAGGATTTGTCTCAAACTTTGTCTTTCAGTTACCCCATACATTGTTAGATCAGGTGAGCGAGAATGCCATACACCAGCACTAATCATTCTATCTTCAAACACTTCTCTAATTTTATTTATAGGCTCCTCTACTCTATGGGTAGTAGTAGTAGTATCTTGCCAAAACCACATAATTTCTCTTCTTCTGTCGGCTCACAATAAAATGGGATCAAAATTTCATTTCGGTACTCTCTGCATCTACGAGGGTGGTCTGAAAAGTTTCTGACCTCAAGATGAAGATGGCAGTACTCATAAATAAAAGCTAGTCAATTTCATTGTTCATCTGTTGACAGTTACTTACCAAAGTTTCAGCCCTTTTGGATGCTCAGTTGTTATGTAACAGTCGTTTGAGTGACTTCATGTGAGTGTTTTTATGAAAATGGACAAAATCGAGTATCGAGCTGTCATTAAATATTTGTTTTTGAAAGGCAACATGCCTACACAAATCAAAGATGAGTTGGATTCTGTGTATGGCGACTCTACACCATCATTTACAACAGTGAAATTTTGGGCAGCTGAATTTAAACGTGGCCATAAGAGTTTGGGAGACGAATGTTCAGGACATCCAAAAACTGCAATTACCGACGAAAACATCGCCAAAGTTCACCAAATGGTGCTAGACGACCGCCGAATTAAAGTGAGAGAGATAGCAGAGGCGATGAACATGTCAAAAGAATGTGTTTGTCACATTAAATCAACATTTAAACATGAGAAAGCTGTCTGCGCACTGGGTGCCGCATTTCCTCACATTAGACCAAAACGTGTTCGAATGAACATTTCCAACGCTCTGTTGGCGCAGTTTAGGCGCAATAAATCCAAGTTTGTCACTTATTGATTACTGTAGATGAAACTTGGATACGCCATTATACGCCCGAAACAAAAATACAGTCCCAACAGTGGACTGCAAAAGGGGAACCAGCTCCAAAAAAAGCAAACACCATTTTTTTGGCCGGGAAAGTGATGGCGACTGTTTCGATTATCTTCAAAAAGGAAAAATGATTACAGAGGCATACTGCGCATCATTACTTGAAAAGCTGAAGGCAGAACGTGCGGAAAAACGGCCACATTTGCAGAAAAAGAAAATGCTATTTTGCCAAGACAACGCAACATCTCACACCTCAGCGGTTGCAATGGCGAAAATCCACGAATTACGGTTTGAACTGTTTGACCATCCACCTTACTCTTAGATCTAGCCCCAAGCGACCTTTTTTTGTTCCCTCATCTGAAAACTGCGCTCGGAGGACAAAGATTTTCGTCAAATGAAGAGACAATCACCTTTGTGAACAATTATTTTGAAGAGAAAAACGCTGAGTACTATTTGGACGAGTTACAGAGCTGGGAGCATCGCTGGGAGAAGTGTATAGAGTTACAATGAGACTATGTTGAAAAACGCCGAGTACTATTTGGACGTGTTACAGAGATGGGAGCATCACTGGGAGAAGTGTGTAGAGTTACAAGGAGACTATGTTGAAATACGCCGAGTACTATTTGGATGTGTGACAGAGATGGGGACATCGCTGAGAGAAGTGTGTAGAGTTACAAGGAGACTATGTTGAAAAACGCCGAGTACTATTTGGACGGGTTACAGAGATGGGAGCATCGCTGGGAGAAGTGTGTAGAGTTACAAGGAGACTATGTTGAAAAACGCCGAGTACTATTTGGACGTGTTACAGAGATGGGAGCATCGCTGGGAGAAGTGTGCAGAGTTACAAGGAGACTATGTTGAAAAACGCCGAGTACTATTTGGACGTGTTACAGAGATGGGAGCATCACTGGGAGAAGTGTATAGAGTTACAAGGAGACTATGTTGAAAAACGCCGAGTACTATTTGGACGTGTTACAGAGATGAGAACATCGCTGGGAGAAGTGTGTAGAGTTACAAGGAGACTATGTTGAAATACGCCGAGTACTATTTGGACGTGTTACAGAGATGGGAGCATCACTGGGAGAAGTGTGTAGAGTTACAAGGAGACTATGTTGAAAAACGCCGAGTACTATTTGGACGTGTTACAGAGATGGGAGCATCGCTGGGAGAAGTGTGCAGAGTTACAAGGAGACTATGTTGAAAAACGCCGAGTACTATTTGGACGTGTTACAGAGATGGGAGCATCACTGGGAGAAGTGTGTAGAGTTACAAGGAGACTATGTTGAAAAACGCCGAGTACTATTTGGACGTGTTACAGAGATGAGAACATCACTGGGAGAAGTGTGTAGAGTTACAAGGAGACTATGTTGAAAAACGCCGAGTACTATTTGGAAGGGTTACAGAGATGGGAGCACCGCTGGGAGAAGTGTGTAGAGTTACAAGGAGACTATGTTGAAAAACGCCGAGTACTATTTGGACGTGTTACAGAGATGGGAGCATCGCTGGGAGAAGTGTGTAGAGTTACAAGGAGACTATGTTGAAAAACGCCGAGTACTATTTGGACGTGTTACAGAGATGAGAACATCACTGGGAGAAGTGTGTAGAGTTACAAGGAGACTATGTTGAAAAATGCCGAGTACTATTTGGACGGGTTACAGAGATGGGAGCATCGCTGGGAGAAGTGTGTAGAGTTACAAGGAGACTATGTTGAAAAACGCCGAGTACTATTTGGACGTGTTACAGAGATGGGAGCATCGCTGGGAGAAGTGTGCAGAGTTACAAGGAGACTATGTTGAAAAACGCCGAGTACTATTTGGACGTGTTACAGAGATGGGAGCATCACTGGGAGAAGTGTATAGAGTTACAAGGAGACTATGTTGAAAAACGCCGAGTACTATTTGGACGTGTTACAGAGATGAGAACATCGCTGGGAGAAGTGTGTAGAGTTACAAGGAGACTATGTTGAAAAACGCCGAGTACTATTTGGACGTGTTACAGAGATGAGAACATCGCTGGGAGAAGTGTGTAGAGTTACAAGGAGACTATGTTGAAATACGCCGAGTACTATTTGGACGTGTTACAGAGATGGGAGCATCACTGGGAGAAGTGTATAGAGTTACAAGGAGACTATGCTGAAAAACGCCGAGTACTATTTGGACGTGTTACAGAGATGGGAGCATCACTGGGAGAAGTGTGTAGAGTTACAAGGAGACTATGTTGAAATACGCCGAGTACTATTTGGACGTGTTACAGAGATGAGAACATCGCTGGGAGAAGTGTGTAGAGTTACAAGGAGACTATGTTGAAAAACGCCGAGTACTATTTGGACGTGTTACAGAGATGGGAGCATCACTGGGAGAAGTGTATAGAGTTACAAGGAGACTATGTTGAAAAACGCCGAGTACTATTTGGACGTGTTACAGAGATGAGAACATCGCTGGGAGAAGTGTGTAGAGTTACAAGGAGACTATGTTGAAAAACGCCGAGTACTATTTGGACGTGTTACAGAGATGAGAACATCGCTGGGAGAAGTGTGTAGAGTTACAAGGAGACTATGTTGAAAAACGCCGAGTACTATTTGGACGTGTTACAGAGATGGGAGCATTGCTGAGAGAAGTGTGTAGAGTTACAAGGAGACTATGTTGAAAAACGCCGAGTAATATTTGGACGGGTTACAGAGATGGGAACATCGCTGGGAGAAGTGTGTAGAGTTACAAGGAGACTATGTTGAAAAACGCCAAGTACTATTTGGACGTGTTACAGAGATGGGAGCATCGCTGGGAGAAGTGTGTAGAGTTACAAGGAGACTATGTTGAAAAACGCCGAGTACTATTTGGACGTGTTACAGAGATGGGAACATCGCTGGGAGAAGTGTGTAGAGTTACAAGGAGACTATGTTGAAAAACGCCGAGTACTATTTGGACGTGTTACAGAGATGGGAGCATCGCTGGGAGAAGTGTGTAGAGTTACAAGGAGACTATGTTGAAAAACGCCGAGTACTATTTGGACGTGTTACAGAGATGGGAGCATCGCTGAGAGAAGTGTGTAGAGTTACAAGGAGACTATGTTGAAAAACGCCGAGTACTATTTGGACGTGTTACAGAGATGGGAGCATCGCTGAGAGAAGTGTGTAGAGTTACAAGGAGACTATGTTGGGGGAAAAAAAAATTCTGAAAAAATGTATCTTTATTACGTCGGAAGCTTTTCAGACCACCTATGTACAGTCTGCTCGTAGAATATTGGACTGATTTTGTGTGTAATGCTAAAGCACGCCAAACTCCCAACACTGCACATGACAGCTGTTAAATGAAGAAGCCTGTATTTGAGCATATGCATTTGCATTATATAATAGTTTGGTTTATATCAAAACGGGTAAAAGAAAATAGCTGTGATTGTAATTTTGCTTTATAGCATTTTATTTTTGTAAATAAATAGTGCAAGTTAGACTTAATTGTACCACATCAGATATTGTATATTTTATTCTGTTGATACATGGGTTGCAATAAGAGATGTACTTCAAAGTTATGAGAATACTTGACTAACAGAAAAATCAGGTTTATGGCTGTATTTCTTGTCTGGGTAATTCTAATGCTGTGAAACATTCTCATAATGTCATACAACATTTTAACGGTCTGACAATCACTTCAGCTCCTGTATACTCAAAATAATTTGTGCAAACATTTACCTTATCATGAAGTTGATAGAAAAATAAGGTTTTGTAAGGACAGTCTGGTTAAATTATCTAAAATGAAATGACAGTGGCTACAACAATGGATATGTAATAAAATTTAACTAAATAAATACAATGTTTAATGCACGAATAAGTACATTATTATCAACGGTTATAAAGACATTCCTTTCCTGTAACACAAGCACTGTTCACTTTCTACACAACTCTATCCCATCTCCATATGGTGCCATCGTCACACACACAGATCAGTACAGAGCCATCACGACTGAGACTCGTCTGACGGATTGCTGATACACATCGTGGATGTGTCAATGTGGTACAGCGTAGCTGTGATGGGTCTGACACATCCAGGTCCCAAACATAAGTACGGCCAACTTGATTACCCAATGCTAAAATCTGTAAACAGAGAAGAGAGTTTCACCATTACTTGTGTCAAGAAGAGGAAAGAGGAGTAAACTACTTTTATTTCATGAATTGTTTGTTTTGTATTTAAAACCATTGACGCTTGATAATGAGAGGTAGTCAAATTATGGAAAATTTCACTCAAAGTATAAACTTGAAAGAAGCGTAGGGACAGTGAAGCACAAATTAATACAAAAGTGAATTGAGAATATATTGACACATTGCTTCACTCACACTGTTTATTCACAGCACATGTTTCAAGAGCTCTTGCTCCTATCATCAGCTGATACTCGACTAGTGCAAGTTGTAGTGGTTTCTTCTTTCTCCGTATTGTCAATAGATGGCGTGATGTACTTGTCAAAGATGTCCGGTGGTGGAGTTTCAAAATTCATGACTCTATGACGATTTTTGTTAATGAAGATTTTTTCCCATACAGAAAGGTTTATGGGGTGATTAACATATTTTATTAGAGATGTTTCCAAATTGATGTCATGTCTAGTATTCAAAAAATGAAAAGCCACTGCTGATTTTTCTGTTTCACCATTTTTAATGTTTCTTAGATGTCTTTAGTTCTGATGTTAATATTTCTTTTTGTTTTTCCTATATAAATTTTAGGGCAAGTTTCACATTTGATCTTATAGATTCCTGGTTTTTCTTTGGTAGTGACTGGGAAGGCCTTTTAACAAATTTCTGATATTAAACACATTTACCTACACATAAAAAAAGTAGCTATATCCAACGGTTTCAACCCAAATTTAGTAGATAAAACTGTTAACAGACTCAACAAAGCTAAGAAAATAAAAGAAACCACCACCCTAGAACCTACAGGAGAAAAAGAGAAAAAACTTTTTAAAAAATTCACCTTCCACCCATCAGCCTATAACAAATTCCAAAAAATCTTCTCAAAACACAACATAACTCTTGCACCTCAAAATAGGTTTAATATCAGAAATTTGTTAAAAGGCCCTCCCAAAAATTCAATCACTACCAAAGAAAAACCAGGAATCTATGAGATCAAATGTGAAACTTGCCCTAAAATTTATATAGGAAAAACAAAAAGAAATATTAACATCAGAACTAAAGAACATATGAGAAACATTAAAAATGGTGAAACAGAAAAATCAGCAGTGGCTTTTCATTTTTTGAATACTAGACATGACATCAATTTGGAAACATCTCTAATAAAATACGTTAATCACCCCATAGACCTTTCCGTATGGGAAAAAATCTTCATTAACAAAAATCGTCATAGAGTCATGAATTTTGAAACTCCACCACCGGACATCTTTGACAAGTACATCACGCCATCTATTGACAATACGGAGAAAGAAGAAACCACTACAACTTGCACTAGTCGAGTATCAGCTGAGGATAGGAGCAAGAGCTCTTGAAACATGTCACAGTGTGAGTGAAGCAATGTGTCAATATATTCTCGATTCACTTTTGTACTATGGAAAATTTATCAAATGTTGAGCACTTTTATTGCTCAACTTAATAAATTACTGTCAGGATATGTTTCAAGGACCTGTTATCTCAAAAAGAAAGCTAACTCCTTGGCGCTACAGCCCGTGCAGGGCCTTGGTCTCCTAGACAATCTTCGCCCACTCTTCTCGGATCACAGCCTTGCATCTCCATCTTCTGACTCCCAGCCTTCTCAAGTCATCTTCCACGTTATCCAGCCATCTTGTCCTTGGTCTACCCCTCTTACGTCATCCTTCAAGTTTACTGTTAAATACTTTCTTTACAGTTCTGTTCTCTGTCATTCTTTCAACATGTCCCAGCCGTCGCAGTCTGCTGCTTTTTATTTCAGTCACAATAAGTCTTATTGTCCACGATCTCTCTGAATCAAAGCTGGCCCATTGCAAACCACTGTTCATTAAACTGAAAATAATGACAGTAATAAATGTATATATACACACCGTACTGTTATGTATAAAGAGCCGCTTAGCAGAGCTACAAAATAGCTAGATGTACACACCTATAGTACTAGATCTCGTCAAGATATTGATATTCCATATTGCAGACTGACGACAACTCAGAAAAGCTTTGAAGTGCTAGGCTCTAAAATGTACATTAAACTACCAATAACACTAAAACATAATCCTGCAACAGCGTTCAAGCAGAAATTGTATGACTGGCTTACTATCACAGGAGTACTTTGAGATGTAAGCACCCTCACTATAGCCACTTGTTGACTGATTCATTTATCTATGTTACTCTGCATATGTATACAGTGGGAACTTTTGAGGCACCTGTACAGTACAAATCGTAACTCTGACTTTGTACAATACTGTACTTTCTCTTGTACATTCTCTGTATAATTGAATAGAAACGTTCTCTATTGTAATCTTTATGTTATTCTTGTACATTCATTGCTATTAAGCTTAACTTTGTACATACTCTGTATTATAGTGTAATAATTTGTATTGTATCTTCTTGACATTGTCTATTGCTGTAAAGTTCAATGACAATGATGATGATGATGATGATGATGATAATGATAATGATAATGATAATGATAATAATAATAATAATAATAATAATAATTAATAATAATAATAATTAATAATAATAATAATAATAATAATAATAATAATAATAATTAATAATAATTAATAATAATCATAATAATAATAATTAATAATAATTAATAATAATAATAATAATAATAATAATAATAATAATAATAATAATAATTAATAATAATAATAATAATAATAATAATAATAATAATAATAATAATAATAATAATAATAATAATAATAATAATAATAATAATAATAATAATAATAATAATAATAATAATAATAATAATAATAATAATAATAATAATAATAATAATAATAATAATAATAATAATAATAATAATAATAATAATAATAATAATAATAATAATAATAATAATAATAATAATAATAATAATAATAATAATAATAATAATAATAATAATAATAATAATAATAATAATACTTTTACAAGAATTGTTGAAAACAGGCAAGTTGTCAATTATATACAATTAAAGTTGCTGGTTATTTTGATATATATACAGATATTAGAAGAAACTAAAACTTAGGTGATGTTATTCTAAATGTATAATGTCTTGTACACCTAATACAATGTCTAGGTTTTAGTCATAAGTATTGTAAAATAAGAAACTAGCACTCAAACGATAAATTCTGAAGTTGTAGTCTTAGTTAAGTTAATTAGGAGTCGATTATATGATCATGTTCCAGCATCAAAACAACAGGTCTAGTCAAAAACTAAATGTAAAAATACATGATGAAACCATTGAACAAATAGAGAAAATAAAATTTTTAGGAGTAATTATAGATGAAAACATGTCTTTCAAACATCACATTGATCATGTAAGTAATAAAATTAGTTCTTATTTATATCTTTTAAGACGCCTAAAAGAGTTCCTAGATATAGAGCATTTAAAGTCAGTTTATTATGGATTAATTTACACACATTTACAATATGGGATTGAAATCTGGGGTAGCACATGTAAGGTAAACATTAACAGGTTATTAATAATACAAAAAAAGTGTATAAGATGTATTTATAATCTAAACAACAGAGAATCCTGTAGACAAACCTTTATAGAAGCCAATATATTAACTGTTATATCGTTATTTGTATATAAAGTAATCATGTTTGTAGTAAGTAAATCACACTCTGTATATATTAAAGACAGTCATATGTATAATACTAGATTGCTAAATAATTACTATAGAGATAATATTAGTAAACGAGCCACAGAAAAGGATCCCCTTACTATGGGCAGAATACTTTATAACAGGTTACCAAGTGATATTAAAGCTCTAAGAGGCAATAAATTTCAAAAAAGACTAAAAATGTACCTAATACAGAAGTGCCTATATAGTATTGATGAAATGTAAATATTTTATGATTCTTGACGATGCTTGAAACTTGTATGAGTCTATAAGCAAATAAATTGAAATTGAAATTGAAATTGAAATTGATTAATAACACAAAACAACACTCACTTTTAAATTTTCCCGGAACCGGTTTCTGAGGTCTTCCCTCTATCTTCAGCCGGACATCGACTAGTTCTCATTGGTGTAGCTGGCAATATTTTGTCTTCGGTCTCCTCTGGTGGCGGTTCGAGGAACTTGCTGAACAAATCTTTCTGGGGGATGTCGAAATTGAATACTTTGTTCCTATTTTTTGAAATAAAGATTTGTTCCCATGTGGACAGTTCTTCTTTTCCTGTTGTATGTTTTAGTAATTTTGGTTCTGGATTTATGTTGTGGTTTTTTCCCCAAAAATGCGTGGCAACTGCTGATTTTTCTAATTGTTTGTATTTTATGTTCCTAAAGTGTTCCTTTGCTCTTGTTTCTAAATTTCTTTTCGTTTTTCCAATATAAATTTGACTACAGTCACAGCATTCAATTTGATATATACCAGATTTTTTGTTAGATGGAATGGCATCTTTGATGTTTGAGCAAATTAGGTTTTTTAAGGAGTAATGGTTCACTGGAGCTAGTTGAATGTTTTGTTTTTTGAAGACTTTTTTGAATTTATCAAAGGCCCATGGATGGTAAGTGAATTTTTTGAAGATCATTTTAGTTTCTGTAGCTGAGAGGGTTGTGGTTTCCTTTAGTAGTTTCTTCTTTTTTGCTAAGTTCACTTTTTTGTCTACTAGTGATTTGGGAAAGTCATTTTTCTGTGCTATTTCAATAATTTTGTTGTATTCTATTTTGTATTCTTCTGCTGTGAGAGGGATGTTGACCAGTCTGTGTGCTAAACTATTAAAGATTGCCTGTTTGTGGGATCTTGGATTGTAGCCATTAGCTTTTATGTAGTTGTCTGTCTGTGTTGGTTTTCTGTAAATGCCAAAGTTTATTCTATTTTTATTTCTGATTATTTTTAGATCTAAAAATGGTAAATACTCGTCTTTTTCAACTTCTACAGTGAACTTGATGCTTTCTTCTTGAATATTTAAAAGTTTTAGTGCATCACTGATGTGTTTTTTTGGCACTATGGCAAATATGTCATCTACATATCTTTGCCAGAGTTTGAACATCCATGGGAAACCTTTAGTGATCCTTATTTCTAGTGCACTCATGTACAGATCGGCCAGGAAGGGTGATAAGGGGTTTCCCATTGCTAAACCAGAAGTTTGATGGAAATATTTTGTTTGAAACTGGAAGAAATTCTGTTCTATGCATAATTTGGTAAGTTCGATGTAATCTGAAATTTCAAGTGATGACATTCCAAGTGATTTGAGCCATTTTTCTATCAATGTTGGGAGTTGTTTAACTGGTATGCTGGGAAACAGTGATTTAACGTCAAATGAGACTAGTGTGTCTTCTTCATTTAGTTCAGTATCCTTAATGTGTTCTATAAGTTCATAGGTGTTTTTGATGCTTAGCCTAAGCATCAAAAACACCTATAAACTTATAGAACACATTAAGGATACTGAACTAAATGAAGAAGACACACTAGTCTCATTTGACGTTAAATCACTGTTTCCCAGCATACCAGTTAAACAACTCCCAACATTGATAGAAAAATGGCTCAAATCACTTGGAATGTCATCACTTGAAATTTCAGATTACATCGAACTTACCAAATTATGCATAGAACAGAATTTCTTCCAGTTTCAAACAAAATATTTCCATCAAACTTCTGGTTTAGCAATGGGAAACCCCTTATCACCCTTCCTGGCCGATCTGTACATGAGTGCACTAGAAATAAGGATCACTAAAGGTTTCCCATGGATGTTCAAACTCTGGCAAAGATATGTAGATGACATATTTGCCATAGTGCCAAAAAAACACATCAGTGATGCACTAAAACTTTTAAATATTCAAGAAGAAAGCATCAAGTTCACTGTAGAAGTTGAAAAAGACGAGTATTTACCATTTTTAGATCTAAAAATAATCAGAAATAAAAATAGAATAAACTTTGGCATTTACAGAAAACCAACACAGACAGACAACTACATAAAAGCTAATGGCTACAATCCAAGATCCCACAAACAGGCAATCTTTAATAGTTTAGCACACAGACTGGTCAACATCCCTCTCACAGCATAAGAATACAAAATAGAATACAACAAAATTATTGAAATAGCACAGAAAAATGACTTTCCCAAATCACTAGTAGACAAAAAAGTGAACTTAGCAAAAAAGAAGAAACTACTAAAGGAAACCACAACCCTCTCAGCTACAGAAACTAAAATGATCTTCAAAAAATTCACTTACCATCCATGGGCCTTTGATAAATTCAAAAAAGTCTTCAAAAAACAAAACATTCAACTAGCTCCAGTGAACCATTACTCCTTAAAAAACCTAATTTGCTCAAACATCAAAGATGCCATTCCATCTAACAAAAAATCTGGTATATATCAAATTGAATGCTGTGACTGTAGTCAAATTTATATTGGAAAAACGAAAAGAAATTTAGAAACAAGAGCAAAGGAACACTTTAGGAACATAAAATACAAACAATTAGAAAAATCAGCAGTTGCCACGCATTTTTGGGAAAAAAACCACAACATAAATCCAGAACCAAAATTACTAAAACATACAACAGGAAAAGAAGAACTGTCCACATGGGAACAAATCTTTATTTCAAAAAATAGGAACAAAGTATTCAATTTCGACATCCCCCAGAAAGATTTGTTCAGCAAGTTCCTCGAACCGCCACCAGAGGAGACCGAAGACAAAATATTGCCAGCTACACCAATGAGAACTAGTCGATGTCCGGCTGAAGATAGAGGGAAGACCTCAGAAACCGGTTCCGGGAAAATTTAAAAGTGAGTGTTGTTTTGTGTTATTAATCGACTCCTAATTAACTTAATTTATACAACAACACTGTTTTCAACACTTCCATAAAAGGATTTATTGTAGTCTTAGTTTAGAAATTCATCAAGTGAATAAAAAACATTATTAATTAAATATGATTTCAAGAAAAATTTGAATTTTGTTAAGTTACTAGACACTTTAACTTCTGCTGGGAGTTTGTTATATAGCTTGGCTCCCATGTAACTAGGCAACTTGTCACACAGGTGGAGTAGCGAAATTATTCTTGTTTCTTGTGTTGCGGTTATGAATATCCGAATTTGTTTGCAATGGGATGTATTTTATCATATATAAAATTGTTTTGTAGATGTACAGGCTTGTCAGCGTCATTATCTTTTGCTGACGAAAGGCTTCCCTACATGATTCTTTAGTTTTTAAATTAGATAGATATCTAATTGCTCTTTTCTGTAAAGTAAAAATTTTGTGTAAATTTAATTTCGAAGTATTGCACCAGATCTCCAGACCATATGAGATGTGTGACTGAATGAGGGAGAAATAAATCATTCTAATAGTTGCTTCTGGGACATAGTTCTTTAGACACTTTAAAAGAAATAAATTTTTACTTAGTTTTAATGCTAATTGGTCAACATGGGGTGTAAAAGATAATTTTTTGTCCAGTGTGACCCCAAGTAGTTGTACATTGTCAACACTATTTACCAGAGTCAAAGAACACTTTAGAAACATCAGATTGAAACAAGAAGACAAGTCAGCAGTAGCATTTCATTTTTGGAATGAAAACCATGACATTGATCCAAATCCAAAATTACCAGAGTCAAAGAACACTTTAGAAACATCAGATTGAAACAAGAAGACAAGTCAGCAGTAGCATTTCATTTTTGGAATGAAAACCATGACATTGATCCAAATCCAAAATTATTAAAAGGAGTGATAAACCAAAATAGATTGACAACATGGGAGAACATATTCATCTGGAAAAATAAGGATCGCGTAATGAACTTTGAAATCCCGCCAGCAGATAATTTGACAAAAAAGTTCATAGTTCCACCACCAGAGAGAGCAGATAACAACAGTTGCCAGTTGGGAAGAGATTGAAAATGGAGGCCAGGGCCTTTGAAACTAGTCTCTCATAAATATAGGAAAAAGTAAGTGACGAGTGTCAATAAACCAACCACAAATAATTTTTATACTATTTATCAAGTTGTTGTCAATATTTAATTGTATAGGCGCATTCAGTGTCTTCGAGCCAAATGTTATGAGTTCACATTTTGATGCATTTATACTTAAGTTTAATGTAGAAAAGTACTGCAATAGTTTTGTAGTTGTTATAGATAGGGTTTCTTCTAGCATTTTGCTTGATGTATTGCTGGCTATGACAGTGGTGTCGTCTGCATATTGTATTAATTTTGTATTGTTATGTACATATTCAGCTATATCGTGTATATATAAAATAAACAAAAGAGGACCAAGGATTGATCCCTGTGGGACCCCATATGTCAGTTCCATTGTAGTTGATATAACATCGCCATTAATGGAATTCAAAACTACATATTGTTTCCTATTTGTCATATAGGATTCTATTAATTTGTATCCTAGACCTCTAATTCCCAAAATCTGCAGTTTGTTCATTAGTATACTTTTATCAACACAGTCGAAAGCTTTAGTAAGATCTAATAAGATTGCTGTTGCATATCTATCTGCATTGATGTTTTTTATAATTTCTTGAATGCATTCAATGACTGCACAGACTGTTGATCTATTTTTTACTAAACCGTTTTGGTGTTTAGGTATAAGACTGAATTTATTTAAAAAGCCCATGAATCTTTTATAGATTAATTGTTCAAGGATTTTTGAGATGGCAGGTAAGATAGATATTGGGCGGTAATTATTTACTTCCCTTTTGTCTCCTTTTTTAAAGATTGGTACTACCTTGGCGATTTTTAATTTGTCTGGGAAGATTCCAATTTCTAGACAAGAGTTTATTATATCAGCAAGGGGATTTACAATTTCCTGACTACATGTTTTCAGTAATGACATAGGAATACCATCTACACCAAGGCTGTTCTTTGCTTTTAAATGTTTTATTATACTACGGATTTCATATGCACAGGTTGAATAGAGGTAAATACTTGACTGATTTTTCGATCTCGTTTTATCGCTCACATTGTTTGGTTTCGAGTTATTGCAGTTGGTTTTATTGAGGTTATGTATATTTTTTCCAACTGAGGCAAAATGATCATTGAAAGCTGTATATAAGTTGTATATAAGTTGTGGCATTATTCCTCCACTCGCAGCAGATAGGAAGCACGCAGACAGTTTGGAAGATCCAGGTCGAGATTTGATTAAATAAGAGTCATGAGATTTGTTCTCAGGTGTGGATTTTTGGAGACAGAAATAAAATTTTATATGACTCCGATTTCGTAATATATTATTTAATTGTATAATCTGGATTACAATTCACTCGAACTTTCTTTCTTAATCAGTCACTATAGATTACCTCCAACACATAGATAAATCCTTATTCTTAAGTTAATATAATTACTATTAATTACTTAAAATTTCTCTTCTATACGTCCACTCATTACTATTACGAATACAGAATAACTCTTTTTGAAGGTTATTAATTTTCCGTTACAAAACTTTTATATTCACCGCGGCATTTTTCCATCGTCATGAAACAAGACTAAAGAATATATATCTATCTCAAGAATATTGATTTTCAGTAACTATCATTACTCCTGTATTAATTTTGTGATTGGCCGATGTACTGCTGTGTCACTACATTACGTAATACAATTATTACTATGGCCAATCACAAAATTACACATATATTTGTTTTTAATATTGTCATTACATGGCCTACTAAGTCATATCAGAAAACAATATTCATATAAACAGTTCTAACTAAAACATATTGTTACAAAGTGGAATTTAACACTGTTTCTTTATCATCCTCTGACCAGGAGATAATAAAAGAAATGTTTTGGCAGCAAAAAGCAAACATAATATAAAAGCAAGCTCAAAAATAGATGAGTGAAGCATGTAAGATTTGACTCT
Organism: Mantis religiosa; assembly: GCA_030765055.1. Classification (NCBI taxonomy): domain Eukaryota; kingdom Metazoa; phylum Arthropoda; class Insecta; order Mantodea; family Mantidae; genus Mantis; species Mantis religiosa. Next base: position 17,236,119 of record CM060957.1, read on the forward strand.
TAAGTGTGAGAGACCACTGGTCACTTACAGATTTCTTCAAGTGCCTCCTTGATTTATAGAGGACGAGTTTCAACTCTTGGGTACACCTTGCAGGTGATGCTAAGGTTAGACTGTGTTCAAAACAGCTGCAATTATTATTAACAAAATATGTGAAGTAATCATTCATCTCTCTTGTAAGAAGGTAATGAAAATGCTGGATATTCACCTTTTGCCAGAAGTCCATGGCAAATCGGACGTACCAAATTTCACATTCCCTATACTTGAAATGATGTATGATGGAGACTCTCGTCTCATTTGGTTTCAGCTCCTTATCTTCAAGACGTCCAGGCTTCCAGCACACTATACAGTTCTCACATGACTGCCAACATAACAAAATTCTCTAATGAAGACATAAACAATGTTTTAACATTTTTAAAGATAGGAGAAAGCAATGTGTAAGTTCCTTCTAATGATACAAAACAAAATCTTCACTGAAGTTAAATTTGTTAAATTCTTGATTCATTATTATACAGTCTACTTGTATTTAAGGATGTGCATCAATAACTTGATAAGAACGGAAGATACAAGGATCCCTAAAATGATACTAAAACAAGTTTGGATAGTAGGAGGAGAAGAGGAAGCCCAAAACTGAGATGGATCGATGATCTGAGAGCACTGGATGTGAGAACATGGAGAAGGAAGGCTCAGGACAAAGTTGAATGGTGGAGAGACCAAAGTCAAACTACAAGGACTGTAGAGCCATACAAAGAAGAAGGATGAATAACTTTTAAGTTCAACGATCCTCCAAAAAGGGTTTATTACGGTAGATAGGAGTTTTCTCTCAATTATATAAATTTTTATTAAAATTCATCTATAATTAATTTTTATACCATAATCAAACACTTATTAACATTAAAATATATTAAAAATATACTGGTTTGTTTTTATCATAAAAAAATTAGGTAATGATGCAGATGGGTGGCGTACAGTTAGGTTGGTACGGAATGATGTCATGAAAACAAGTTATTGCCAACTGCGGTGCTCCGACATATGCGAATACAGCGGAATGTTGCCAACACATTTTCTTTTTCTTATTATGAACTAGAAATACTTTAATGGGAATAGTGCATAGTAAGCTTTATTATTATCATCACTATTGTTGCAAACCCATTATTTACGATAGCACGCCGCAGAAAGAGATAAGGGACAGATGGTGCAGGTCGAAGGTAAACAGCTTGCCTAAGCAGATAAACATAGCACGGAGATAAAGGTCTGTGAAAATAAACAAAGATAAACGGAACATTCTGGTGACATCTTCATTGTCTTACAGAACATTTGATTTCTTGATTGTTCCAGAAGTATCTAGTAATATGACTCGTGGTATATATAAGGAAGCTGCGACTCGCCAAGGAGCAGTTGTGAAGACAGTCGTAAACAGGAGTTGTAACAAGAGTTGTTGTAAACAGTGGAAGTTGAGTAAGCTCTTTGTTGTGGTCAACAACCTTGGTAGATTGTAATTGCGTATGTGACACAATTCTGCCACTGTGAGGACTGTCCAAAGTGTATTTCTATGGAAATAAAGAAATTTTGAATTTCTGTAAATTGGACTTTTAATTCTACGAACTCACAAAGTCACACTATTATCACTGCCCGCCTCGGCAGCGTGGATAGTAGCATGTCAGCCTCACATTCAAGAGGTTCCAAGTTCAAATCTCGGTCAGGCTGAGTTACCTGGATAAGGTTTGTTCCAAGGTTTTCCCTTATCCTGAAAAACGAATGTCTGGTAACTCTAAGCTCTATGGACGCTGGGCTCATTAAGCATCACTTCATCCATTCCAATTCAACGTCCGATATGACTTAAATTTGGAGGACGTAAATTAAATAAGCTATTTTTCCTCTTCTTTTAATCATCATCATCATCATCATCATCATCTGGCAATATTTCACTGATCTTTACGTCAGTTTATTTGCATATTACAGTATCGCTGGTTTGCTTGCACAATGTTCACTATTCCAAAACTTTGTGCTAAATTCCTTTAAGATTTTAAATAATTTTGATAATAATAATAATAATGATGGTGATGGTGATGATGATGATGATGATAATGATAATGATAATGATAATGATAATGATAATAATAATAATAATAATAATAATAATAATAATAATAATAATAATAATAATAATAACAATAATAATAATAATAATAATAATAATAATAATAATAATAATAATAATAATAATAATAATAATAATAATAATAATAATAATAATAATAATAATAATAATAATAATAATAAACAACTCTGGCAATGATCCACTGATCTTTACGTCAGTTTATTTGCATATTACACTATTGCTGGTTTGTTTAGGTAATGTTGGTATTTTCTGCATCAGCATGCTGTGGAAGTTGGCAATGCTCAAGCTATGATGTCAGAGCCACGATATCCATATGCCGCCCATCTGCATGATTACCAAAAATTATACTTAGATATCAATAGTTCCTGAGAACACTCATTTACGCAGAAAATGCCTCGCCTATGTGGGCATGAGGCCAGCAGTCCGGTTGGCAGGCTCAGGCCCGCCTTGGGCTATTACGCCAGGGTTATGGTTTATGTTTAATGCTCAGAATTTGATGATAAAAATCATTCTTTTTCTTGCTCCCCATTCTTTTTCTTGACTGGATCTTCTTGATTTTTGAGAATTTCACATACAGTAATGTTCAGTGTTCAAAAATGTAGGAAATGCCATTTACACATTTACTTTGACTTGTGATGGCTGTAGGAACATCCTTCATCAGGCAAATGAAGAAAATGCTAGCTATATGCTAATGATTTACTAGGCCTGATACAATGGATTTGTAGACTGACAGGTGTGTTCCCTCCATAATGAAAGTTAAGAAGGAATGATTCAACTGACTACTTACTAAAAAGTGGTGTCCATAAGAAACAGCTGAAACTTTCAATTTAAGTAAATTGATGGAAATTAATAATTTCTTCACACTAGCCGTATATAGGCTAAGGTTTTGTATAGATAAAAGTTGATATGAAGAATTCAATGCCATAGACAGGATTTGAATCACGGATCTCCTGGTTTCTGTCCAGTCACTCTTACCTATTGAGCTACCATGGCCAACGTGCCATCCACACATTAAATACTCCAACTGACTCATATTTTCCTGGTAAACCACTAGGGACTCTTATATTCGGGATACACCGTTTGTGGCAACTTACTACCGTAAGTACTTGAGTCCCAGGCTTCATCATTTAACTCTTATTATTTTAGCTAATTGATGGAAATTAATCATTTCTTCATACTAGCCATATATAGGCTAAGATTTTTTATGGATAGAGTTCAACATGAAAAATACAATGCCATGGCCAGGATTTGAACCACAGATCTCCTGGTTTCCATCCAGTCTCTCTAACCCATTGAGCTACCATGGCCAATGTGCCGTCCTGACATTAAATTCTACATTTGACTCGTATATTTCCCCAGTAAACCACTAAGGGCTCTTGCAACCGAGATACACCAACAGTATATCACAAATGGTGTGAACACCCTAGTGGTTTATTGGGGAAATATATGAGTCAAATGGAGAATTTTATGTCAGGACGGCACATTGGCCATGGTAGTTCAATGGATTAGAGCGACTGGATGGAAACCAGGGGATCCGTGGTTCAAATCACTGCCTGGCATTCAATTTTTCATGTTGACTCTATCCATTCCATCAATTAACTTAAATAATAAGAGTTTAATGATGAAGCCTGGGATTCAAGTACTTGCAATAGTAATTTGCCACAAGCTGTGTATCTCGAATACAAGAGCCCCTAGTGGTTTACCAGGAAAATATGAGTCGATTGGAGAATTTAATGTCAGGACGGCACGTAGGCCATGGGCGCTCAATGGGTAAGAGCGACAGGGCGGAAACCAGGAGATCCATGGTTCAAATCCCGGCCATGGCACTAAATTTATCATGTCGACTATCTATTGCTTAGTAAGGTTTATCTCTCCTTATATAAAGCAGTCTGAAGTAATAATCCCCTATTTGGATCTGCACCATTTGTAAACATTTTTTAAAACTTTTGTTTTCATTTATTTTTCATGTTTAGACACTAAAAGAACAGCATACCTTAGATAGTACAAAATCTCCAAGCCACCTCACACAGTCCACATAATTCCGATGTATATCTCTTGTAGAGAAATCTGGAAAATGCTCTTTGAGTGTGTCAAAAGGCCTCTGACTGCGAAGACTGTTGAACTGGTATGATGCACCAATAGCTTCACGTATATGTTTCTTGTCAAGACGCCACAGTTTCAGCGAGTGATCCATGCCACACGACATGATGCGCTTGCCTTGAAGATCAAAGTCCTAAAACATAACAAGATCCCAGTATAAGATTATTTATCAAAACGACACAGATTTTCAGTAAACGTTAAAAGATTATCATATTATATAGAATGCCCACTAAGCACATGCTCAAGCATTTACTCTGTGATAGTCCATAGACAACTAAATTAAAAAAAGCTGATGCATTATACAAATTTATCTACTTCTAAGCAGAGAAAATATTTCATTCCAGTAAGACATCGGATACTGAGGTTTTCTTTCAAAAATAAGTTTTGATGTTCCATGAACCCAAAAAGAAAGCAATTTTAGAGAAAACTGTACACAAGTGCAGCGTTAGCTCAAAGATGAGTTAAATGAAATGACAATTAAATATGACACTTGACTGTCTTCTAAAGATGTGATAATCCCCCTAATCCAAACTACTCCTACGTGAAAGCATCTTCGTTAACTTTTATTTTCTCAAAAATGCCTCAAAAAATTTAATTAAAATACTGTAAAAGATTAATTGGAAATTAACTGTTCTTCCACACTAGCTGTCTGTAGGGCAAGGTTTGGATAGGTAGAGTCAGAATGAAAATTTCAATGCCATAGCTGGGATTTGAACCACAGATCTCCTGGTCTCTGTCAGTTGCTCTTAACAATTAAGCCATGATAGCTCAATAAATATGAGGTGTGTTCAAGTTATAACAGGTCCTACTTTTTGTTTTTCAGGACTGGGACCAGATAGGAACTTCTGGTTCCTTTTTAAAATACACGTGGGCTCTTTGTGAATGCGTGACAGAGATAGCAGCACTGTACAGTGCATAGAACTCTAATGGCAGCGACGAGAGTTAGGACTGTTTTTGATATTTAAAATGGCGACGTTTTCATTGCAAGAACAGCGTGCAATCATTCGTTTTCTCCATTTTCGTGGTGACATATATTGAAATTCATTGACAGTTGAGTGAGGGATGTAGTGATGGTACCACAGATGTGTCTGTGTGTTCCTGGGTGCGACAGTTCATTGAAGGCAGAATACTTTTCACATTTTCAGATCATGCTGGATTGTGTGCACAGATCCCATGGAAATGCCAATTTTGGAGGCAATGTCTGCAACGCTCAATCGGCGATCCTCCAAAACTACGTTCTCCACTTGCTGGATCCTGTCGTCAGACCGGCTGATGCGAGGTCGTGATTCTTGGTTTGTCACATGATGTTCTGCCTTCATTGAACTGTCGCACTCAGGAATGCACATTAGACACATCCATGATACCATCACCACATCTCTCACTTAACTGACGATAAATTACAATAGGTGTCACATCACGAAAATAGAGAAAACGAATGATTACACGCTGTCCTTGCAATAAAAACATTGCCATGATAAGTATCAAAAGCAGTCCTTACTCTCATCACTACCAGAGTTCTATGGACTGTACAGTGCTGCCATCTCTTTCATGCATTCACAAAGTGTCCACATGTATTTTAAAGAAAAAACAGAAGTTTCTATCTGGTCTCAGTCCTGAAAAAAAAAAGGGAGTTATTAGAACTTGAACGTACCTCGCATATGTAGCACTGAAATATGTAGTTACATATAATGTGTGTTCTAGTAATCACTAAATTAGTAAATGCCTTGTAACGTACTTTATTGTGAACAGTTCCAAACTTAATTTTGTTATATTAATGCTCAATTTTCTTTTACTAACATAAATAGAATACTAACTGCACTAAGGACTTCATCCCTATGTCCATCCACTCCACCAAATATTGCTAAGCACACATCAGTTTTGATATTCCACAGTCGGAGGGCATAGTCTTTGGACACAGACAGCAATAGATTGGGATCACAAGGATGAAACTTCAGCTCGTTTATTGCATGGCCGTGACCTGAAAACAAAGAGAAACTCACTTTAAATGCAAACTTGTAACAAAATTTATTGCAGATAATCCAAAAGGCTACACCAGAGGTATTCAAAGAGAATCTAGAACCTCAACATAAGTGATATTTGCTTTATGTTTCAGACCAGGCAAGAACCTACTGCTTACCAATACTTTCTAGAGTAAATTTTAGTTTGAGTATTGACTGAGATTCCAAAAAATATACAATTAAACATAATCAGTCACCTAAAACTTCCACCACAAATATACAAATTTAAAATTGGCTTCCAAAGGCATTAAAAGGCTCATCAAAATAGAGATATGATACACTAAAAACTGTGAGCAAGTATGATTTTCAGCATTAGTGGCCATGTGCACCAATCTCATTAAATAAACCTTTTAGAGACATTTTAAAGACAAGTTGCCACAAATGTGTATGTTGAATATGAGAACTCAAAGTGGTTTATTGGGAAAATCTAATGAGTCAATTGGAGAGTATGTTGTCACATCAGCAGGTTGGCCATGATAGCTCAAGGGGTTAGAGCGACTGAACAGAAACCAGGAGATCTGTGGTTCAGATCCAGGCCGTGGCATTGAATTTTTCAGTTGACTGTAATTAATTAAAATATCCATATACAGGAGTTGTATTTAAAAGGATTAATTCTGAATTGATTAATTTCTCAATACAAACTTAACCTTTACTATTTCTATATACTTCACCATTTTCTTCTCCAGGTGACTGAATCCTTATGTGGATGCAATTTATGGAAACCTATAATTGCACTAAAGTTATCCCCTTACCTCAGCATTACTTGCTGGAAATCCCATATATTTCCATCCAAGATAGGCTATGCACACGACACACTGTTAGTATATTACATGCACCCGTTGCATAAAACCTTAAAGTGATTTTACACAAATATAACTATTTGTAACAAAAACTTCACTTATCTTAAGAAAATGATGTCAATTTTTCTTATTAATTGAGATTGATTTCATGAACATTTGCCTGCATCGCCACAGAACACACTTCGTTGTTAAGGATACAGGTTACTATGTTTTTTCAGTATTACCAAAATCTGAAAACGAAACAAACCTAAAAACAGAATCAAATGCTGGTATTCCAAAATTCACTACACGATGTTTATTTTTTAAAATAAATATCTTTTTCCAAACCATTAAATCTATCGGGACATTTAATTGTTTTAATAATTTAACTTCAGGATTTATTTCATGGTTAAATGACCAAAAATGATAGAGTGATACTGGCTAATTTCTGTTTGTCAGGAATTGTAACCTGTCACCACAATACACTAACCACCATACTACCTCTTTGGATATATATAAACTTGAGGGTATCTACCAGGGCAGATCCTCACAGAGTGAAGACTGCCCCCCCCCCTTCTGACGACCAGGGAGTTGCCGAGCTGTCCCAAAAGTGCGCCCAGCGTCTCCGTGGGGCTTTCCATAGGGCAAGACCTAGAGACTAACAAGCCCCCCTATCTGGTCCTATGGACTCAAGACGGGATGGAAGCGGATACGCCACTTATGTGCGCCAACTCCAAAATGGGAAGGCTACCGATATGACCTCGGTGGGGCCGCCTGGTGATCTAGCACACCTTCTACTAGCTATGCTGGCTAGTACACAGGAATATTAATGGCTTCCCTCAACCCTGTCCCGAGATGTACCCGATCTCCTACAGATATCGGGAACCACCGCCCCCTCGAGTCCAACCATACCGAACAACTCCCAATCAGGGAATATTCGGCCTGAGGTTCCTCTAGTAACTTCAGAGGTACAAGCTTCAAGCTTGTAACAACAAGCTTCAAGATGGCGGCAGTTCCGGTGTTGACGAGAAGGCGCAAAAAATTTTGAAAAATAATGAGAAAACAATGGAAAATCAAGGAAAGGATAGTGATACAGTGTACAAAAAGGGGAAATATGCCATGGGAAATGAAGATAGAAACTGTTTAAATGTAGAACCCAAGAAAAGCGATAGGCCAAAATTGCCAACACAGAAGACCAGAGAAGAAGAAATGATTGCGATGCTACACATGGTAATTGATATCCTAAATAGGGATTTAAAAAAACCTGCTGAAGAAATCAACCTGCTGAAACAAGCAAATCAAGAACTTAAATCAAATCTACAGCTCGTAAACAAAGAAAAACCATTTTCTACAGTGCTAAAAAAGACCCCAATCAGGAAATGCACAAGCACGCAAGGCATCGTTACTTCAAATCGTTTCGAGATTCTCAGCAACCAAGAAAACAAAACAGCTCCAGATGTAAAAGGTCATGCTGAAACCCAAAGACTTTTCAAATCACGCTACAAGATAGTAAACAAACCACAGATGAAACAGGAAAGGCACGGAGAAGAAACAAACAACGAAAAGAAGAAAGAAGCAAAGAAGGTTATAGTGTATGGTGATTCCATAAAAAAAGATGTAGTGATAAAAAGTGAAATGGTGTATGTAAATGTACTTAGGGGGATGAAAGCGCAGTATCTGCCAAATGTTTTGGAGAAAGCAGCTGGTGCAAAAGAAGCCAAAGTAGTGGTGCTGCATGTTGGCACAAACAACATTTCAAGAAACAACAATGCAGATGAAGTGATGGAGGAGGTGTACTCAATGATTAGGGCTGCTAAAAAGTGCTTTCCGGTGGCAAGAATTGTAGTAAACAGTATTGCAAGAAGAAGAGACGTGAATTTTGAACACATAAAGGCTATAAATACAGGTATTCAATGGGCTTGTGAAGCATTGAAGGCAATTTTTGTTGATATAAATTGTTTTTTGGATAATGTATAGGAAAAGATAGGTTACATCTAAATAGAAAGGGAGCTTTTTCTTGTGCAAGGCAATTGAAAAAATTGTAAGCATTTGCATGGGACAGGGAAACTAATAAAGATAGCAGATGTTGCTAAAGAAACAAAAAATCATAGTGCAAATTCAGAGGACATACAAAATAGCATGACAGACACAGGGAGACAGTAGAATATGATACTGAAAAAAGCATAAGAAAACAAATCAACAAAAGTGGGGGGGGGGGGGGGGGAATTAATGTTATTTCACCAAAATGTACAATACATTAGCAATAAGAGGTAAATGAGAGCACACCAGATATCATGGTCTTAACAGAGCATGGCCTAAAAATGGAAGAGGTGCTAGCAAATAATTATCAAGGTTATGTACTAGGGGCTCATTACTGCAGGCAAGGTTATCTATTTATGTTGAAAACAATATAAAGTTTAAGGAGATAAATTGCAGTATTTTTGCTGTAGATAAACATTGCGAGGTGGCTGCAATTGAGATAATTAAAAGAGAAAGTAATATAATAGTTATTGGGGTATATAGATCCCCATCAGGAGATAGAGAAATATTTTTCAATAATTTAGAAAATTTATTAAATCTATTACAAAAAAATAATAAGTTAATAATAATGGGAGATCTAAATATCGACATGCTTAAAAATAACAAAGAAAAAGGCACAATGACTGAACTACTAGACAGACAGAATTTATCAACGGGAATAGATAAACCCACTAGAGTAACTAAGACTTCGCAATCCTGCATCGACAATGTTTTCACAAATTTTCCAAAATTGAAATGGGAAGCATCGGTAATAAAAACAGGGATAGGAGATCACTATGGGCAAATATTAAAAATTAACACACAGAAAGAAAAAATAGAAAATATTTTTATATATAAAAGACAAGTAGATAATAAAAGCATAAAAATATTAAAAGATTATTTGAAACAAACAAATTGGAATAGGGTATATGAACGTAAAAACAAACGAAAAATATGATATATTCAATAAAATAATAAAGTAGGGTTTAGACACTGAAATCCCATTGACAAGGATTAAAATGAGCGCAGGCGGAAAAAATAAAAAACCGGAACCCTGGATGACAACAGGTATAAAAATATCCCTCAAACAAATGCACTTTCTAAACTCAATAAAAACACCACATATGAATGAAAGATCATTAAAATATATAAATGACTATAATGTAATAACAAAGAGAGTTATAGAAAATGCAAAAATAAATTACAATAGAGAAATAGTTGAAAGATCAGAAAATAAAACAAAAGCAATATGGAATATTGTAAACAGAGTCCATAAGAATAATAACAGTAAACAAATTGAAAACATAAAAATAAAGCATAATGATATAGTAATTGAAAGTCCAAAAGAGATTTGTAATATATTTAATAACCACTATTTAAACATAGTTAAAAGAGTCAAAACCATAAATACTTCTTCACAGGACAAAAACTTAAATCACACAGAAAACACAGCTAAAGTCAATGGCAATTTTTGAGATAGCTAAAGACGATGTAATAAAAGAAATAGATAAGTAAAAATTTTAAAAATCTAGCGGCTTGCATGAAATCTCGAACAAAATTGTCAAAGCTATAGAGCTCGAAACGGCAGAGGTATTGAGCCATATTATAAATGCGTCTTTGACACAGGGAATTTTTCCAGATACACTAAAAAAAGTTATTGTAAGACCAATATACAAACAGAAAGGTGGAAATTTAAAAAAGGAAAATTATAGACCGATTACACTATGTGGTAGTTACTCGAAGATCATAGAAGGGGTATTTTTAGAACAATTACAATCTTACTTTAAAAAACTGAACATTATAGCGGAGAACAATATGGATTTCAAAACACAAATCCACAATACAAGTGATAGATAAAGTGAATAGCACAATAATAAATTCCTTAAATAAAAGAGAAATAGTTATTGCAGTGTTCATAGATCTAAGTAAAGCTTTTGATTGCGTTAACTTAGAACTACTAATAGAAAAACTAAACAGATATGGGGTACGAGGAATTGCACAAGATTGGGTTGAATCTTATCTAAAAAAGCGAATGCAATGGGTGGAAGTAAATTTTAAGAACACAAAGGGAGAAATTGAAAATATTAAGGCAGACTGGGGATATGTAACATCAGGTATACCTCAAGGTTGAAAATTGGGACCATTTTTATTTTTACTTTATATAAATGACCTTTTTGAGTTGATAAGTAAGCATGGTGGTACTGTAATAGGATATGCAGATGATATAACCATAATAATAAATGAATCTACAGAAAGAGAAGTGGAAGATGAAGCAAAGGAAATCCTAAAAATAGTAAAACAATATTTCTTAAACTTAGATCTAATGATAAATTTAAATAAGACATGCTGGATAAAGTTCGATCTCAAGAAGTGTTCAACGAATATAAAAATTACTGTTGATGGTGAAAGTATTCCAAAAACATACCAAACAATTTTTGGGGGTAGTAACTGATAAACACCTAGGGTGGAAGCAACACATAGAACATATAATAAAAAAACTAAATAAAGGTATATACATAATGAAACAAGTTAGACGAACTATGGATAATAAAACCTTAAAACAAGTGTATTATGCATTTATCTATTCACATATAAAATATGGGATATCTTTATGGGGTAATATAAATGCAAAAGAGGTGTTAAAAATTTTCAGATTACAAAAGAGAGCTATCCGAATAATTGAAAATGTGGAGAGAAGATCTAGCTGTAGGCAGATATTTAAGAAGCATAATATTTTAACTGTTCCATGTATATACATATATGAAAGCATTAAATATGTAATAGAAAGGGATACATGTAAAAAGAACTGTAATGTACACTCATATAATGTAAGAAATAAAGCTGACTATTTTAGGACCACACTAAGGGGAACACTAAACAACAGATCATTAGAAAGTATCGGAAAAGACATGTATCATAGATTGCCAGGTAAAATAAAGAATGCTAAACTATGTAATATTAAGAATATAAAAAGGTATTTGTCAGAACAAGCTTTTTTATACTGTGGAAGAGTACAAAGCAAAAAATGGAAAATAAACAATGTACATTTTAGTTTCTAAGTAATGTATATAGTAGACTTTTAGGTATACTTTTTATGTTTTCTTATAAAATGGCGTATCCTCTGTATGAAATATAAGGGATGAATAAATTGAATTGAATTGAAAAAGGGCCCGCAGCGCCCGCACCATGGCAGCTGAAGGGGACGGATCCCCTCTCTTACGGGATACCTCTTTGGATAATCTGAACCTTTTTTGGAATTTCCTCTTGTTCAGATCTTCAAAAGGATTTCCTCTATCAAGTATAGCAGGCATGTGATTGTCATCACCACGAATGAATGGCGTTATAACAACTCATCTTTGAAATTGTCACATTCCATACTCACCATTTTATAATTGCAAGCCAAGATAATTGACAATCGGTTGTTCATGGTCAGTCAGAGTTAAATGGCAGTGAAAACTTGAACGTTTACCATCGTCGACACACTATAAATGACTGGTCATCACAGTGAAGTCATTTTATCACCATAAAATATTGATTAAGTATGGTGCACATCGCCACAGGTGACTCATCCAATACTCCAATAAGGGATAAATGATAAAAAATAAATAATATTTCAAGTTCTGTAAATGCCTTTCTATACATATGAAGTGGGTTGCTGAGACTGTTATGACATGGACTCGTGAAGGGAGGTATGCCATTCAAACCCTATCAGGATGGTCCTTTCTAAATCTTCCATGATTTTCTTAATCCTCATTAAATGACAAATGCCAAAAAGTCATTCTTAAACTTAAGAATACAATGCTTCTTTTCCATTTCATATACTGCTATATGTGGTTCAACACTTACCTATGTAATGCCTGATGCATGCCATAACTGCTGGACTGAATATCCGTATGATACCCCTTGAACCTGCAGCAGCCAACAAGGGCTTGCCGGTGTCCTCATCAAATGACCAAGCACATGTGTAATAGTTCTCCTCCGACTAACAGATCATTAAGGAAAGTAGCTGCAACATCACCCTATTTCTTTATATCAATAATATTCATAAAATTCTTATTTCCTGCTATGTCTACAATTAACTGGTCTAGTTATTCAATAATATAAAGTTTTGAAACATAAAATAACCTGAAATAGACACTTATAAGAAGAAAGAACAAAGTAATGTCCCTTTTAGGACATAGGGATCCTTGTAATACGTTCTCAAAGCAAAAGCCCTTTCTCAGTCATTAACCAATACTGTCTAAAGAACATCAGCCATTTGACTGAATGTCAAGAAGATAGAGGGAAGCCCTCAGAAACCGGTTCCGGGAAAATTTAAAAGTGAGTGTTGTTTTGTGTTATTAATCGACTCCCAATTAACTTAAGTCAAGACATTGTTTACATAAACTATCTGATACAAACAAAGGACTGATGAAACGTGAATTTAAAATCATAGGAAGATCAAAACCAAATATATAAATTTCTTAAATTTAAAGGGAGTCGATTAATGACACTAAACAACACTATGTTCACCAACATACAAACTTGCAAAGTGGCTAATAAACAAATTCAACTCATTTCCAAAATTTCATAGCCTAAGCATAAAAAACACCTAAGAACTTATAGAACACATTAAGGATACTGAACTAGTCTCGTTTGATGTTAAATCACCGTTTCCCAGCATACCAGTTAATCAACTCCCACCGTTGATAGAAAAATGGCTCAAATCACTTGGAATGGCATCACCTGAAATTTCAGATTACATCGAACTAACCAAATTATGCATAGAACAAAATTTCTTACAGTTTCAAACAAAATATTTCCACCAAACTTCAGGTTTAGCAATGGGAAACCCCCTATCACCCTTCCTGGCCGATCTGTACATGAGTGCATTAGAAATAAGGATCACCAAAGGTTTCCCTTGAATGTTCAAACTCTGGCAACAATATGTAGATGACATCTTTGCAATAGTACCAAGAAAAAAGCATCAAAAGCATCAAGTTCACTGTAGAAATAGAAAAAGACGAGTATTTACCATTTTTGGATCTAAAAATAATGAGAAATAAAAACAGACTAAACTTTGGCATTTACAGAAAACCAACACAGACAGACAACTACATGAAAGCTAATGGCTACAACCCAAGATTCCACAAACAGGCAATCTTCAATTGTTTAGCACACAGACTGGTCAATATCCCTCTCACAGCAGAAGAATACAACAAAATTATTGAAATAGCAGAAAAAAATTGCTTTCCCAAATCAATAGTAGACAAAAAAGTGAACTTAGCAAAAAAGAAGCTAATAACGGAAACCACAACCATCTCAGCTACAGAAACTAATAATAATAATCTTCAAAAAATTCACTTACCATACCATACTAGCACCAGTCAACCATTTCTCCTTAAAAAACCTAATTTGCTCAAACATCAAAGATGTCATTCCATCTAACAAAAAATTTGGTATATATCAAATTGAATGCAGTGACTGTAGTCCAATTTATATTGGAAAAACCAAAAGAAATTTAGAAACAAGAGCAAAGGAACACATTAAGAACATAAAATATAAACAATTAGCAAAATCAACAGTTGCCACGCAGTTTTGGAAAAAAAAAAAAAAAAAAATACCACAATATAAATCCAGAACCAAAACTATTTAAACATATTCAGGAAAACAAGAACTGTCCACATGGGAACAAAACTTCATTTCAAAAAATAGAAACAAAGTATTCAATTTCGACATCCCCCAAAAAGATTTGTTCAGCAAGTTCCTCGAACCGCCACCAGAGGAGACCTATGACAAAATACCACCAGCTACACCACTGAGAACCAGTTGATATCAGGTTGATGATGGAGGCAAAATCTCTGAAACATGTTCCAGGAAAATTTAAAACTAAGTGTTGTTTAGTGTCATAAATCGACTCCCTTTAAATTTAATTTATTACAACACAGTTTTCAACACTTCCAAGAAAGGAAATATAAATTTCTGTTCTCAATGGGTAGTGACTTTAGGCCTAGTCTGTATTTAGTAGGGTCATTAGTTGTATCAGTGAAATGCGGGAACCATGGTACTACTGCATGACAAGCTCATATGTTGACAGAGTTAATAAGTGGGCAGTGTGTCATAACTGATAACATACAGTACGTGCAAGATATGTTGAGCGCTGGATTTACGGTGTGGTGCAGGCAGAGGGGAAGAAGCAAGAGCTAATGCTCTTTTCTTTCTGCAGTGTGGTCAACCTTGAAAAACACAGTTCAGCAAAATAGCGTGTAAGATAAGCGAAGACATCACAAGTAACGTTGCATCCTCTGAAAACATTCCTTAGTTTTGGCCACACCAGCTCAATTGCATTCAGATCACAGTTATACGGAGGTAGACGAATAATAATGTGTCCCCTTTCGAGAGCCACAACATCCACAAATGTTCATACAAATATAAATCATTTTCAAGTAAATGCTGATGTACCACACTCGTAACAAGGATAAACTGGCAATTCCAGTGCACCAAATGAGCCTTTATGAAGGAAGCTTTAACTACAAAGTGATAATGTTATATAATAAACTTCCAAATTCATTTAAACAAGCTGCATCATAAAACACTTTAAGAATAAGGTTCAGAAACTTTTGCATGCACACAGTTTTTATACGGTTAATGAATTTTAGGAACTATAACCATGTAAATGAGCACTGGGAGCATAGTACATTCACAAACCTGTAATATTTATATTATGACATTTCTTGTAGTAAATTAGTCTATGCAAATACCACATGAAACCATAGAAAATCTGCTTACTGTGTATATTGTATGTAATCAATTTGACTTTATGTATATACTGTATTTATACATTTTGACATGTCTCATAACATGTATATGTTACCAAGGACGAACTAAAACTCTAATTTTAACATACGATTGTTGTAAACTGGTTAGCTAATTAACCTCGAAATTGATCAAAATGAAATATGGCGGACATGATAAAGCTTAGCGTATTAGCCACTAGATGTCAGTGTATAGCAAATTACAAATTTCAAAGTAGTCATCTATGTTTACAGAGTTAAACGAAACTTACTGAATGAGGACTTGGAACCCGATCGCTCTTCTTATCGCGTGCATATAGTACATTTATTTTGTCCTAATGATAAATTTGTTTCTTGAATTGTAAACATATCAATATTATGACCATGTATAATTTTAGTCAGTTCATATTTCTTTGCTTGTGATAATCCACCTGTATTCAACTGTACAATTTTTAATTGGTTATGAATATTCTGTTGTTTTCCTTGAAAAAAGGTCTCCACCCGGAAATCCGAATTGCGTCCTTTCTATACACTTAAAGAAGATATGGATGGAAACCACCTACTCCGCTGTCCAACCTTTAATCAAAGTACCAACGTAACATCAAAATACTGGAGTGTAAGAGAGTTGCCTTCATTGCCAAATGCTTAATATTATTTACCAACCAACATTTAGTTTGTAATACTTAGTTAAAGGATACATCAGGGTCTGCATAACATTCTAGACGTTTGAGGCCACCACCTTCTGGACATTCATAAATTGACACTCTATTGCTACCGACAGCTGCAAATATCAGTGGTTGTCCCTTCTTTAAGTGATGGTTGAACTGCGCTCCAAACAGCGGCTGCCGATGATCTTCTTTTGCACTCGTGCTGAAATAAAAAATGACATCATAAAAAGTGTTGTTAATGCAAAAATGCTTTAAAAAAATTCCTGTCATGGATTCATGCTATTGCAATACAAAACTGATATAACCTGTCCTATTCATTTTGCTGGAAATGAATACTTAAGATGGCATATGTGAGCTACTTTACTGTCACTAATAAATTGGGAAACATTTCAAGATCTCAAATGCTTACATCATCAATCTGATACCGGTTTTCTGACAATCTCAGCAAGAAAAACCCTGAAAACAACATTCTCCAACACATGACACCATGCTCCAGCAGTCAGCATCAGGCTGATGGAAGCAACTGAGCTCTCAAAATATGTCGCATCTTACAAACATGTAAGTGACAATGTCAATAAAGTAACTCCATTATTTTAGTTAATTGATGGAAATTAATCATTTCTTCACACTAGCTGTATATAGGCTAAGGTTTTTGATGGATTGAGTCAACATGAAAAATTCAATGCCATGGCCGGGACTTGAACCACAGATCTCCTGGTATCCGTCCAGTCGCTCTAACCCATTGAGCTATCATGGCCAATGTGCCGTCCTGACATTAAATTATCCATTTGACTCATATATTTCCCCGGTAAACCACTAGGGGCTCTTGCATTCGAGATACATAGTTTGTGGCGACTTACTATCGTAAGTGCATGAGTCCCAGGCTTCATCATCCCAGGCTTCATCATATACGGCTAGTGTGAAGAAATGATTAATTTCCATCAATTATTATTTATTAATAATTTATTAATATAATTAATTTATTAATAATTTATTATTATTCAATTTCGACATCTCCCAGAAAGATTTGTTCAGCAAGTTCCTCGAACTGCCACCAGAGGAGACTGATGACAAAATATTGCCAGCTACACCAAGGAGAACCAATCAATGTCTGGCTGATGATAGAGGGAAGGCCTCTGAAACTAGTTCCGGGAAAATTTAAAAGTAAATGTTGTTTAGTGTCATTAATCGACTCCCAATAAATTTAATTTATACAACACTGTTTTCAACACTTCCATGAAAGGATTCCACCAATTAACTAAAATAATAAGAGTTACAAATGAAGTCACCACAAATGGTCTCGGATGCGAGAGCCCCTAGTGGTTTACCGGAGTCAAATGGAGAATTTAATATCAGGACGGCCCGTTGGCCATGGTAGCTCAATGGGTTAGAGCGACTGGACGGAAACCAGGAGATCTGTGGTTCAAATTCCAGCCATGGCATTGAATTTTTCATGTTGACTCTATCCATCAAAGTAGCTTTTGTTTGCTATGGTAGCTCAATGGGCAAGAGAGACTGGATGGAAACCAGGAGATCTGTGGTTCAAATCCTGGCCATGGCATTGAATTTAGCAATCTGGGATCTCTTATTTAAAAGCTAATATTTGCTTGTTCTTGCAAATTTGAGGAGTTGGTTGTGTAACAATGTCCCCTACACTTTGAATCCAAGTTCAGATGAAGGAAACTGAAGTATAAGTGAAACAAATATATTAAAAAATTGCAAATTTATGCAAACTGGTGGCAAACTTACATGAATTTGTACTGTAGTTTCATTGTCAAGTTCTTCTAACTTCCTACAGCTGCTTGCTGCTGACTACCTGGAAAAAATGAAAACAGTAAATACGTTTCCATATAAGCAACACCTTTTAACAAATTGGCAACTTCTTGATCTGGAAGATCCATGGTTCAACGGGCCCAAATGACCTTGTTGTCGACGGGCCCTAAAACACCACACACTCACTCACACTCCATGGTTCAAATCCCAGCTATGGCATGAATTTTTCAATATGACTAACTATCCAAATCATCGCCTACACATGGCTGGCATGGAAGAATGATTTTTCCATCAATTTACCTAATAGTAGTAACTAAGAAGAATGGGACTTAAGTACTATCAGCATAGTAAGTCGCCACAAAAGGTCTTTATCTCATTGTATATTAGAGCCCCTAGATATTTGCCAGGAAACATACGAGTCAGCTGAAGAATTTAATATCATGCTGGCTTGTTGGCCATGGTAGCTCAATGGTTAAGAGCAACTGCACGGATACCAGGAGATCCATAGTTCAAACCCGGTTAAGGCATTATTGAATTTTTCAATCTGACTCTACCTTCACTGAATAGATTTCTTTCTGGGGTTTTCCCTTATCCTGCAAGATGAATGTCTAGTAACTCTAAGCTCTATGTACCCTGTACTCATTTGAAATTCATTTCATTCATCGTCCGATATGACTTAACGTTGGAGGCTTTCCCTTATCCTGAAAGATGAATGTGTGGTATCTCTAAGCTCTATGTACCCTGTACTCATTTGAATACCATTTCATTCATCATCCGATATATATATATATATATATGGCCGCGCCGTGGCTCAGTGGTTAGACTGCTTGGCTCTCAGCAAGACGGCCCGAGTTCGATCCCGGGTGACCGCAAAGTGAGATTTGTGGTGGACAACACGGCACTGGGGCGGGTTTTCTCCGGGATCTCCGGTTTCCCCCGCCATCATTCCACCGGTGCTGCATCTTCATCTCATGTATCATCAGTGTCATCACCTGCGGTGCCATATGTAGTAAAAGCGGGTGTTAAACACTACACATTTTAATCGTCCAATATGACAGCGTTGGAGGTTTTCCCTTATCCTGAAAGATAAATGTCTGGTAACTCTAAGCTCTATGTACCCTGTACTCATTTGATCATTTCATTCATCGTCCGACATGACTTAAGGTTGGAGGTTTTCTCTTATCCTGAATGATGAATGTCTGGTAACTCTAAGCTCTATGTACCCTGTACTCATTTGAACATCATTTCATTCATCGTCCGATATGACTTAACGTTGGAATTTTTCTCTTATCCTGAAAGATGAATGTCTGGTAACTCTAATCTGTATGTACCCCAGGCTCATTAGAGCATCATTTCATTCATTGTCCAATATGATCACGGTGAAAGATGTAAATTAAAAAAAAAAAAATCTTTCACTGCCCAGCAGTTCAAGTCCACAAAAATAAGAAATAGAATTGCAGACTTTGGAAAAATTAACATTTAGAACTGCTGCTTATCATAACAATCATAGGGTGCGAAGTATAGTACTGAATTTTTTTTTTAATTTACGTCCTCCAACGTCAAGTCATATCAGACGGTGAATGAAATGGGGCAAATGATGCTCAAATGAGCCCAGGCTCCATAGAGCTTAGAGTTACCTGACGTTCATCTTTGAGGATAAGGGAAAACCCCGGAAAAACCTTATCCAGGTAACTCACCCTGACCAAGATTCAAACTCAGGACCTCTTGAACTTGAGACAGACATGCTACCATCTACATCACTGAGGCAAGCAAGTATACTACTGATTAACATTCACTTCACTTAATGCAATACCTGCACCTGTATATTAATAATCAGTACATACACTATACTGAGCATTATTGTAATTTTCTGGTCACTGATGTAATTATGATAGGCTTTGCACATTACTTTAGGTTAACTTCTATTATATTGCTACAAGCGGAGAGGAAACAAGCACCAGTCTTGGGCACTGCCGAGTTTGTGAATGGCCAACAGTGCTTGTAAAAGAGGTGGTCACCCTAAGCGCATTTCTTTCCAAGCAAAATGCAACCAAACAGCAACTGAGTCCAAAGCCTTGATGATAATGTGCCTCTCAAAGGATGTGTGATAAATGTTTCATAATTAACCCATAAACTAAATACAGAAGAAAGGCAATGCAATGTATAAAACCAGTTTTTTAAAACTACTTATATTGAGCTAAGCTACCCTAACCTGACCTAGCCTTACCTTGTCTCTAAACTTGCTTTATTGAGTGTAGAGTAAGGTAGTATTATCCTCACTTAAAACATCGAAGCCTCAAACTGCACTCTGCTAGCAAAAAGATAAGGTAGCATTACTGGTAATGTATTTAAATTTTTGTTTTTATTACCTAATAGGTCAGCAATATGACAACGCACACACCAGCTGACAAACATTGCACAAGTATCATTCATAACGTTATTTCCCCCATTTCTAAATGTGATCAAAGAAGCATCAAAGATGAAGTACACATAAGTTGACCAATATAAATATCACAAAGGAAAAAAAAAAAGAAAAGGAAGAAAATCCATGACAATGTAACATGGACAATGAACATGATAACTGAGATTGTAGGCACCTACAAGTGAAGTGTAAAAGTCAGTAAGTTCATGCTGCATTTATTTCTGTAAGACGATTAGCTAATTTTAACAATGCAACATTAAATAGAGGTTTTAGGAGATACACATTTTGGGACACACTGGACCCATACCTCACCTCGTTATTGCTAAACACAACTGTGAACCTATATTCTAGGTACTATGAACTTGTATTCCTGTATGTGTTTTTGCAAATGCTATAGTTTGCAACTATGTGCTTATTATTTGTGCTTATTTGATGTGGGTTATAACATTCGCTGCGACCTGCTAAATATTCTATAACACTGCTATTTACCAGTTCAAGTGAATAAGAATGACTACTAAATATAAATACGACAGATTACGTTGCTTCTTGAATGCATTTTATAACACACTGTAGTTTACATGTTCTGGAGTTACGGTAATATCATTTCTCAAAATATTACTGAACCATCTTTTTGCAAGTTGAACTTAACAAGCGTGTTTTAATTTATTTTTTTGTGGTTATGTTTGCAAATACAAACCTGTATACGATTTTTAACTGTGTTGTACGAAGTTTGTTGATGTACTTTAAACTGAAGCTAATATGCATCGGTTTCTTCAGTTTCCAGCACCACCATAAATGAAAATAACAATGAAAATAATCATAATAGTTCAAAATGAGCAAAACTGAACTACATCTGGGATTTAACTCATATTGTTGCTCTTGCAGTCACCACACAAAATCACGACCCTGTCAATAGGTTTAGGTTCATTTCATGGCGCGCAATCATGGTTACCAATACAAATCGTATTTGTTAATGAGATATTTTTTGTACCAAATAAATAAAAAATTCCCTTCTGTGGACATGATTAGATAATTTATCCTTAATTTATATATATATATATATATATATATATATATATATATATATATATATATATATATATATATATATATATATATATCACAATGGTGCCTACTGTGAGTTGTAAATTAATTAAAATTCCTGTCATAGTTGACTCTCCGACATATTTTGGGTACCACCACAGAATACCAATGTGCAGGACAACTGAGAATCAACAAAGAGAAAGAAATAATAATCATCAGGAAAAGGAGATTAAATAAACTTGAATCCTATAATTAATATATAACATAAAAATAATTATGGTGTACACAGATGGCTTTTTCTAACCTTTGTCGTTTATCAGCAATTATTATCCAAACTATTCTTATTGAAGTTTATACTTTTTTTTTTTTTTTTTTTTCATTTACATCATTTTAATTGAAATATACCTTTCCAGAAATAGTTTCATTGTTCATTTTGTTACAGTTATAGTATGAATATATAACATTAGTAGACCTAAACAAGTGTAAGTAATTCCATATTCTTTAGCCAGCATTATGATATACTTAAATGTAACAATAGAAAATGTCTAACACATGTACCTATGGAGCTATTTAAGGTAACTTCGATCATATTGTGAAATAATCTATACAGAAATTTATGTATATATGTACTGTTCTCTTTGACGAATCTGAATTCATTGTTCTCTTAGATATACTACACAAGGCCGACAGTCGGCCTTGATACTACGCTAGTTGCCAATTGGTGTTCTATGATTATCATAACACCTGAGGAAAAACCGATCGGAGTGAAGCGATACCACAAGTAATAAAAGTGGCCCGCCTCGGTAGCGTGGTGGTAGCATGTCTGCCTCACATTCAAGAGGTCCCGAGTTCGAATCTCGGTCAGGGCGAGTATAAGGCTTTTTCCCGGGTTTTCCCTTATCCTGAAAGACGAATGTCGGGTAGCCCTAAGCTCTATGGACCCCATGCTCATTTGAGCATCATTTCACCCAAACCATTCATCATCCGATATGGCTTAACGTTAGAGGACGTAAATTACAAAAAAAAAAAAAAAAAAGTAATACATGTACTAATCAAGAGTCATTCCCGCTACAATATATATTTAACTAGTTACCTGCATGCTAATTCCTAAAACATTTGGAAATATTTCTTAATTTCACGTTTAGTCCTGTTACATTTAAGTAAGTTTGCCATAATCCTGGCATCTCCATGCAAATTGCAATCGAGGGTAATTGTTTTGAATAAACTCTTTGAGATTCACGTGGTTGTGCAGTACGTTTTCTTAGCTATTGCTTAACATTTTCCTGTTACAAACAACATTATACAAAATTAAGTTTACGCCTGGAACTGTCTCTGTGGCACGTAGCCTCCTGTAGCTCTGTCACTTTGTTCCTTTTTTGTGTGAGGTGGCAACCATAAGGGATTTACATAGGTCGTAGTATGAGAGATTACCCCTTTATTTGCGTAATACAGGATTCTTCATTTAAGACCTAACGCTTCGTCTCTCCTGCAACTTTGCTGGATTCTCCACTACCGGCTGCCGTTATGTGCTGGGGCTAGTGGTGGGCATTCCACTTGGCAGTTTTGTACAGACTACCAACATAAACACGCCCTTTACTCTAGAGCAACGCATTGACGTGTGTAAAGGATATTATAAAAGGAAATCAGCAGGCCGTGTTCCCAAAGAGTATATTCAGGCGTACCCTGGTGAACTCAAAACCACTGGTTCTGTGGCAAACAAAACACGAAAGCCTTAACAGAGGAAAAGTTAAAAGACATAGCACTTGTTTTGAACATTCACCAACCAAATCCATCATAACATTAGCATAACAGGTGGGAATTTCAGAGTGTTCTGCACACAGAGCAACTAAATTATTAAAACTAAAACTGTATAGCTATACAAGTGTACATGCTTTAAAACCCAGTATCACGACATAATGGTTCTTTAGCCGAGAGTGGACATTTCCAGCATCTTCTGTAAGGCAAGAGTGTTATACGAGCGTTGTCTGAAAAGTTTCCGACCTCAACATGAAGATGGCACCACTCGTAAATAAAAGCTACTGAATTTCGTTGTCCATCTGTTGACAGCTATTCCCCAAAGTTTCAGCCATTTTGGACGCTCAGTTGTTATATAACACTCCTTTGAGTGAGTTGATGTGAGTGTTTTCATGAAAATGGACCAAATCAAGTTTCGAGCTGTCATTAAATATTTGTTTTTGAAAGGCAATATGCCTACGCAAGTCAAAGATTTGTTGGATTCTGTGTATGGGGACTCTGAACCATCATTTATCACAGTGAAATTTTGGGCAGCTGAATTTAAACGTGGCCGTAAGAGCTTGGGAGACAATGAACGTTCGGGACGTCCAAACTGTAACTACCGACGGAAACATCACCAAAGTTCACCAAATGGTGATAGACAACCGCCGAATTAAAGTGAGAGAGATAGCAGTGGCTATGAACATGTCAAACGAACGTGTTTGTCACATATTAAATCAACATTTAGACATGAGTAAGCTGTCCGTGTGTTGGGTGTCGCGTTTGCTCACGTTAGACCAAAAACGTGTTCGAATGAACATTTCCGACGCTCTGTTGGCGCAATAAATCCGAGTTTTGGAGCCGATTAATTACTGTAAATGAAACTTTGATACACCATTATACGCCCGAAACAAAAATGCATTCCAAACAGTAAACTGCAAAGGGGGAACCTGCTCCAAAAGAAGCAAAAACTGTTTTTTTTCGGCTGAGAAAGTGATGGTGACTGTCTTTTGGGATAGTCATGGAGTTACTTCAATCGATTATCTTCAAAAAGGAAAAACCATTACTGGAGTATACAACGCATCATTATTTGACAAGCTGAAGGCAGAAATTGCGGAAAAACGGCCACATTTGCGGAAGAAGAAAATCATGTTTCACCAAGACAAGGCACCGTCTCACACCTCAGCGGTTGCAATGGCAAAAATCCGCGAATTACGGTTTGAGCTGCTTGACTCACCAGATCTAGCCCAAGGGACTTCTTTTTGTTCCCTCATCTGAAAATTGCGCTCGGATGACAGAGATTTTCGTCTTCGCGAACAATTATTTTGCAAAGAAACACGCCGAGTACTATTTGGACAACTTACAGAGATGGGAGTTTCGCTGAGAGAAGTGTGTAGAGTTACAAGGAGACTATGTTGAAAAACGCCGAGTACTATTTTGGACGGGTTACAGAGATGAGAACATCGCTGGGAGAAGTGTGTAGAGTTACAAGGAGACTATGTTGAAAAATGCCGAGTAGTATTTTTACGGGTTACAGAGATGCGAGCATCGCTGGGAGAAGTGTGTAGAGTTACAAGGAGACTATGTTGAAAAACGCCGAGTACTAATTGGACGGGTTACAGAGATGCGAGCATCGCTGGGAGAAGTGTGTAGAGTTACAAGGAGACTATGTTGAAAAACGCCGAGTACTATTTGGACGGGTTACAGAGATGAGAGCATCGCTGGGAGAAGTGTGTAGAGTTACAAGGAGACTATGTTGAAAAACGCCGAGTACTATTTGGACGGGTTACAGAGATGAGAGCATCGCTGGGAGAAGTGTGTAGAGTTACAAGGGGACTATGTTGAAAAACGCCGAGTACTATTTGGACGGGTTACAGAGATGGGAACATCGCTGGGAGAAGTGTGTAGAGTTACAAGGAGACTATGTTGAAAAACGCCGAGTACTATTTGGACGTGTTACAGAGATGGGAACATCGCTGGGAGAAGTGTGTAGAGTTACAAGGAGACTATGTTGAAAAACGCCGAGTACTATTTGGACGTGTTACAGAGATGAGAGCATCGCTGGGAGAAGTGTGTAGAGTTACAAGGGGACTATGTTGAAAAACGCCGAGTACTATTTGGACGGGTTACAGAGATGCGAGCATCGCTGGGAGAAGTGTGTAGAGTTACAAGGAGACTATGTTGAAAAACGCCGAGTACTATTTGGACGGGTTACAGAGATGGGAACATCGCTGGGAGAAGTGTGTAGAGTTACAAGGAGACTATGTTGAAAAACGCCGAGTACTATTTGGACGGGTTACAGGGATGGGAGCATCGCTGGGAGAAGTGTGTAGAGTTACAAGGAGACTATGTTGAAAAACGCCGAGTACTATTTGGACGGGTTAAAGAGATGCGAGCATCGCTGGGAGAAGTGTGTAGAGTTACAAGGAGACTATGTTGAAAAACGCCGAGTACTATTTGGACGGGTTACAGAGATGGGAACATCGCTGGGAGAAGTGTGTAGAGTTACAAGGAGACTATGTTGAAAAACGCCGAGTACTATTTGGACGGGTTAAAGAGATGCGAGCATCACTGGGAGAAGTGTGTAGAGTTACAAGGAGACTATGTTGAAAAACGCCGAGTACTATTTTGGACGGGTTACAGAGATGAGAACATCGCTGGGAGAAGTGTGTAGAGTTACAAGGAGACTATGTTGAAAAATGCCGAGTAGTATTTTTACGGGTTACAGAGATGCGAGCATCGCTGGGAGAAGTGTGTAGAGTTACAAGGAGACTATGTTGAAAAACGCCGAGTACTAATTGGACGGGTTACAGAGCTGCGAGCATCGCTGGGAGAAGTGTGTAGAGTTACAAGGAGACTATGTTGAAAAACGCCGAGTACTATTTGGACGGGTTACAGAGATGAGAGCATCGCTGGGAGAAGTGTGTAGAGTTACAAGGAGACTATGTTGAAAAACGCCGAGTACTATTTGGACGGGTTACAGAGATGAGAGCATCGCTGGGAGAAGTGTGTAGAGTTACAAGGGGACTATGTTGAAAAACGCCGAGTACTATTTGGACGGGTTACAGAGATGGGAACATCGCTGGGAGAAGTGTGTAGAGTTACAAGGAGACTATGTTGAAAAACGCCGAGTACTATTTGGACGTGTTACAGAGATGGGAACATCGCTGGGAGAAGTGTGTAGAGTTACAAGGAGACTATGTTGAAAAACGCCGAGTACTATTTGGACGGGTTACAGAGATGGGAGCATCGCTGGGAGAAGTGTGTAGAGTTACAAGGGGACTATGTTGAAAAACGCCGAGTACTATTTGGACGGGTTAAAGAGATGCGAGCATCGCTGGGAGAAGTGTGTAGAGTTACAAGGAGACTATGTTGAAAAACGCCGAGTACTATTTGGACGGGTTACAGAGATGAGAGCATCGCTGGGAGAAGTGTGTAGAGTTACAAGGGGACTATGTTGAAAAACGCCGAGTACTATTTGGACGGGTTACAGAGATGCGAGCATCGCTGGGAGAAGTGTGTAGAGTTACAAGGAGACTATGTTGAAAAACGCCGAGTACTATTTGGACGGGTTACAGAGATGGGAACATCGCTGGGAGAAGTGTGTAGAGTTACAAGGAGACTATGTTGAAAAACGCCGAGTACTATTTGGACGGGTTACAGGGATGGGAGCATCGCTGGGAGAAGTGTGTAGAGTTACAAGGAGACTATGTTGAAAAACGCCGAGTACTATTTGGACGGGTTAAAGAGATGCGAGCATCGCTGGGAGAAGTGTGTAGAGTTACAAGGAGACTATGTTGAAAAACGCCGAGTACTATTTGGACGGGTTACAGAGATGGGAACATCGCTGGGAGAAGTGTGTAGAGTTACAAGGAGACTATGTTGAAAAACGCCGAGTACTATTTGGACGGGTTAAAGAGATGCGAGCATCACTGGGAGAAGTGTGTAGAGTTACAAGGAGACTATGTTGAAAAACGTCGAGTACTATTTGGACGGGTTACAGAGATGGGAACATCGCTGGGAGAAGTGTGTAGAGTTACAAGGAGACTATGTTGAAAAACGCCGAGTACTATTTGGACGGGTTAAAGAGATGCGAGCATCACTGAGAGAAGTGTGTAGAGTTACAAGGAGACTATGTTGAAAAACGTCGAGTACTATTTGGACGGGTTACAGAGATGGGAACATCGCTGGGAGAAGTGTGTAGAGTTACAAGGAGACTATGTTGAAAAACGCCGAGTACTATTTGGACGGGTTAAAGAGATGCGAGCATCACTGAGAGAAGTGTGTAGAGTTACAAGGAGACTATGTTGAAAAACGCCGAGTACTATTTGGACGGGTTACAGAGATGGGAACATCGCTGGGAGAAGTGTGTAGAGTTACAAGGAGACTATGTTGAAAAACGCCGAGTACTATTTGGACGGGTTAAAGAGATGCGAGCATCACTGGGAGAAGTGTGTAGAGTTACAAGGAGACTATGTTGAAAAACGCCGAGTACTATTTGGACGGGTTACAGAGATGGGAACATCGCTGGGAGAAGTGTGTAGAGTTACAAGGAGACTATGTTGAAAAACGCCGAGTACTATTTGGACGGGTTAAAGAGATGCGAGCATCGCTGGGAGAAGTGTGTAGAGTTACAAGGAGACTATGTTGAAAAACGCCGAGTACTATTTGGACGGGTTACAGAGATGGGAACATCGCTGGGAGAAGTGTGTAGAGTTACAAGGAGACTATGTTGAAAAACGCCGAGTACTATTTGGACGGGTTAAAGAGATGCGAGCATCACTGGGAGAAGTGTGTAGAGTTACAAGGAGACTATGTTGAAAAACGCCGAGTACTATTTGGACGTGTTACAGAGATGGGAACATCGCTGGGAGAAGTGTGTAGAGTTACAAGGAGACTATGTTGAAAAACGCCGAGTACTATTTGGACGGGTTACAGAGATGGGAACATCGCTGGGAGAAGTGTGTAGAGTTACAAGGAGACTATGTTGAAAAACGCCGAGTACTATTTGGACGGGTTACAGAGATGGGAGCATCGCTGGGAGAAGTGTGTAGAGTTACAAGGAGACTATGTTGAAAAACGCCGAGTACTATTTGGACGGGTTACAGAGATGGGAGCATCGCTGGGAGAAGTGTGTAGAGTTACAAGGAGACTATGTTGAAAAACGCCGAGTACTATTTGGACGGGTTAAAGAGATGCGAGCATCGCTGGGAGAAGTGCGTAGAGTTAAAAGGAGACGGTGTTGAAAAATAAGAACAATAAAAAAAATCTGAAAAAATGTCTTGTATCTTTATTAGATTGGAAACCTTTCAGACCACCTGCATACTTGCCTTATGCGCGGAGTTTGCGTAAGAGCAAAGCGGGCTGTTGCACACCTAATCGGGCACAAAAAAAATGACGTTTTCCCGTTAGGTTTTAAATGAATAACCTTGTATATAGCCCGTAGTAACGTTGTTATATCTATAACAGTTTATTGCATTAACCAGTAGATATAAGAATAAAGTTTGTAAGGGAATTTGTAGAAGCGGGAGTGATGTGTGAATACAAATCATCAGTTTTTAATTATGAAAGCACACCTAATATCAGCAATCCATAATTTCAGCTTAACAACCTAACAGTCTCGTTTTGCTTAAAATAAATGAACAGTTGAATGTTCAATGAAGTTGTATCATGGCTACAGCCTGGATTTGTATGCATTATTATTTTTTTTCTTTTATACGCTTAAAGGTATTCTTAAATGCTATTGTGACTTTGTGGGTTCTTAGAATTAAAAGGCCGAGTTGCAGAAATTAAAAATCTCCTTTATTTTCGTAGAGATACACTTTTCAATTCTCACGTAACAACATTACATCAATTAATAACACAATCTTCTAAGGTCGATCACAATAACAAACAGTGCCAGCAGATTACACCCTTAGCTCTCGTTACAACAACACAGCTGGCTGTCTCTCATTTCACAACAATGTTTCACAACTAACTCTTTGCGAGCCGTCACGTCCTTAAATACCTATTTCGTAAATTCGAGATATTTCTGGACCAAACAGGAGTCGAATGTTCTATCACCTTCCAGAATCGTAACCCTATCGGTGCCGGCAGGTCTTTTATCTCGCGCTATCATTATTTCTTCCGGCATACTCCTTATCTCCAGGCTTTTTGTGTACACAACCCGCGCTATCGCGATCGAGTTCGCGATACTGCTCCCTCCTCAAGGCTGGTCGTCCCAAACAGCTCCATCATAGCGGGCCAGACGATCCAGGTGTACCACCAACATCATCCCTCGGGGCACCTTTTGGATGCGGTAGACCACGTCGTTAGTCCTCTTCACCACCCGGTACTGTCCTTGTCACGGCTGTTGAAATTTGTCGATTGTTCGGTTTGCTCCCAGGTGTCCTCCTGAAGTACCGACGTGCACTTCCTCCAAGACTTCCGGGACCTTACTTCGGGGAAGTACCAACTGCTCCCTCTACGTCTTCCCATCAGGTGATTCCCATACCCGAAACAGCACGCCCTCTCTTGTCTTCAATGAATCCCATTGGGACCAGTACGGCTTGTAGGTGGCGTTCCTCGGTGCGATGTCCTCCCAGGTTGGTCTTGTCCCTGCCTCCACTTCTCACAAGAGTGGCCCCAAGTCTGCGTCCGCCAGCTGCTCCCTCCTCAGGCCTGCGCTATCCCAGCCATCCGCAAGCACTACCGTGACTACTCGGAGTGCTGCGGCACGCTCCTTCTCTTCCACTCTTGTGCATTGGCCGCACTCCACTGGACAGGTTCTTCGGGACATCGGTCTGCGTTACTGTGGTTCTTCCCTCTACGATGTTCAGAGGCGAAGTCGTACTCCTGCAACCTCTGAACCCAACGTGCTGTCTGGCCTTCCAGGTTTCTAAAGCTCAGTAGCTAAGTTAGGGCGGAATGGTCAGTCCTCAGGTGGAATGGCTGACCGTACAGGTACCTGTGGAAGTGCTCCAAACCTTTACTACCGCCAGTAACTCTCGCCGGGTGACGCAGTAGTTCTTCTCTGCCTTGGGTGAAGACGCGCTGGTATTGCCTCTGCAGTTGTCGAACCTTCTCGAGCTGTTCTGCGGTCAGGTGATCGGCCACCCTCTCCAATAAGCCTTCCAGCCGGGGCCCCAGGTCTTGGTTGGCACCGGCTCCTGTGTCTTGTCGACTGCTGTCACGATGACCACGGGCTCGCACGTCCCCATCTCCGTTCCGGCCTGGACGTCGTGATCGATGTCCGCTAGGTTAAGCAGCCTCACTGGCACTTCTCGGCACGGCAACAATGTTCTTCATTCGCTGTCCTCCCAGTCGCGCCGTCACCACCACCTCCTTTCTCGCGGAGACCCACGTCTTCCTTCAAGATGAACCTGCAGATTCCAAGGCGTTCCACGGGTTGCCGGAGTATGACCTCTTCTTAATTGAGCCGCAGGACCTTCTTGCCGTCGTCGATCGTCGCCTCGTGTCTCCTGAGGTCAACCAGTCCCAGTATCACCTCCTCAGCCACCTCCGCGACGAACACCCACTGACGCACGGCACTCGGTCCCAAGGTCAAGTGCAGCAGAGCCTCCCTCTCCACGGGCAAGGTGTCGCCCGATGCCGTCATTAGCTGGTTAGATCGGCTTGGTTTCCTCGACGGCAAACCCTTGGCCACGTCAGGTCTGATGGTCACGGTTGCCCCGGTGTCTACGAGTACATGGCACGGCTTCCCTTTGACCCAACCGTCCGCGATAAGGCTGTCATCCATACGCCGGCTGACGGCGCGCAGTGTCACTCGAGGAGATGGTGGTGATGGCGCCGACGTGCTCCTCGCCACGCCGGTCCTTACTCGTTTCTCCGGCTGCTCTTCCTGGTGTCGGTCATCTTCGCGGTCATCTTCGCGTTTAAGTTGCTATTTGCAGCTTCCGTCTTCGTTGTTAATTCGGTCTTCATTTCTTCCATCTTCTCGCTGTTGTTGTCGCCCCGCTTCCTGACACCAATTGTAACTTTGTGGGTTCGTAGAATTTAAAGGCCGTGTTGCAGAAATTAAAAATCTCCTTTATTTTCGTAGAGATACACTTTTCAATTCTCAAGTAACAACATTACATCACATAATAACACAATCTTCCAAGGTCGATCACAATAGCAAACAGTGGCAGCGGATTACATCCTTAGCTCTCGTTACAACAACACAGCTGGCTGTCTCTCATTTCACAACACTGTTACACAACTAACTCTTTGCGAACCGTCACGTCCTTAAATAACTATTTCGTAAATTTGAGATATTTCTGGACCAAACAGGAATCGAATGTTCTATCACCTTCCAGAAGCGTAACCCTATCGGTGCCGGCGGGTCTTTTATCTCGCGCTATCATTATTTCTTCCGGCATACTCCTTATCTCCAGGCTTTATGTGTACACAAGCCACGCTATCGCGATCGGGTTCGCGACAGTATATATTTTGATGTTTCACTTTTTCAGAAAATCTGAGTAGTATTTGTTAATGCAGATAAATGCATATTCCGAGGAAAAATGCACATTTTAAGTTGTAAATAAAAAGTGCATATTTTAATTTTAAATGTGACATTAAACTATAACGATTACCTTTAGATGATAATATTAATATTACTAGTACTTAATAAAGTCTGAAAACAACCGAGTAAAAGGTATCTAAAAAACATGAAAACATTTATTATTAAATTATTAAAATTATTAAATGTGCTCTAGCGAAACTCGGGACGCCTGGAGCAAACCTAACATAGAGTTTTAACAAGGTGGAGTACGTGCTTACAGACTGCCATATTGCACGGAACATTTAAGTGAAAACAGTAATAAATTCCTTGAATGCGAAAGATGAGGTTGGTTCTGAAAATTATCGAAATAGTTATTTACTTTCTCTGATAGATGAAATTTCAAAAATACTGTCTGCAGAAACTCACGGTCTTGCTAAAATTGCATTCGATAAGCCTCGACAGGTATTAAATAAAAATTCTGGTTACAAAACATTCTATTAAATCGGCAAAATGACTGGAAATAGTGAAGGAACTGTAACAGAAGAGGAATTAATTGATGAGTTGTGATGTTTTTCACATCATGTGATTTAGAAAGAATTTTTCATTGTATAAAACCTCCTTCACTGACAGAGTAGGAGATTCAAACAAGAAAACCCACAATAACCATGAATAAGATAAGATTACCCCCTCGGAAAATATGACTTCTTTGATGTTTGTTCATCTGTTTTTGCGTAATTGTTTATGCACATTCACATGCATGTTTTAGTATTCAATTTTGTATACAAATCCGGCCCTAGTCACGACATACTTCTCATTTTTGGCTTGGTCATTCACCTCCGATTACACGCTCGACTAGTAGTAAGTGTGAAAAACTATACAGGCATAAATTACTGCATATGAGGCAATAAATAAGATAACAAAGTAAAAGTGGCTTTAGATAAGATTTCATATCAGTGGTAGGTATGATTACGTCGTTATTTGGGACAGTTCACGGTAGGCTGGAGAAAGCTGTTAAGTGTTGCCCTTACAACTATTATTTCGGAAAATATGAATGGAAATGAGCTTAGTTGATGGAGCACAATAATAGCTTTATACTCTGTTGGTCATTTTGGTGATAGCCAAGTAGTGAATTAGGTAAGTCATGCTTTATTATTACTATGATTATGATGATGATGATGATGATGATGATGATTATTATTATTATTATTATTATTATTATTATTATTATTATTATTATTATTATTATTATTATTATTATTATTATTATTATTATTATTATTATTATTATTATTATTATTATTATTATTATTATTATTATTATTATTATTATTATTATTATTATTATTATTATTATTATTATTATTATTATTATTATTATTATTATTATTATTATTATTATTATTATTATTAGCACATAACATTACACTTTAACCTAGCATTCATACTGTTAGGTTATTATAACAGCACTGTGATATAACTAGAGTTCGGATTTTTGCACATTTACATATAATTTATATTTAAACATATACGCTAAGAAATAAATTTATTCCAGGTTGTAAGGAGTTTATTATGGAAGTTCTACAGAGTATATGTAAGGGATAGGTGCATTATTATGCATATATTTTAGTTTATCAGCAATGATTCTTTAAATATACATATTTCACCACGATACTTAAAAAAAAAAAAAAAAAGAATCCGAGTAAGTTTCTGCTTTATTGCTATTTGTGTAGGATTGTTTCTTATCACGATTCTAAATCCATAAAGGAAAGCTAAAAATGAGAATAAATAACGAGCAATTCTTGATACAAAAATACGCCGATCAACCGCTTAACAACATAAACTGAAGGGTGTTCGCAATCATGTGGCATGTTTCCCAACGATAACATTTCCAAGAACTAAAAAATGTCATTTTCAGACAACTTTTAAACTCGTGACCACTATGACGTCATTCGTAATTCCTAAAGTGTAAGCAACAGAAAACAGAATATTACAATGCCGAAGGAAAACAGCAGTAAAGCTAATTTGCTTTGACTGTGGATTAATGGAAATCTTACTCTAACAAGAGATGGAAATAAAGTACTGTGCAAAGTGTGTGAATAACATGCAAGTTTTATATTTTCAGAATATTTAAACCATCAGCAACATTTTCCAGTTGGTGGATGTTGGTTTTAACTAAAATAAATTCATTTGATTTTCATATCATTGTTAGAGTTGCCCTTCCCCCCAAAAAATGAAACCAGATTACGCAACATCTACAAACAGGTGCTCATAGAAATGCTATGAACAAAAATATCTCCAAAATCTAAACAAACCAGCAGCACTTTCTGCAAGCAGAAGTAGAAATAATGGCAATGATTATTTTCCGAAAGATACCTTCAAAGCAAATGCAATGATACTTTTGTTTAAAACTGGCTCTGAGTTCGATTAAAATGGCAGAAGTCTGAAATACACATAAAATAAAATTTTTGGAACCACTTTTTTTTATATAAAACGGCTCCTACGTTCTTTTCTTTCTTGAAAGATTGTTTTTATCGTAAATGGGAAGACCATAAAAGAAATACTGAATCATAAAATACGGATAGTTTTAAAGTATAGGTTATGATGTTTGTTTTTACTTCACATTCGTGTTTTAGAGTGTTTGAAATATTTACTATTTAGTTATTATGCTTTTAGCATTGCTTTTTCGCCCACGTTTATTAGGTACAGCACAACCGCTAGTGGAATATAATACGTGAAATGGAATGATGAGTTGGGTATCATTTTAGGCCTTCCAGACTGCGGAAAACATGTCAGGACTAACACAATCATTTAGGAAATAATACTTTATTTACAAAACAAATGTTCATTTTTTTATGAAACTACGATGTTAAAAAAATAGAACATTTGTTTCTATTGTTCCTAAAAACGCGACTTTTGCCTGTTTTAAAAGCTTGTTGTAATTTTCAGAATGTATCTCTCGTAACTACAAACTGAAGTCATGTGACAAGAGGTGATGCAAACCAAGAACCATGGAGGAGCTTACAGAAGAAATGGTGAAAATCGCCATGACTCTAAACAAAGAAATAACATACATGCAGCAAGATGAAAACATTGCAACTCTGGAGACAGGCACACAACAGTGTAAAAACGAGGTACGTGTATTTTACTGCTTCTGACAGTTTTGCAGACGTTGAACCAAAATGCTTCATTTCCAGTTATACGAAACCTCAAAATTAATTTATGACTGACAACTGTTTCTGAGCGACCCGAGGGGGTCTTAATCTAAATGTATACAATGTCTTGATCTTGATATATGACAAATTGTAGTAGTGCCAACGTCTCCCGCATCTCGCGTCAACTGGAATGCTGTGAATCAGGGTAGGCCATTCCCGCCTTCCCGCGCAAAACACAATCACTGCTGACTGAGGGGCGTGACGTCACTGAGAATACAACGCAAGAGCGCTTACACGTGAATGTGCGTAATGCAATATTGTGATTGCACATTATAAGATAAGATAAGGCGCTGATGCATGCAAATTCCACAATCCTTCTGATGAAATAAACGAGATGCAGTTGCTTATGAGCTATTGTAGTTATTGGCTGTGTTTTTTGTCGTAACATTATGAAAACCATTGCGCTGTTGCTGAAAGCAAACATGCTTCGTATAAAACTACGAATGTGATTTTCCATTGTTTGCCTAAAGATCGAGAACTACAGCGCAAGTGGGTTTTACGCTGTAAAAGGGCTGATCCGGTTAATGTGACTAATGCAAGGATTTGTTCCGATCACTTCCTGCCCGAAAACTATGAACGGGATTTAAAAAACGAGCTGTTAGGTTTGCCGCTGAAAAGAAAATTAAAGGGCGACGCTGTACCGTCATAGAAAATTCCTAATTGGCATGGGGATGCATTTGAGGCGGTTGTAACAAGTACCAGCAAAACCAATTTGCAGGTAATTATCAGATACATTCCATTTATGTATTTGTTTCTATGTGTACACTGAGTTTATTCGCTCCTTTTTTATAAGAAAAGTTTGATGCGTGGAATAATAATAATAATAATAATAATAATAATAATAATAATAATAATAATAATAATAATAATAATAATAATAATAATAATAATAATAATAATAATAATAATAATAATAATAATAATAATAATAATAATAATAATAATAATAATAATAATAATAATAATAATAATAATAATAATAATAATAATAATAATAATAATAATAATAATAATAATAATAATAATAATAATAATAATAATAATAATAATAATAATAATAATAATACAACAATAACAATAATAACAATAACAACAACAATAACAACAACAATAATAATAAAACTGTTTTTATTAATAGGCAATATCAGCAAGAGATCGCCGGTGCGAAGTTAGGACCGTGCGAAAGAGGGCGCTGTCTACTATAGTATCTTTATCTCCCAAAAAAACAAAATTTGACCCGTCGACCAGCACGGAGGTAGCTCCTGTTTTTGCTGAAGATGAAATAATTAGACTAAAGACTCAGATGCAAGCCCCGAAGAAAGAAAACAGTGTTTTGAAACGGCAGAACAAGGTACAGAAATAATATTTTGTAGCTTCCATGGACAAAGTGCTGCGAAGTGTAATGGAGTGATGCAAAACTTAATTTCTATAATAAGTTCCAAGTTTCCCGAAATTCATCACAAAGTGATCTCTCTTAATGTGAGGACAAGAACCTTCATTAGAATTAGGCACTTAAACAAAAGAGCGAAGGCAGAAATGATCAGGAAACTTGTAGCAAAGAAAAATCTTCAATGGGTTGCTTCGTCATTTTCTTGAGCTACACTGATTAAGTACATATGAATAGTAACATGTTTTAAACTCTTAATACAACTGCTAGAATGAACCTTCATTATAATACACAAGTGGATGTTTATTCCTTCCGATTTTACACGTAGCAGAGCTTAAATAACACATACTGAGGGGCTAGTGTTTAACCCTCGCGGTTGAACTGTATTCTCAGTGACGTCATGCGCGTTAGCCAATGGCAGCGCGACTCTCCGGAATGGCCTACCTGAGTATTCTAGTTGCCTTGGCTGTGAATAGTTTATACTGAATAAATCCATTTAAATTATTGTATTTATCAGTGGCGAGGCGCCCGCCTCGGTAGCGTGTCTGCCTCACGCTCAAGAGGTCCCGAGTTCGAATGTCGGTCAGGGTGACTTACCTAGATAAGGTTTTCCCTGGGTTTTCCCTTATCCTTCAAGACGAATGTTGGGGAACTCTAAGCTCCATGGATCCTGAACTCATTTGAGCATCATTTCACCCAATTCATTCACCGTCCGATATGACTTAACGTTGGAGGATGTAAATTACAAAATAAATAAGTAAATAAAAATAAAAAAGTGTCGAGGCGCAACTTTTAAAGCGAGGAGAGCACCAAATACATCAAAAACAAGAGAGAATAATGACTCAAAGAACTAAGGCTACTCTTCAGTACTCTTTCTATTGTACAGTCACACGTAGATCCAGTGGCGAGGCGTGACTTTTAAAGCGAGGAAAGCCTCAAATAATAATTTGCATTAAAATAAGAGAGAATAATGACTCAAAGAACTAAGGCTACTCTTTAGTACTCTTTATATTGTACAGTCACACGTAGGTCCAGTGGTGAGTGTGACTTTTAAAGCGAGGAAAGCCCCAAATAATAATTTTCATTAAAATAAGAGAGAATAATGACTCAAAGAACTAAGGCTACTCTTTAGTACTCTTTATATTCGCTGATAACCTCTGCAGTTGAGCGCCCTTATACACATATCACTCTTTCTATTGTACAGTGACACGTAGGTCCAGTGGCGAGCGTGACTTTTAAAGCGAGGAAAGCCCCAAATAATAATTTTCTTTAAAATAAGAGAGAATAATGACTCAAAGAACTAAGGCTACTCTTTAGTACTCTTTCTATTGCACAGTGACACGTAGGTCCAGTGGTGAGTGTGACTTTTAAAGCGAGGAAAGCTCCAAATAATAATTTTCATTAAAATAAGAGAGAATAATGACTCAAAGAACTAAGGCTACTCTTCAGTACTCTTTCTATTGTACAGTCACATGTAGATCCTTCTTGCATTACAAGACTGGTCACACTACAAGCATATTTGTGCTTCCACTCTCCGCTCAGACGTCCCAATTTTTCCTACAACTGGCCCACACCGCGTGAACTAAATGGGGAAAGTATGCAATTCACACACTTTTGCTAATAACTTAAAACTTCACAAGAATGTACTACTTGTCACACTAAATACCAATGTATGTAAAATACTATTGCCAATGCTATTGAAATATATTTACAGTTGTAATTAATAGCGCCACATAAAACAAAAATAAACCTTTCTTCACACGCTAGGGACTTCACGTGACAACATCTGTCAGTGCTTCCTATCGAAGAGTCGCGATTGTTTACGGAAACCTACGAAGCATGGCATTCGTTACAAATGCGCATAGAGCTAACGGAAATGGTAACTCGAGCATTAAGGAGCTGTTAAATTGTCCGCAGCACCGTGGATGTTCGCGAATACATTCTGAAAATGTATCCAGAGCAAATAAAATATTGTTTGGCATGAATGTTCTTTTGTCTCTTCTCCTGAAATTCGTGGGGAAGCGGAGCTTCAATGCACGCTTCGCTATGTTTAGAAGTCTGAAAATATATATTTCCAGATAAATATTATCAAAGCTTTGGGTGGAATGTAATATTTACTACAGGTAGAGAAATTAAACATGATTATCCAATTCACCTGCTCAGTCACAATGTGTTCTGTGCTTCACATACCTATCGCAGGGATTTAACAACTGGAAACGTATACCTACTAGAGAACAAAACTGATTTACAATTCCTGAAAATATTTTAAAGTTTAATGTCTAGATTATAGCAAATGGTGTGTGTGTCTTTAAGCAACAAGGCTATCAGAGCGTTCAAGACTTTATCCGAGACGTCTTGTCCACACAATTTGCTCCCTACGACACTCCAGCTTATATTAAGTCAAATTGTCTGTATTTTGTTGCAGGACATAATCCTGAAGAGTAGATCAAGGGCGTTGATAGCTGCTGCCAGAGAAGGTAAGACTGATGAAGTCGCAGCTCTGCTGGTGGCTGGTGCAAATGTGGACATTCGTGATGAAGATAAATATAGTCCTCTCATGTGGGCAGCAAAGGTTGGCAATGTCGAGGTGTGTCGCTTGCTCCTGTGTCGAGGTGCTTCCCTGGACAATGAAGACAGTTCTGGCAACACTGCCCTGCACATTGCTGCTAGATTTGGCCACACCGAGGTCTGCAAGCTCTTGTTGCGTCACAGAGCACCCTTGGACAAGGAAGATGCCGGGGGGAACACTGCCTTACATCTTGCTGCTCTCAGAGGCCATACAGCAATATGCCAACTGCTCCTGCAACGTGGAGCGAGGCCGCAAATTGTCAACAAGGTTGGCAATATGCCTCTTCACTGTGCTGCCAGCGGTGGTCACGTTGAGACCTGCAACCTGCTGTTGGATAGTGGAACGCCACCTTACGTCAGCGGGAAAGATGGCAACACAGCCCTTCACTTCGCTGCCACACATGGTCACGCTGATGTGTGTAGGATGTTGATAGACAGAGGGGCTTCAGCGAACGTTTTTAATAAGAGTGGCAGCACGGCTCTTCACTGTTCGACCAAGAACGGGCACCTGGATACGACGAGGGTGCTCTTGAATGGTGGGGCAGTCTTAGAGACTCGCGACTCCGCAGGAAATATGGGGCTTCATCTAGCGGCCCGTGGGGGTCATATTGCAATCTGCCAACTACTGATTGATAACGGATTTAACGTGAATCTCTACGGTTTTCAGAAAGAGACACCGTTACACTTCGCCTCGTGGTTCGGGCACCTGGAAATCTGCAGGCTTTTGCTTGGCAGAGGAGCTAAACCTCTCATCAGAGATAAATGGAACAACACACCTCTTCATCTAGCAGCGGAAAAAGGATATATCCAAGTGTGTCAACTCTTTCTTGACAAAGGAGTCAATCCAAACGTATTGGGCTATGAAAGGAAGACTCCGCTGTTCTTTGCAGCCTGGAGAGGCCGCACAGAAGTATGTAGGATGTTGTTGAAGCGAGGTGCTCAGGCGAATTTGACTGACAAGTGGGGAAACACAATTCTACACTTGGCTGCCTGTTACGGACGTGTGGAGATCTGTTCCTTGTTGCTCGAGGCAGCAGTTCACCCTGATGTTAGGGGTTTCGAGAGCTGTACTCCACTGCATCTGGCTGCAGCGTTTTCTCACCTCGAAGTCTGCAGTCTACTCCTTGATCAAGGTGCAACAGTAGACGTTCGGAACAGGTACAACAATACTCCGTTACATCAAGCCTGCATGGAGGGAAATCTTTCAGTTGTGCAGCTCCTAGTTGAGCGAGGAGCCAGCTTTGCTATCAAAGGTTACAGGAACCTAACACCGCTGGAACTTGCTCTCAAGCGAAATCACCTAACTGTCGTTGATTGGCTCAAGTCTTGTGATGCAGTGGTTACTCCACAGTTTATTGACCTTCAAGGTTCTAAGGGATTTTGGAAAGAGATGAAATCACTGTTTTAGCATCTCTATCATAGGAACAAACTCACCAGGGAACTGTTAAAACATTTATGCTGAAACTTGCTTAGAAATATATTACGTAAGTCCTGTAACACATTATGGCCTTATGAGGACTGGACTGGCCTATGCTATGGAGGGGACTCGGCACGGAGGTCCAAACTGGGCCAACTGTACTTATACCCCAAGTGGTACATCCGCAGGAGGAAGGATGAGATGAGACAAAGGGTAGCCGTCCCAAGGAGCTGATAGACTAGGGTTCCTACACTTTATCAGTAGTAAACTCCCCGGCAGGCCAGTACAACCGGTATCCCACCCTACTGTGGTCCTGAAACAGCCTTGCTGGACTGGTTTCGAAGACCATACTGCCGAAGGAGAAAGTTTTACATAGAGCATATAATCCTGCCATGCAACGCCGAGACTCCCGCCAACACTTCTGCCCTGAAAGAGACCACCAGATGAGAGATGATGTGGAATGATAATGGAGATGAAATGGAGGGACGGAAATTTGGAGAACGTAATTAACTTACCCAGCATTCCCCTGGCGACCCGGGAAGTCCCCCCAAAAAATGCATGAGTCAGGTAGGGTGCCATGGGCATTGAACCCAGACCTCTTGAATGTGGGCCATCCTGTTCGGTCCTTTATGAGGAAATAACTGCCAAATTTATGTGTGGCTTCAAAATACTGTAATATTTAGCTCAGTTATCCCACATAAAGGTAATACTTTCATCTACTGACTAGAATGTGAAGCAATGAGTACTCTTTAAATCTATAGTTTTGGAAATGAGTGAAGTGCTATTCTGGAATGAATACCCCATGAAGCTATAATTTTAGAAATGCGTGATGAGTGTGACCAATTAGGTAGTTTTGAACTTATGATGGATGCTATTATATATACAAATGTTCATCTAATTCACATACTTTACTTTTGAATTTTAAATTTGATTTTGAACTAAAAATAGCACTTAATTTTCTGCTATTGCTTTCTTATTCAGCATCACTTTCCTCTTACAAGTGATTTATAGTTGATTTCAGCATAGAGTTTGATATTTCCTCTGCTATATCTTCTTAGGTCCTAAAGCAATGCAATACACTTGCACTAACACATCAGAGTTTATTACAAAAGGCATTTTTCCTTTATAAGGGATCTAGAAGAACAGAAATCCTAATTTTTTTTATTTGTTTGAAATTTTGATCTTATAGTAAAACATAGGATATAGAATAGATAAGAGTCAAACCGAAAAATTCAATGCCATGGCCGGGATTTGAACCACAGATCTCCTGGTTTCCGTCCAGTCGTTTTCACCCATTGAGATACCATGGTCAATTTGCTGTCCTGACATTAAATTCTAATACATTTTCCCGGTAAACCACTAAGGTCTCTCGTATTCAACATACAACGTTTGTGGCGACTTACTATTGTAAGTACTTGAATCCGACGCTTCATATTTAACTCTTATTGTTAATCGATGGAAATTACTCATTTCTTCACACTATCCGTATATACGCTAAGGTTTTGAATAGATAGTCAAACTGAAAAATTCAATGTATTTGTATTTGTATTTATTTCATCCTTTGGAACATAATACATATGTTATAGGACACGTCAGTTCAAGATACAAAGATAGTTGCCATGGCAACTAGAGAATTTAATGTGATGACAGCATGTTGGCCATGGTAGTTCAGTGGGTAAGAGTGACTGGATGGCAACCAGGAGATCCGTGGTTCAAATCCCAGCCATGGCATTGAATTTTTCAGTTTGACTCTATCTATTCAAAACCTTAGCCTATACATGGCTAATGTGAAAAAGTGATTAATTTCCATCGATTAACTCAAATAGGATATACAAGTTGTATCACCAGTGAGACCATGATAGCTTTACCTTACCCAATAACAACAGGATGCCAGTAACTTTTAGCTTTACTTCTTATTTACAGGTGCTTTTTTGAACTTACTACCTTCCTCTTTTACTGCATATTTACAGAATTATTTTATTTCTGTACATCTGTAGAATTATTTTATAATGAAAGTAGGTAACAGAAAACATTAGATTTCCTTCTTCTTATTGATAGACGACCTTGCACTTAATGATTTTATTCTTCTAATGTGTCTGTAGAATTATTTTATAATAAATCTTCTTTTGGTATATATCTGCAGAATTGTTTCATAATGAATTTATTTATTTTCCTATTTTAGTGCATATGCTGTTTTGTTTATGAAAATGAGTTTCATTCCAGAAACTCCAGCATGCAGAGGATGATCCTGACAAATGACAGTGTTGCTAACAAACAAAATATTGTGGCGAGCTAACCATGGATGGGAATGGAAATGAGGAACATATTGTGACTTTGTGGGTTCGTGAAATGAAAAGTCCAATTACACAAACTCAACAATGTTCTTTATTTCCACCGACTTACAGTTGAACACTTGCCAATTACACAAAATTACGTAATGCACACAATTACGATTCACCAGTTTGTCCGTTACCATTCAGATGCACGTACACAATTACGTAGTCTTCCATCGCACAGTCTTCTCTTCCACTAACACGGCGCTACTTCACTAGCACGTCAAGCACTGACTGTCTGTCTGCAACCCCCTTTTTATAGGAATATCGCCGTCTCTTCCCGACTTCTCTAGTTTCCACCCGAAGGTTCCAGATGGCCGTGGGAGAGGGGGAAGGGGCCGCCCGCGCAAGTGACATTTCCTCTAATCTTCCCCCTCAGTTAGTGACAGAGACTGATGAGTGGGTGTGGCCCAGCTGCCTAGGGTCCTTTCCAGCGGCCGCCGGTCCTGCCTTCCGCTAATTGGGTGACAATATACATGGGGAGAGTAGTTCAATAGGTAGAATTTACATACTTTGTGAGAGGTTGGGGTTTTCTGTTTGGTTCATATCTACAAAAGGGTATGGGTAATATTAACCACAACTACAATTCACTTAAGAATATTTACTATACTAATTACAAAAAAATGGTCCCTCGGACCCATACCTTACACAGTCAGGCCATTCCGCCCTGCCAGGACGAAGACCTGCACACAAAGAGAGAGAGATTCATACTTCACTTACTCAAGCTATCAGAGGGTGGAGGAGTGGGAGAGTGACATCACATACCACTGAAGTCACATGAACTATTACTTGTACTAATTAAAACAGTCACATGTGACAATATTTATTTAATGTTACAACAGTCTATTGCTCTCATCAGGTGCTGATAAAGCAACATACTCTCAAAAAAATGTCCAGATATGGCAAATTTCTGAAGTATATAAATGATTTTTCCTATTCCTTGTTTACTTTTGTTTGAAATACTTCACTGTCAATGCTTCTAAACAATTACTTCTAAGTAATACAATAATTAGAACATTTATATAATGAATAAAAATACATACATATACCAATTTTAACAAAGGGTAATAAATAATTACTAAATGAACTTATTACCTCTTGAACGTAAGGCAGACGTACTACCATATACGCTACTGAGGTGGGCCCTTGGGGTACAGATTTTAAGTTCCGGGTATAAGATCAGTGCCCTGTCAGCATTGTAAGGAAATTGAGAAGTTTACAATAGGTAAGCGACCCTGGTCAAGAAAGCCAACTGTCCGGCTGGGGGTGCCAAGATGTTGACCACATCTCCTCGTTGTATCAGTTGGATGATTGCCCACCTCTACCTTGCGAATCCATTATTATGACTGGCGGCATACGCGCACAAAGGGTTCGGTGCGAAGCGATAACAGACAGATAGCGCAGTGTGGAGATAAAGAGCCTGTGAAAACAGATAAAGATAGCCCGGAGATAAAAGACTTGCAGAAACAGATGAAGTTAGTCATCTGGAACGTTCCTGTTTTGTCTGGTGACGTCTTACAGAACACTCGATTTCTTGTTTGCTACAGAACAGTCTCGAATTATCAATGGAGGTATATATAAGAGATCACGACACGCCAACAGAGTAGTTATAAACGGAGTTGTAACGAGAGTTGTTGTAAACAGAGTCGTAATGAGAGTGGTAATTGAACTGGAAGTTGAGTGAACTCTTTTGTTTGTGGTCAACGGACTTGAGCATTGTATTTACAATGTTACGTAATTCTTCTACTGTAAGGGTTAATCAAAGTGTATTTCTACGGAAATGAAGAACAATTTGAATTTCTGCAACTTGGACTTTTATTTCTACAAACCCACAAAGTCACAATATGTGGGCGTGA
The DNA here is from genome assembly GCA_030765055.1 of Mantis religiosa. Taxonomy (NCBI): domain Eukaryota; kingdom Metazoa; phylum Arthropoda; class Insecta; order Mantodea; family Mantidae; genus Mantis; species Mantis religiosa. The sequence goes on from CM060957.1 coordinate 17,280,823, forward strand.
AGCTGGCAGTCAGGTTGGCAGGTCCTGGCTCTCTAATGGGCTGTTGTGCCATGGGTTATAATTAGTATTGAAAGTGAACAAATTCATGTAAACTCATAAATATTAAAAGCAGAAGCATTATTAACAGTGAAGTATTCTTCATTTTTGAGTTTGATATATGAGTCACTATGTTTACACTCAGTCTTCACTTACTTGTTGTTGTATAACTGAAACGTTTTCAAGATCATTCGTTCTCATCCTCAGCTGTTTGGTGACTAAATGAACCTTCCTCTTCTTCCACTACTACGGAGCTCCAATCCCTCTGCCATCTGGTGTTAGGGGCACTAAGTTTTAATAGTTCATTTAATGCCGGGATTTCAAAATTTATAACTTTATCATGGTTTTTGGTTATGAATATTTTAAAGTAGTATTAAAGTATTAAAACTTAGTGCCCCTAACACCAGATGGCAGAGGGATCGGAGCACCGTAGTAGTGGAAGAGGAATGTTCATTTAGTCACCAAACAGCTGAGGATGAGATCGAATGATCTTGAAAACGTTTCAATTATACAAGTAAGTGAAGTTTGAGTGTAAACATAGTGACTCATATATCAAACTCAAAAATCGTGTAAACTCATCTACAGTTGGGTGCATTAGAACATGGAAAACATTATAACCATTTTTTAAAAGTTTAGTTTGCAGTCTATATGCCTTCCTTGCGTGTAGAACTGTTCAAGATCATTTTCTTGCACATCTCTTTTAATGAGATATGTTACGATTGTTTCTCGGGATTGCAGTTAAGTGATGTTTTTCTCATCTTTTAATAACCCTGTACAAGGCCACGGAAATAAAATGGCTGAAAACTTGGAGGAGGAAAACATTACTTGACTGCAATCCCAAGAAACCATTGTAATAAATCAGCACCGAGTTATAAAGTTGCTGATCAAAAGTATCAATATACGAGGGCTGTTCAATAAAGAATGATCATAATTTTTTTACGGTCATAATTTTTTGCACTAAAATTCAAACTTATTATATTCTGTTAGCTTAGTGTGAAACAAACACGCCGTAGTAGTTTCATTGTTGGTATTTCTGGTTCCCACCTGTGAGAATCAGGCAAGTTCAATATCGCTTACCGTTGCAATGGAGGTAACATGCAGTTAAAGATGATGTTAGTGGAAGATCCGGAGTTTCTTTCAAACGTAATCACTGCTGATGAAACTTGGCTACATCATTTTGATCCTGAGAGCAAACAGCAAAGCTCAGTGTGGAAATCTCCCATCACCAACCCCTAAAAACTCGAAAGTGGTTTCTTCTGCTGGGAAAGTTATGGTCATCTCATTCTTTGATATTCATGGAATTGTTTATCAGCATGTTGTACCTACACACACATCAGTAACTGGACAATACTACAGGGATGTCCTGAAAACATTGCAAGTCCATATCAGGTGTAAAAGACCACATTTCCGTGAAGCAGGCTGGATGCTGCACGACGATAATGCGCGGCCGCATATTGCCAATGTTGTTGCTGAATATCTTGCAAAATTCAACGTGAAGAGCATTCCTCACCCTCCCTATAGTTTAGATTTAACCCCATGTGTCTTTTTTCTATTCCCTTCTTGAAGAGATGCCTTCGTGGGAGGCATCCATCATCAGAAGCAGTGGTGAAGGCTGCGGAGGCAATTTTGAAGGATCTCTCAAAAAATGGTTTCCAGCATGTCTTTGAAGACTGGCAGAAACACTGGGACAAGGGCATCACATTCAGGGGAGACTATTTTGAGAAGAACCAACAAAATTATGAGGTTGAGTAAAGGTACGCTGTCAAAAAAAAATTGTGATCATTCTTTATAGAACAGCCCTCGTAGTTTTCAGCCTAGCATAAAGCCTGCTTGTTTGGTTTCCTGTAGCTTAATGCAATGGTATCTATGTGATTGCAAGTTATTTTCAATTGGATGCATCGTTATTTGAATATTTTTGCTGTGTCTGTAGTAGCATGTCCTCTGTGTAGGCAGAGACTGAGCTTGTTATTAGTGGCTGACTGGAAGGCAGCCAGAACCAGGAGTGATAGCGCACCTAGAATACCATTGATGTGCATTCAGGATTCAGACTGAACCACATGAGAGCCTAAGTCCATGACCTTGAAAAATTTTGATTACATGAACGACATGTAGACAACAAACTAAGCTTTTAAAAATGGTTATACTGTTTTCCATGTTCTAATGCACACAACTATAGGTAGTTTTAGTTAATTGATGGAAATTAATAGCTTCCTCATACTAGCCATTATAGGCTAAGGTTTTTGATAGATTGAATCAACAGGAAAAATTCAATGCCATGGCCAGGATTTGAACCACGGATTTCCTGGTTTCCGTCCAGTCGCTCTAACCCATTGAGCTACCATGGCCAATGTGCCATCCCGACATTAAATTCTCCATTTGACTTGTATATTTCCCCAGTAAAACACTATTTAATGTCAGGAATTTAAATTTAATGTCAGTATAAAAGAGCAAAATTGAAGCAACTGCAGTCAAGTGATACCCCATCAACATCTAAGCGTACCATCACACCGACTATTTTACTTGGGCCCTCCCCATCCTTTACCACAGGCATATTTGACTGCAGTTACAGAGATTCGAACCCACAATGTTTAGCTTTGAATGGGTGACCAGCCCTTGTATATTGCTTTAACGACCATGGCTATTCAAATTGACTCTGTTGAGGCACTGCAGAAAGCGGTATGAGAACAGGTTTGGCCAGTACAGCAAGAGCGGCATAGGTAGCAAAATAATTTGCCAATTAAAGGGTTAAAATTACACTTGAGGTAGAATGCAACATTCTGCAAGTAAATAACACAGATCTGTTTTGTTTTTATTGATTGTTATTCTAAGCATGTTTTTGTGTGGTTCCAAGCGTTTGAGGTCAAAGGTTTCCTTTGTTGGTAACAATGTAGACAAACCACTAGTAAATAAGTAAGCTGATGATGAAATGAAATAAGTGGAAATATGTCTTTCAGAATTTATTTAAAAACATAAGTGAAATATTGTCACAATACAGATGTATGCAATCTTATAACTCAATCCACTTGCACATTACAATGAGTATTTAACACATAAAAGGGTAAGACAAGAGTGTCTTAAAATGGAAGTATCAGACCCTCATGCCAAAAAAACCACTCTGAAATTTCTGTGACAAGAGATAAGATTAAAGTGGCTACACCCAAAACGTCAGCTGCCAGTTTTAATTATAAGTCTTTCACAGCAACTCCATATGCAATCTACAGTCAAGCTTCAATACAGCATCCACAGTTTCAGTAACTGGAAGGAACATCCTATCTCCGCACAACAAAGAAAACAGTAATATGAACCCCTGGCCAACATTATAATCCAATAAGCAGTCAGGGCTGTGCAACCAAGCTGGGCAGCTTATATAGAACATTTGACATTTGCAGCTAAAATTGGCAAATGATGTTTCAACGGGCCAGAACACTCCTTTGATATGAATTTTGGAGCAAGTTTTATTTCCGTTGTTAAACCATACAATTGTAGTATATATAATAAGGTACAATAATAGTCATACACTAAGCTTTGCTTCAAATAACCTTGCTTCACTCACATGTATCCCTCTGAGTACCATTGCCTTCCCCTTTCCCCTAATAGGCTAATGCTTTCGGCACCATAGGCATTGCTTTCATACCATGTGTAAGCTGCAGTAAACATCATAATAACTGCCAGGAAGATAGATAAAATCATGCAAATAAAGAACTTTACAATGAAACTCAACTCACACGTTATGGAGAATCTGGTAATGGAATATCCCCTACATCTCAGATTCTGATTCTGCAGTGTCAGTATCACTGTCAGAACTCTCAGTAGGGTTTATGACTATCCTCTCGATTACGTTGTCCATGATGCCATCCAGCTCCCACACCTTTTCTTTCTTCTTTGAGCACATGATGAATTGCTGTTTTCCATTTTTCGTCACTGATCTCCAACAATGCTGTAGCAAGCAATGACCTAACATCATGCAACTTAAATGTAGTATTGTTTCTCATTACGAATCTTTTAATTTGGCTCCAGATAAGCTCAACTGCATTTAAAATCACTGACATGGTGGAAGCCTAACTATCTCACGACCAGCTGTTCTTGCAATTTCATCAATTACGTATTTATAACAATTATTGGCATGCTCTACTACAAGTTCCAGTAGTTCTGTCTTAATAAGGGATTCATTAACAACTTCATCTTTTGCACGCAGCCACTGTGCGTGAGTGACGTCATGTGAATCAGTGGTAAGGGTAAGATCTCTGCTTTCACCAGTAGATTGCTGATAAAGCTAGTGGGTTAGATGGCAGGGGACTAAACTGACACCCCTTTTTCTTCTAAATAAACAAGTGGACTCAACCATAAACTACTGCGTAACATTACGTCATATGCCACGTCTAAAAAATACATCTGTATGTTATATTAAAAATCTCCTTTCATGACAAATACACTTCTCTTTGTGCCTGCAACAGCTTTTGAGAAACTTATGTTGCCAAGAAAAGGTCAGGTTCTAAAGTTGTATAACTCTTCTTGATTAGCCTTCCAGTTATTTACTGAGCCAAGAGCACTTTCTTCCCTCTCTACAACAATGTGGAAGCCCAACTTCATTATATGTTACAGAAGCATTTCTGTTGCTTGAATAATGTTCAATTGATGTTTAAATCAAAATGCGGGCTAGGAACATGGAATGTGGAAATGTTTCATTAATTATGTGCTGATTTCTTACAATCAAAAATGTACATTAATGTGAAGAGCATCAAACTTTTATTTACAAGGTTAGGCTTCCAACATCTGACTGATTGTGTAGTAAACATTGACATTAAAAAAAAAAAGTGATATCTGATACTGTCAGAGTATGGCGTTTTGGAGAATAAACAACAATAATTCTCTGCAAATATACCGTGTTAACACAGAACTTTTACAAGCCATCAGTAATTTTGCAATTACCTTTAACTACTCTAATAGATGCTTGTTATACCTCAGACAACATTAATTTTGTTGTTAAGTTGCTATTGTGCTTTTCTTCAACTTACATGAAAACATTTAATTTCACTATTTTTACCACTTATTCCATTATTTCCCACACCTGTGAAATTGCCAATTACTCTTCCAAAATTGCCATTCATGAAGAGAAATGACAGATATTCCTAGTTATGCAATGTTCTTGATTTAATAACAAATGTAGGCTTTTACGGCCAGCATCTTGTTCAGATTCCAGACTGTAAGGCTGTGGTCCACTGGGATTCCTCATCTCTCTCCCAGATGTTTTGCTTGCAGCTGTGGTAAGCATCATCGGTGGCATAGAAAAGTTCTCCTTATACTCTTTGTAGCTACTGAATAGTTGGCAGTGGGAACTGGCTTATATATGCTGGAAGGTACCGCCCTCCCATTGTCTGGTTGGTCCTGATCTGGGTTCGAAGGGGCATGATTTTTCTGGGATCAAAGCATGTGATTTAGCAATGAATGTATTTTCTAAAGCTGGGTACCACATTTTATGTAGTTTTAATGCTTCTTCTTTCTTATTAAAATTGTGTTCATGTTAGTAAATTTCTATTGCTTCGTGATATAGATGAGCATGATACTGAGAAGTATCGAGATCCTGAAGAATACGAGATACTGCTTGTCTGTATCACAAAGCAATAGAAATTTACAAACATGAACACAATTTTAATAAGAAAAAAGAAGCATTAAAATTACACAAAACGTGGTACCCAGATTTAGAAACCACATTCATAGCTAAATCACATGCTTCGATCCTAAAAAACCACACCCCTCTGAACCCAAATCAGGACCAATCAGACAAGGGGAGGGCGGTACCTTCCAGCATATTTAAGCCAATCGTCAACTATTTGTAGTCGGTTTATTGAAACACGTCACTTACTCTTCTTATATTATTGAGAGACTAGTTTCAAAGGCTATCTCGCCTCCATTTTCAACCTCTTTCCAACTGAAATGGAGGCGATAGCCTTTCAAACTAGTCTCTCAATAATATAAGAAAAGTAAGTGACGAGTGTCAATAGACTGACTACAAATAGTTTTGATGTCACTGTTACGAAATTCCTCCAAACACATGTATATAAGCCAGTTCCCACTGCCGACAATTCAGTAGCTAAGGAGAACTTTTCTACGCCACTGATGATGCTTGCTGCAGATGGAAGCCAAATGTCTGGGAGAGAGATGAGGAAGTCCAGAATCTTCTATTGAACATTCTTGATTTTAACATCTGCAATTAAGCTTTGACTTTAGAGGCTAGTTCATAATAATGAAGAGAAACAAAGTTAAAGTACATGTACGAGGGGGGTCCAAAAGAAACCGGACTCCGAGGGCACTGCCACTCGTAGACGTAGTGCAGGGTCTCACGCTAGATGGTGTTAGTAGGGACCTTCATGAAACAGCTGTGCAGACGGCGTCAGTGTAGAGCTGAACGTGCAAGTGTGGTATTGTGTTTCTCTGACTGTTGGCGGGTTACCTCTGTGAAGTCGTTATGGCAACTTTAAAAGAACAAAGAGTGTGTGTATGAAATTTTGTTTCCTGCTTAAAAAAACTGCAATGGAGACACACCAAATGCTTCAAGAAGCTTTCCAGGATGCTATGAGCCGCACACAGGTTTTTGAGTGGTTTGGGCGCTTTAAACGTGGTGAGATGTGTGTTGAAGACCAAGCTCGTTCTGGACAACCTTCAACATTGCAAAATGAGGAGAACATAGAAAAGGTCCGCCAAAAGATCAACGAGGATCGTCGCCAAATGATCGACCAAATTTCAGCAGCGACAGGAATCATTTGGAGCTCATGCCAGCGGATTTTGAGGGAGGATTTGCACATGAGATGTGTTGCTGCTAAATTTGTACAGCGCCTTCTTACACAGGAGCACAAAACCATCCGCATGAATGTGTGTCAGGACTTGAAAACAGAGACTGCACGTGATCCAAACTTCTTGAACAAAGTCATTAAAGGGGATGAGAGTTGGTGTTACGGATATGACCCAGAAACCAAGCAAGCGTCAAGCCAGTGGAGGACTCCCAACTCTCCTAGACCAAACAAAGCAAGGCAAGTGAGGTCAAATGTGAAGACGATGATCATTGTCTTTTTTGATGTTCGTGGAATTGTGCATCGGGAATTCGTATACCCTGGCCAGACTGTTAACCAGCACTTTTACTTGGATGTTTTCAGGCATCTGTGAGAGGGTGTGAGGAGGAAACGTCCGGAACTTTGGCGATCAGGTGACTGGTTTCTGCATCACGACAACGCTCCAGCACACACGGCCTTACAAGTGACCCACTATTTGGCATCTCAGAAGTGGCCTGTCGTTCCCCATGCTCCATATTCGCCGGACCTAGCCCCATGCGACTTTTTCCTATTTCCACAAATGAAAAAAATGCTAACAGGGGAGCATTATGACGATGTAGAGGCAGTAAAAACAGCTTCGCAAAGGGCAGTGGACAATATCAAACTTGAAGAGTTCCAAACATGCTTCCAAAAGTGGGAAAAGAGACTTGACAAGTGCATCACATGTAATGGAGAGTATTTTGAAGGTGACTGAAGTAATTTTGTAAAAAGGTTCATCAATAAAGTTTTTATGACAACAACTTGGTTTCTTTTGGGTCCCCCCTCGTATTATAATTTGGATGTTCAAAATTAACAAGAAGCTTTACTGGAACCCAGGAATGGGAAAGAAGAATTGGTCAATTTTCTACTTTCCTTTTCTCTGGAGCAGCATATTGGGTTCATATTGTGCACATTGGATTGTATTACAGAAATTATTCAAGGCGGCTGTGACATAAAGCAGCTACTTACAGCTCTCTCTAGTCTCAAGCAGGAAAAATGGAGCCAGAAGAAATGTCAACAAATGTGCATCTGATTCACTGAATATTGGTTCTTCTGGTGACAGTGCTATTTTAACAGATTATAACAAACAAAAGTGACTGAAACTTCACAGTTAATATACTGAAAATGCAAATGATTGATCCGCTAGTCTTGTTTTTAATATATAATGTCACGAGCCCATTGTTGATTGAAGTGGCGCCGGTGACTAGTTCAAAGAGACAAACGTGTAGTGTGTAGATGAAAGCTCGCCGAAACGGTGGGGGAAAAGAGACAGAATTCTCGAGAGTTCTAATTCTTTGTTCTAACCGCGTCTCGATTGTTTGAGAAATTTCTGGAATGTGAGTAATCTATAAAAAGGCAGCCCGCCCGCCACAGGAGGAGTCAGTCGGTAAATTGAACACATGCGCATAAACAGCTGTGTTTGTTGTGCTCGTTGACCCTGCAAGTTGTATTGTGTATGTGTACGAAGTTTATTTCTACGAAAATAAAGTGCAATTTTTGGTGTTTGTAACCTGGACTTTTGATTTCACGAACCAAACAAAATCACAATAATTATCTAAGATAAGTGAAGTTTTGGTCACTATTATTTATTATAGTTTGTAAATTATATTGGTTTTACTTTCAATAGCTTTTGTTTTTCGTTTTCATCACTTTAGTTTGCTCATAACCAAATCAAAGCTGACTATTGCTTTAGAAACAATTAAAAAACTGGCAGAAGTTAACAGAGAACAACAAATAACTTTAGTGTATACTGTTAATAAAGGAATGATGCTTGGCAGGACTCAAGAATAATGGATCTATGTTTATGTTTTATGCTGTTTTGCTTCTTGTTTTTCTCAAGTTATTATGAACCAGCTATGGTCTGAGTACCACACTTAAAGACAAAGCTTACTGTAACTCCTGACTAACTATTGTTTCTGTAACATTCCATTAGCACCTGTAGAGATCACAGGCATCTTCCAAGTAGTCTTCCATTGCTTCAGATTTACGACAGTCTTCTAACCTCTGTTTGAAATAGCTACCCTGGTCTTCATATTCACATTCTAGTGTCTCGTACCACATTCCAGATGGCTCTATGCCAAAACGATCAAGAAGAAATTGCAGTACATCTTCCTTTGTGCGCAGAGTATTGAACACAAGTCGCTCTGTGCGATATAAGAGCTTCTCTAACATAAACACCAGATGGTGGTGCAAGCACTGAAATGTTGTGCCAGCAGTACCGCAGGCGATGTCTACCCAATCTTGGACACAGGACAGAGGAGTGACTGTGTGGCCTGAAAACAGTGCTGGGTTGGTAAGAATGCCTCTCGCTGACATCACTCCTGCAACCCAACAATATGTACTATTAATAGGATCATATTTTAAATATTAAAAGCAGAAGCATTATTGACAGTGAAGTATTCTTCATATTTGAGTTTGATTTATGAGTCACTATGTTTACACTCAAACTTCACTTGTTGTTGTATAATTGAAACGTTTTCAAGATCATTCACCACTTAAAAACAAAAATTGGCAATATAGAAAATTCACCTACCATTCATGGGCTTTTAGAAAATTTGAACAAATCTTCAAAAGACTGAACTTAAAACTAGCACCCCAAAACAAATTCAGTCTGAGGAACCTGCTAAATAAACCACTGAAAAATACAATCCCCAACAATTTGAAATCAGGAATTTATCAGATTAATTGTGAAACCTGTGAAAAAAGCTACATAGGAAAAACTAAGAGAAACTTGTTAACCAGGCAAAAAGAACACCAGAGGAACATTAAGTTGAAACAAACAGAAAAATCTGCAGTTTCACACCATTTTTGGACAGAAAACCACAACATTGGCCACAACATTAAACTGTTAAAATCTTTAAGTACACCCATAGAATTGGATATTTGGGAAAAAATATTCATAAACAAAAACCGTGATAAAGTTATAAATTTTGAAATCCTGGCATTAAATGAAGTATTAAAACTTAGTGCCCCTAACACCAGATGGCAGAGTGATCGGAGCTCCGTAGTAGTGGAAGAAGAGGAAGGTTCATTTAGTCACCAAACAGCTGAGGATGAGATCGAATGATCTTGAAAACGTTTCAATTATATAACAACATAGTAAGTGAAGTTTGAGTGTAAACATAGTGACTCATAAATCAAACTCAAATAGGTTTACATTTAATCAGTTTGGCTACTGAGTCTCCTGCCTTATGCTTTTTCTTGGTAAAGAAACAGGGGATAGATCAATTACACTCCCTGTATATAAAGTAAATGTCTACAGGGGGTTAAGATACGAGAGAGTCAAGTTTGAACTCCAGCAATCTGTTAAAATGATACCAATGCACTAAATGCGCAAGTTATCTTGAGCACTAGTTTTACAATGTGGTACGGGCAGGGGGGAAGAAATGAGAGCTAACGCTTTTCTGTTTCTGCAGTGCTGTCAACCTAGAAAAACACATTCCAAAATAGCATGCACAGCAGCGACGATAGTTCTGTGCTGGTGACCTACTTTCTACACGCACTGGAGAGAGAGTCTATGCCCAAGCATGACTTACATCTTCTGCTAGCGCTAGAAGATGGAAGACAATGCAGCAAGGCCATATTTCACGGACTCGTCTCTACTAAAATGCATACCTTAAGAGCACTTGCTCATCTTAGCCACTGAGAAACAACAGATCTTCTTTACTGTTTTACTTATTTGCTTTCACAAATGTTTTAATTTACAGGAAAATAAAAATCTGGGATGATGTCTTTGTGGCTTGTAGCGCATGGAAGTGAGTTAGCCGATTCTTGTATGAAGATATGTATAGACAACTGACCTTCCTTCGTTTCTAAACCTTTTCTATGGCACGTAAATATGACATGCGGCAATTTCTCATATATATTTCCTATAACAAGACCCTGTTGTTTCTTGTTTTCTTCCACTTGAAACCTATGCCACATTAGATAGTCTTTAAACTAGTGCTTCCCCCTTTAAAGTTAATGGAATCTTGATGTTTCAGGAGTCCCACATTTTGACAGTGGGTACAGTTTTCTCCGGAATATATAAATTATAAATTGTTTGGCGAATTGCACACCTATCCAAGTCATTAATGACAGTGACTGTTTCTGGTACATGATGTACTTTCCAGATGTTTCAAAGGAGGTAACTTGTGCCTGACATTTCTTCCCATCTTTAATTATTTTACGAAATTTTCTCTCAGACACTTTGGTTGCTGCACTCACCTTCCCTTGCATTTTATTAGCATATCGCCAGAAACTGCTTCCCGTTTCAGAATATATTGACATTAATAACTTCGCAGTTTCTCTGTGAAGTGTTTTTCCACCAAGTTTGCTTTGAATTGGAGGCATTTTATTCCAAATAAGGAAACATATAAATGCACAAACACATACATGCAGACAAAACGCTAATCCCAGTGCGATTAATAATCACAATTTCTAAAACTTTAAGATTTTAACGTGCCGGCATCGAAGTGTTAGAAGTTACCTGATCAAACCTCTCCACGATACTGGCCATTTCAGTGTACTGCCCATGACCGAGAGTATAGCCTCAGCAACTGGATTCTAAACGACTGCGCACACAGTCTTCACCGGCACAGAACCATCGCCCATACTGTAAGATAAGTGAAGATTCATGCCTCAAGTGTGAGATATGTGGACAAACAGTAGATTGAACTTGATACGATAACCTGTTCATTTATATAGTAACTCTTTATATATAACAGATACAAACAGAAAATAAATTTGATAACAGTTATAAATACTCATTCGCTTTGTGATTCTTCGAGTCTGGTGCATCACTTTTATCACTAGTATCCTCTGATGTGTTGACGATAATTCCATCAATTGCATTTTCTATTACACTATTGCTTCTCTAATATTTCACTTCAATCTTCTTGCAATGCGTCGCAGTTATGGAAGATAATGCTTCTATAGCAAGTTTCCACAGATTTGTGGCTGACATATCACCAGTAACATTGCATCCTCTGAAAACGTTCTTTATTTTTGCCCACGCCAGTTCAATTGCATTCATATCACAGTTATATAAAGGTAGATGGATAATAATGTGTCCCCTTGCAAGAGCCATTACATCTACAACTACGTTTGTTGTAAACTGGTTAGCTGATTAACCTTGAAATTGCTTAAAACGAAATATGGCGCACATGTGAAAGCTTAGCGTATTAGCCACTAGATATCAGAGTGTATAGCGCATTTCAAGTTTCAAAGTTGTTATCTGTGTTTACGGAGTTAGACAAAACTTACCAAATGAGGACTTGGATCCTGATTGCTCAACTTATCGTGCGCATATAGTAACTGGCACAACATAACTAACTTTTGCAATACATGTAATAGATGGTAACTGAAGAATATTTGCTGATTATCAACAGAAGCTAACAACTCAAACATCACTGGATTCTAGATATTTATTGCACAAAGGTGGAAAAATTTTAAAGTTGTTCTTTAGAAACTTTCTACATGCTGAAATAAGCAGAATTTAACAAGATTAACAGTTTCATAGTGCACTGCTCATTTCACAAACTACAGTGCACTAACTTAAGGCTAGTTCAGGATATTTCTATTAAGCATAGTAGAACTATTAGTATATTTACCATTGCAGCCTGTTACTGCATGAAGATGCTCAGCTCCAGCTAGGGTGCGCACATCACCGTTAGCAATGACAGGGATGCCAACACTTGCTTTTATGTCATTCAGGGCTTTTATATTGATCGGCTGGTGTCGTTGAGCTGGCGTGCGGGCATGAATGGTTAGAAAGGATACTTGCACGGCTTCCAACATACGACACAACTCCACCATCTTCCTAAAATGTTGTTATTTGGTTAAAAGTGTATCACTCATAGGAAGATGTGAAAAAAAATCAAGAATGTGAACAAGAGCCACTGAAAGACATAGGCAGGGGCAGTTTTGACTCATTCTTAAAACAGATTTGGAACTCTAGTAAGTTTGTGAAAAGTATGAATAAACAAATGAATTTTAGTGACTACATTTGGTTACATAAACATATACAACTTTCCTCTGCTTGGAGTACTTTAAATTTATCTTTGGGTTCCATACAGCTGAACACCATCGTGAAGAGTATAAAAGTACAAGGTCTGTTCAAAACATTCCAAAACTTATATCAAAATTTAGCTGTATAGGAATGCCACAGTGAAGCGAAATAATTATTAAATTATAGATGAGTCATATTTATTACACATCAGCTTCACTTATGTACCTATATTGAGGACATGTTTTGCAAACTATCGTTCGCATCGTTTCAAACTTTGAAATCCCGCCAGAAGACAACCCCACATTTAAATTCATCACAAAATCAACAGATGGCAGCAGCAACTCCACAATGTACAAAAACATAGTGAACTCGTCATATAGGAGAAAATATACATAGAAAAACATAAAAACCAACTAATGAACTTGGAAATCCTGCCAGAAGACAACCCCACATTTAAATTCATCACAAAATCAAGAGATGGCAGCAGCAACTCCAGAACTACCCACACCACTGGATCAAGCTTTAGTCGCATTAGAGCCGATGATGCGAACGATGGTTTGCGAAACATGTCCTCAATATAGGTACATATGTGAAGCTGATGTGTAATAAATACAACTCATCTATAATTTAATAATTCCAAAACTTTGTCCATAAAATTGTTCCACTCTTGCCTTTTACTTATTGTGTAGATCTCCTTTCAAATACTCTCCTCCATAATTGATACACTATTCTCAGTACTGTTTTCACTTTCAGAGGCGGTCTTAGTAAACCTCTTCCTGGACTGCATGAAATACCTACTGCAAATTTTCTTCAATCTCATTCTTTCAACAGGGTTTTCAACTTAAAAGATTCAGAGATTGTGACATGATGGTCTCTATGGTCTTGACTCATGAGTCTTGGGATGAACCTGGCAGCAACATATGCATTCCAAGATGCTGCGCCCGCATATCACAACATGAACCAACTGAAATGTTACATTCTTCTGTACAGTCAGTCTTCAATTGGCAAACACAATTTCATTGACAATCCTGGCATGAGTGTCATCTATAGACATCGAAGAGTGTCTTGAACGAAGGACATCTTTAATTTCTGTCTGGCCATTTTTAAATGCTGTAACACTGAGTATGGCATAAGCACTCATCAGCATAGGCTTTCTGCATCATTTGGTGCGTCTCTATCAAGGTTTTCTTGAGTTTCATGAAAAATTTAATGCAGATGTGTTGCTCCTCTAGCTCTGCCATCTTTATGACACAAGTTCTCAATATACCTCTTTATAATAAACAGACATACAATAATGAAACTTCCAGCAGTTATGCATTAAACACAGGAATGTGCAGGGATGCCAACCATAATTTACTCCAACACTCCATTGGTGCCAAATTACAATATTCTGGAATTCTTTGAACAAACCTGTATGAAGAATTTGATGGGAACAATAACAATAACATGGTACTCGACTCAGTTATGGAGTACCATGTTACCTCTAGTTCTGATATGATGAAGAAGATCAGTTCTTGTCTGTGTATGGGCTCTTTTGGAAGGGAGAGAAAGTAAAGCAATAGTTGAGTATCCTTAGCTTTCGGTGAAGGCTGCGTCATTTTGGTCATACTTGCCGACATCCTGTCATCCTTGTCATCCTGTTGTGAGCTTCGTCTGCACTCTTGTCCGATAGTTGTAATGTTGTTGCCATGGTTCTCCAGTGGCCCCGCCCTTTACTTCTTGGTTGGCTGTCTGTCCACCTATTCGAGTCGGTGCCAGTGTCACTGTTTCTTGGTGGCTTTCTAAGTGAATTCTGTAGCCTTTTTCCTCATTATTTGTTTCCTTGTGTTTGTTTAGGTCTTCTGGATTCAATTTGATTCTAATAAATGGTAGAGACTCTTTCTGTGAACTGTCAGACTCGAGATGGTCTCATGGCTCAGCCCCTTGTCTCTCTCACTGGCTTACCTCTGACCAACAGCTGCACTTATGAGCAAGGACTTGTAAGTACTGTGAAGTTGATCGCAAAACCTATTTTTAGATGGCAGCAACAACCCCAGAATTACCCACACCGCTGGATCTAGCGTCAGTCGCACAAGAGCTGTAGATGCAAACGAAGATTTGCGAAACATGTCCTCAAAATAGGTACGAAAGTGAAGCAGATGTGTAAGAAATACGACTCATCTAAAATTTAATAATTTTTCGCTTCACTGTGGTGTTCCAATACAGTTAAATCTCGATCTATTTTTAGTTGTTTTATTGATACTCGTCACTTACTTTTTTATATTATAGAGAGACTAGTTTCAAAAGCAATCACCTCCATATTCAATCTCTTTCCAACTGGCATCTGTTGTTGTTTGCTCACTCTCTCTCTCTCTGGTGGTGGAACTATGACCTTTTTTGTCAAATTATCTACTGGTGGGATTTCAAAGTTCATTACGCAATCCTTATTTTTCCATATGATTTGTTCTCCCATGCTGTCAGTTTATTTTGGTTTATAA